>OZ020190.1:112033680-112633680 GCA_963971165.1 Philopedon plagiatum | reverse complement strand
TGATCACGGCGTGACGTAAATGGCCACGCCTACCTGCGCGGTATCATATCTTCATTTATTTTTGTCACGACATGACATACAGACAGCACATGACCTTGCGCCTACACCGGCCTCGCTCTGGTTGGATCCTCTCTGCCCTCTGCCGACTGCGTGCCAATGTTAACTGCATCGGTAGCAAAGTAGCATCGCATAACACGGGTAACCAGAGCTAGATGATGATTGATGACGCTTAAAAAAGCCAAAGAAATATGCAGTGAAATTGATTTAGAACCAATTTTTGCCAAAAAAAAAGGATAGTGAAAGTCAAAAGGCATTTTGATTATGAAGGTGAGAATGATTCAATCCGTAATGAAGAACAGAAATCTAAAGTCGATTTTTTTTATTAATTGTCTACAAAGCTATCCAATCCTTTGAAGAAAGGCTTAAATTATATAAAAATTACACCTTTGGATTTTTGTATGAATTAAACTGGCCAAAGGTAACAACTGAAGATTTAATGAGATGCTGCAAAGATTTGCATGTAAAATTAAAGGATGCAGCCGATCCAGAAAAAGCAGATATTCCGGAACAGAGCTTTTCGAAGAATTTTCATATCAAAAATATAATTTCAGAAGATATCAAAACAACTTTGCCGTTACTGCAATTTATTTACATAAATAATTTAAAGACTGTATAGCCCAATTTGTACATCGCATTAAGGATAATGCTGGCGCTTCCTGTCACAATAGCCTCAGCCGAAAGAAGGTTTTCAAAATTAAAAATAATATAATACTATCTCAGAACTTCAACGAGTCAAGAAAGACTAGTTGGTTTGGCCTTGTTATCAATAGATAAGATAGCAGAGGAAATAGATTTCCAGACATTAATAGAGAATTTTGCAAGTGCAAAAGCCAGGAAAGTTACCTTTTAAAATAAGTATTCTTTAATAGCAATTTTGTAATATTTTTTTATTAGCTAAAGAATATGTGTTCTGATTATTTTTATTATATAAGAGTATATAGACGCCGACTCCATGGGGGCATCGGGGCACGTGCGCCGATTGGGGGCCTCTAACGGGTGCGGAGCACCCATTGGAAATGCGGACGTACAAACGATTTCAGACTAAAAATATTTATTATAGAAAACTGAGAACTACTGATAAGTTAGTATTCGTATTTTGATCTTATGTTGCTCCTGCCTCCTGCACCCACTGAGATTTTTAAAAGTCACTATGTAAAAGTAGATATGCGCTTTTTTTCATGAAAATTAGTGTTTGTTTTCTTTCACACATTAATACTTAATTTATACTAATTTCAGTTTTTTAATGATGTGCATTATAAAAATAGTAGATGGTAGATCTAGTCCTGAGATTAGCTGTTTTTTTTTATTGTGAATAATTGATGTTTTTCAAATAAATACTTCACTATATTTATGATGCTCATTTAAGTATAGCATTACTTTTTTAAATATGTGCACAATGACACGGCCTCGCAATTTGTTCTTGCACGCGGCCTCGCAAAACCTAACACCGGCCCTGCGTGTTTGGTTAAAAAGGAAAATCGATCGATTTTACAAAGAAGAGCAATTGGGATTTTTTTAGAAAATAATTACCTTTAAAACTCCAACCTAAGCAAATCTTAAACTAAAAACATTGAATGATGGAAATCCATCATATTCATAAACCAAATAAACTGAAGATCCTAAACATGTACTAAAAACCTAGCTGACTCGGCAACGAAAACCCTTAAAAAAGTACAGACAATAACGAAATTATTTTTGTTAGGTGTTATATGTTAAAAATGCTTTCCTAAATGAGTTTTACTCCTCGTTAGCAAACTGGAGCGATACTCTCGCTGAAATTGCACAATCAACCGTCGCCAATTATCGGAATACGAACGGCATTCACAAATGTTTTCGTAACGTACACCATCCGTCTCTGTCGGAAACAAAATTCCGTGACTGTAGCAATAGCATATTAGTTCTATAAGTTGATTGTTTGATCATTTGGGTTTTGTATTAAGGGTGCGCTTTATTAATAAACTCAACAGTAAAAAAGGAATGGCTGCAGGCCCACCTAGAGAAAAATGTATTACATTTATTCCAATATTCTGCCCCCCAGTAACATTCTATAATATTATAATCATATTCTTGAAAAAATATGACAGTTTCTTTTTAAGCTAGATCATTTGCACAACTGAAGGGACCCCCAGAGCGCAGTCTTGTTCACAAGTTTACTATCTAAGTGGCAGATAAACTAACTGATCCACCCAGCCACACTAACTAGATCTTTTTTGAGTATGCGAATATATTTCAAAAAGTTGTCAGTGTCAGGTCATTCTACAAAACGGCAGAAGAATATTAGTCGGTTTAATTAAAACGGTATTTTTGAAAGCTGTTTAAGTCAAAATTAAAAAATGGAATGTATGCGCCATATGAACTTATCGCAATAAGTTAAGGATATTGAGGTTTCTCTGAGAAACAAAAGTTCCGGAGAACAGTTGACATACGTCCATGTTCCCTCGTCATTTCTAGAAATAAACCACATTTTGTCCACTTGAAAATGTTTACTATCAGAATTTAAAAATGTTTTTCTTCTATGTAACAAATCAGAAGTAATTCCACCTCTATTGTCTATATCAGCTTGGACTCATCGAGGCATACTTAGAATTAAGTGATTTATCTCATCTTAGTCCAAGGCATCCCATAAATCCGGAAGAACTTGCCTTGGTGTCCTTACGACACGAAGAGGCTGTTGACGACCAATTACTGCTTTTCCAAGCATGTCCCAAACATGTTTAATACAGTTTATATCTGGAGAGAGTGGAGGTAACGGCAAATGGTCAATTTTATCCAATGCTAGCTGTTCTAAAACTACCCTGACTCTACCTGGGCGAGCGTTATCATCTAGGAATCTGAAATTGGGTTCCAAGTTCCAACGGTAGTCATTTGCTATGTTGTTAACGATGTCTCGGGAATAAATTTCAGCTGGCATTGTACGTTTATAAACATATACCTCCGTTCGGCCTCCGTAAAAAATTCCTCCCCATACCATAGCACCGCCACCTCCGAACGGATATACTTCTTGGACATGTCGATCATTATCTCGTGTATTGGGCAAACTCCAGACACGAACTGTACGTCTGTCATCACGAAGACAAAAGCGGCTCTCATCTGTGAACATCATCACTCATCAAGCCAGTTTATTGCACGTTTACTGCACTTGAACTCCATGATTTTCAGTCAAAAAACGCCTCGCAGGCCTAAAGCAATGTACACCTGTCTCATTTAAACGATTTAAGGCTTTGCGAGGTTCTACGACCCCTGCTAGTAGCGAAAAGGTCCTAACTCAAAAACGTGCTATTTGTTGAAGGCTCCATCCTAGCTCCTCTGACTATTAATCTATCTTCCCTTGCATTCGTTGACCTTGTCCAGACTATTAAATCGATTGTTCAGACGGAAAATCACACTTTGAGCAAATTAAACCGATTAGCTACATCAGTCTGTCGCGCTCCTCCAAGTAGCAACCCAATGACTTGGTTTGCTTCGTCTTCAGTTAAACGACGCCTATTCATATTGTAAAGCATAGAATAATCACAATTATTACAGGAATCACTGAGCAATGGTGAAACAGAAATCGGGTCCATAGAAACGAAAATCCACGATATTTACTTTTATCGATAAGTTTTCTTTGGTACAATTTTAAATGTGTATAAACATTATTTCTTTCCGAAAAGGAGATTAAGGAACATAAACAAGCCATTTTTTTCTTTTTGGATATTTCTTTTTGGGTATATCCTTAATTTATTTTAATCAGTTTAAAATTTAAATTTATAATAAAAAATTATGTATGCCTAGTTAATAAAAGTAACGAGAAAACCGAAATATTAAAAAAAAATTAGGAGAAATCTTAAAATTATTATGCCGCTTTTTTTATTTGCTTTGCTTTTTGATTTAGTTGGGTCTCCTTAGGTCACAAATATAATCTTCTCCTGCTCGTAAACTGAAGGGTCCAAATAATCTAAATACTATTCTCGGCAAGGTTGGAGGTGGGGAGTAAGTACATTTTGAAAATATTTTTTTCTTCTTGTTCTAAAATATTTTGTTTCCTCTTTATACTTTAATAGCTAATATAAATAAATTCCTGTTATAAATTTAGTTTTTTCTAGCTCATAAATATTTTTTCTCCACTAAGCAACAAATGTTTGCTGTATTGTATTAGCATCTTTAGAACAGATATAGTTCTTACAATATTAACACATTAGTATTGACTGTCCTTTTTATAACTTTTACATGTTCAGTAATTTTTGTGTAAAAACCAAACACTATGGTCTAGTTAGCTTACACCCTTATTATGCATACAGATAATTTTAGATACATTGAAGACAATACACTATCAACGGAAATACGTACCAAGGAAGATACCCCCACGCAGGAGCTAGTGAAATAATTACTTTAACTGAAAAAGGTGAGGAACCTTTGTAACTACTCGTTCTTCACCACAGTTCATTAGGTTTGTTTTGACCTCCCAAACCTTTTGGGCTGCGATGAAGAAGATGTATAACCCCCAGCCTGTTATAGGTACCGTGTATTTAATCAATTTTCAAATAGAGTAAATATTCAGAAACTTTTTTATAACATAACTACGTCGTCATTACTTGATTTCCTAGTTACTTTTACTTGACCAGCCAAACTGTTTAATATTTCCTGAAATTCTGAAACCTGAAAATCCCCTTTACTCAATCTTGGAATTCTTGTCCACAATAACGGCTCGTATATCGTTCGCTGCAAGACAGTGCAATAAATCTGCTAAGATACGACACAAGGAAGCAATGATTCCTAATAAACCTGTCGACTATTTTCCTGAATCGTTTCCCGAAGCGGCTCTTATTTTCCGGCGTTAAAGCAGCCTCTTTGTGTCTGCCTAAACACAACTTGGTAGAGAAAGTGACCCGGTTCTTGCGATCTAGCTTTATTTGTGTTAAGAATTTTCTTTTTCGCATTAAGGGAAAGGAAAATTACATGTAACAGAAGTGTCAAGTGACGTGTAACAATAATATTGGTTTTATTTGTTACGGTTATTCATGTAAAGGGGTTGAGGAAAAAGAAAAAGAGTTTTCAACCAAAAATAAATTATTGATACAATGCCTCCCTGCCATTTGTTGAGAATCCCAGGGGATATTTATAACATTCTGGTTCATTCACAAATCTGCTCAGTAATGATTTTCGAATTTTTCGATTTTCTGTAAATCATTGTGAATTGTTCATTAGTATATAAAAAAAGATCTTTAAATGTAAAAAGTGTACCCAATATCGAAGATCTGAAAATTAACTTTATGCAATGACACATTAAGGCGTGTATACTTACAGCAAATGAAAACTGGCGAACGAATTAGGTCGAAAATGTGAAGGCAAATACTGATGGGCTATCAACATACTGATGATATTTTCGCGATCCTGAAAGTATTTGGGCGGAGCCAAAATACTAATGAAAATACTGATCGTCTGAGAGCTAGACCGCCGGTAATTCCTGTCATTCATGATATAGTCTGCCAACACTTCAATTATTGCATTACGTCTCCATGACAATTTTACTTATTGTTGTAGGAGAAATAATAGTTGAAAACTTTAGATCTATAAATGATCTTCCATTAGCTAAAAACGCAGTATTACCGCTAGTCTTTCATTTGCTGATATTTCTTGTCTCATGTTTGTGTCTTGCTTGGTAATATAAGGCTTTTAAGGAGGCTGTACACATCACTGCTCATTCGGAAATAGCTTCGATAATCCTCTGCTGGCTCCGTTTCTTTCATAAAATTAAACAAATTTAAATGAGTGTATTTTCACGCTGACCTAACAATTGTTTGGTCCACCGTCTTTTGTACCTCTTACCTTTCAAACTTGTACGGTACAATGTAATGGCTTTAAATTAAAAAAGTACTACTTAGCCAGAGAAAGTTGTGACGGTGTTCCGACAAAAACCGCAACAAAACTAAATACTGATATAAATAGTGATCGTGTGAGCTGAATTTTAAAATAGTGATGAAATACTGACAGTATCACATACTGTCAGTAATACTGATCGTGTGAGGGCCGCTCTATGAACCGAATAATTGTATTGGTATTCGTTTACTTTCGAAGGTGTTCTCAACTTTCTGAGAAGAAAATAACCCTCTATAATAATGGTCGTGGACTGGATTCCAAAGGCAATCATGGGTCTTACAAATTAGATGGTCGTAATAAATGGAAACTTTTCCATTCCATGATTACACAGGATAAAATTTAAATGACTCTCATTTGACAGTCCCCCAGAATTTTGGTAGACATTGTAAACTATTTCTCAGCAAATTCGTTTGATGGTATTAGAGCATACATATATAGCGTGGCCCAGGAGTTCTTGCCATATGGGAAAAATTTTTCGTGAAAGAAAAAAATCACTGTTTGAAAGAGTTATGCATATTATTAAACTATGAATCCCTATGGCAACAATCTAAAAAGACCCATAAAATACAGGGTAGCGACAAAAACTTAAAATATACCCAAGAATAAAGTACCCTTATTGAGCAAGATACAAAGAAAAGCTATTTGGAATAATTATTTCTCTCTGAAGACGAAATTACAGCCACCTACAAAAAAAATTAAAGAGTTTTAATATAAAACAAATGTACTAGGTACTTATTAAGAAAGGATCAATTTACAAAACTCAAACTTCAATATAGCCACCTTGCTATTCAATGCATTTTGTTGTTAACAGAGGAAGAATTTTGAAACAGCTATTCTCAGAACAATTTGAGAAATTTCTAGAGCACATCAGGTTATTACTGTTGCAAGCTGTCGATATTTTCAACAGGTCGGTGAATATAGGTACTTTTTCCTTTAAATATCCCCAAAAAAGTAATCGAGTGGGTTCAGATCCAGCGACCTCGCCGGCCAATGATTTTCTAAAAATCTTCCTAGCCAACGACCCTGGAATATTTCATGAATAATTTCGTTAAGGGCAAACTACCGCTCTTCTAAAATTACCGTTTCAAACAAACCAATACTTCTTCGTTATTTTTAGTCCGATATATATATATTTTTTGAAATGTAGGAAATCGGTATGCCGATAACTTGATCGTTTTACTTTTTTGATTTTTTGCACGTTTGTATTTTCTTTTTGGCAAAATTGATTTATTTTAAATTTTAAAATCAAAATATCGATTTTCTAAAACGATCAATCGACGTGGAATGAAAAATTATAAATAATTAGTTTATGAAATTTTTGCATTAGATTGAAAAATAACATAGATATGTGGTTTTCAAGATCCCATCCAAAACATATCTCCATTTCTCTCGGATTTGCGGACGCGGAGCAAGGGGTCTCTCGCGAAATGCCAGACAGCGGCTCAGCGGCTGAGCCGTCGCGTCGTCGTGAGACCATGACGCGTGCCTGCGTGCCAAGTGCATGCGAACCGGGTTTTGTTGTGCAGTTTTTGCAGAGCGGTTTATGTGATGTGATTAATTGATTATTTTCAACTATTGTGTTCTAATTAATTTATTCATATTATAGTTAGTTATCATTTCGTTTTCGTGGTATTTACTTTCTAATGCACAGGGTGTTGGGATTTCGTTGTATTTGTGGGTTATCTCAGTTATTAGTAGAGATAGAAGGTTGCGGTTTGCACGTCATGGCGCTACTTTTTTGTGAATCGAAAAATGCCACGAACAGAATTTTCATAGCTTTCTAGCTACAGGGTGATTTTGAAAATTTTTCCTTTTTGAGCACCCCTTGTATCTCCGCTATGCCGCATCATATCAAAATAGTAAAAACTGCTTTTTATGCAGATTGTTACGTATAATACGATGACGTAGTTAATTTTTTTCTAAATATTATAATTTTCGAGTAATGGTGTAAAGTTGTAGTTTTTTAAAGGGGATACCCTGTATATCTATACGTCATTACATTCCGCTTATCGAGGGCCTTTTAAAAATATACAACACATGATATTTATTTTTTCATTGAAGCCGATGAATCACAATTTTTAATAAAAATGTCAATATTTTATAGTAGGTCGTGAAGTGAAACTTTTACCTACACATTACAGAGATTGTTCGAATTGATTTCCGTTATTCTGAACACAATATTGTCACATTTTTTTATTCTTCCTAAAGCAATTAAAACGATAACTGGCCGTGCTTGCAAATTTCTGAATTCCATTTCAGTAGCATTACGCAATTTTTCTATCGTTTGATGCCGGGTATGAAATATTTTATTTTCCAAATAACCCCACAAAAAAAAGTCGAGAACTGACAAATCAGGTGACCTGGGAGGCCATCTTATTGTGCGACTCCAGTGACCAGGAAAGTGATTTTCCAGATAAGTTCTTATAACGTGAGAATTATGGGCAGGAGGTCCGTCGAAAAAATTTATTATTTAACTGGACCAAAGGAACATCTTCGCGAAGTTCTGTAAACATATTTTCCAGGAAATGTAGATATCTGTTTGTAGTTAGGATTCCTTCATAAATATGAAATTTTATTATATTAGACCACAATTTGAAGCACTGAAGCCAAATCTGCCCTGTCGCTCCCTTGGAAATATAACGTGTTTGTTTTCCTGCGACCATTATCTACTGTTTTGTCGATTTCAAATTCCTACGCTGCTAAAATCGGCTTCATCCGACCATATAATCTTACGGTAAAAATGTCGGTTTATTTTAATCTTTTGTAAATACCAGTGACAAAAATCTAGGCGTCTGAGAATCTCCGGGATTCAAATTATGTACCAGCTGAGACTTATGCAGCTTGAAATGATGTTTTTTTAGTATTTCCTAAACTCTAGATTTTGGCACTCCTACTCCGTCTTCAACTATTCTACATGAACTTGTAGCGTTTGTCTCCACTGTTGCCAAAACATTAATCTAATCAGTTTCTCTCTGTGGTTTATCATAAGCTTTTGGACGAGGTTTCAAAAATGATCCAAAATTGACAAGATTAGCATTAACTCTGTTATTGTTGACTTTGTTGGGTTGCCGCCTTTAGAGAGAGATTTTGTGAGTTCGTCTATGGCATGGCGCATCATCTTGCTGATACCATAAATTATTTATAATGTTAAGTGGAAGGCCATTAACAAAGCCAAACAGCTGATTTCTCAAAAATTGAAGGTAAATATGCGGCGTTTTATTGCACGGAAGAAAAATGGGCCTATCAGTTGATCACCTAAAACACCGCACCACACATTTGTCTTAAAATAATACTGATCTCGGCATTGGATAGCAAATCCCGAATTAGCTGTATTCCACCAACGACAATCTGGTCGCTAACTACTCCATTTGATGTAAAACATGCTTCATCAGAAAATATGATTCAAATTCGTTGGCAAGCATTTGTTCGCCGTCGTTCGCTATATTATGTACACGCACCATAAGAAAGGTCATTTTAAATACAAAACTGTCAAAGGATAAAGATCCTCTACTGAGATTCTGCAGCGAAGAAAGCAAAGTATAATGGTTAGTTTTTCCCCGTCAATAGAATTATTTTACTTTTCCATAACACTCCCTTATGGGTTCGGCCCATATACGTATTAAATAAATATACCTCGGGGTCCCCATTTGCCTAATGTGCGGTTTTTGATGCCAACAATGTGAAATGGAGATATATAATCTCGCATAAGTCTATCCTTTAGTCCGATCTTTCGTAAACTGCGATTGCGCTAAATTTTGTGTTGCTATTGGCAATCTAACGGCGCCACGCTTCATAAGTTTCTTGACAGGGCTGGTTTTTTAGTATAATTGAACTAATTTATTACTTTTTGTACATCATTGCATAAGCTAGCACACTTCAAAATAAACCACACGAACACCGAATACAAAATACAACACGACACAAAGAAAAAATGGCGAATGGCGATCCAACTGTAAACTAAAAAATCCAGAAAGCTCAAAGAAGCCGAAATAGACACGCAACAGCCGATGATTAGTACAATTCACCATCTAATTCAGTACAATGTCTGACCAATGAAACAATTCGTATTAACGCATGCGCATATACAGAAATATAAGACTAAAGGATAGACTTATGCGAGATTGTATATCTCCATTTCACATTGTTGGCATCAAGAATTCCAGACAACCCGCGGTATTTTTATTTAATACGTATATGGTTCGGCCTATAAGGTTGCGATAGGCCGGTGGCTGTGCCAATAACGGTCTAGTTATAAACCAGCAGTTACCGGAACGGAAACATACCACTATGTGGTCTTGCCATGATCTAGGACAAAGACAAATCCGGGATAACGCAAGAGTCAAGTCAAATAATTGAATAAGATATCAAAATAAAATAAAATTAACTAAACGTAAAACAAGTTAAGGTAAGGAAATCAAATAAAAAAAGCAAATCAAGCTAAGGTAGTACATAAATACTACTATTAATGCAATGAGTCAAATTAGAATAAAATAAACGTAAATTATCCAAAAGAATTTGTTAAATATCAGCGTTTTATAAAACTAAAAAATAGGTTCACTGAAGCTCAGATAATGTAAATAAGAAATTACTAAAAATAAAAATAATAAAATCAAATGATCGAAGGAGTAAAACCAGCGGAAAATTTATATAAAACAATGATAGAAACAAAACTAAAGCAAACAATTAAAACAATGGGAACAAAGAGATTTAGGCAAGGCAAAAGGTATTTAATTCAAGTCAATTACAACGCCTTCTAATCTAAATCAAAAACAAAGGCAATATTTAACCTATATAACATGATCGGAGCATGAAGGTACAAGAATTCTACTAAATTAACTTGAATTAAAGTGCTTCTAATAATTTTTCCCAAATATAGGAATTAATTAGGCACTGTTTAACAAAGGTAATTGGTGAAATTTAGGCAAAACACAGTGACAAAATTGCACTGTCCCAAAAAATCATTTTTCTCTCAGTCATAAAAGAAGGGTACAAGAATAAAACAGCGAATGTCACGTGGGGATAATTATAAGAAATTAGTGTTTTTAAGTTTCGTTGTCATATTGTAAAAACAAAAATAATAAATAAAAAGTTTAATTAACAAGGTATTATACAAATATTATTATTATATACATAAAACAAAGGAACTAGCTTGTCTTGGTGTATCGTCCTAGTGTTTTTTCTTTTAATAAAACGCATTTTAGCTACGCCAAGCTTTCGATAATGTGTATTATCTTCTTCAGGGCTACAATAAGAAAGAGTAAACTCGCATTATTGAAAAAAGTATATATACAAAAAAATATAAAAAATACCTAAAATAATCATTTTTAACTGAATTATGTACTTGCTGCTAATGCATCTTCTTAAGACAGCTTCTACAAGATAGAGGCATTATATTGTTCTAAGTTGTGTATTATTACATTATTATTAATTTTCAGACCTATTTTGATGGATGGCAAAGATGATTTGATACTTTGACTAAAAAAAACTCATACAAGTTTTACAACAGTATATTCATTTAGATATCAAATATCACATTTTAACACGCATTTTGGGTGATAAGAAATTACACAATCATAAGAATAATCAAAAAATATTAATTTTCATACTTAATTCACTTCAAATTTGTTCTGGTGGTATTAGTATCCGATTCACTAATTTGGTTTGATGTAACAGTGCGTACATTTCTTTACGTTGAGTAGGTATTGAGTTTATGACTTGATTATCACACCTATTGTCTTAAAAACAAGTAACAACAAAACGTTGTTTGGAACATATAAGATCTGTCGGGCAAATTGATCAGGAGAGAGTACTGAAACGGATTATTGGCGCGAAGATTTCGTTGCGAAAAATACTTGAACCACACTTAGAGTGGAACTTCATTTCGAAAACGGCATGAGCGCGGCCGTCTGGAAGTTTTCGGGGCAAGAGATACTAGAGCCACATTTAAAGAGCAACTTTTTTAGAGAAATCTAATTTTGGAAACGATTTTGAACGTGATTGTCCCAAACGAGAAATTTTTATGGTGAGGCTGCCCGAAAGCAACTTCTTTTTAGGATAAATTGGATTTGGGAAACGACCCGAGCATAATTCTCCCCAAAGAGAAGTTTTTATAGTGAGT
Organism: Philopedon plagiatum; assembly: GCA_963971165.1. NCBI lineage: Eukaryota > Metazoa > Arthropoda > Insecta > Coleoptera > Curculionidae > Philopedon > Philopedon plagiatum. Next base: position 112,621,643 of record OZ020190.1, on the reverse strand, counting down.
TTGCCCTGAACCACACTTCGAAAACAATACCTATGACCATCCCAAAAGAGAAAAAACAGCAGGTGCGCCCTAACCACACTTCGAGAGCAACTGTTTTCATCACGAGTAAGGCGGCGGTAATATTGGATAATAATTCCACGAAGTGATTCGTACCAATACGTAAGACGTGTGTGGTTACACTAAATGAAATATTCGTACAAATAAGTGGTGCGTTTTTAAAAACAGTGCCATTCAGTTCATCAATCGTCAACCAACAATGGATAGAGTAATAAAGCCAGCTGCAAAATGGTTTTACTTTTACGAAACATCGAAATTTCTAAAAAAAACTTTTCTTTCATGAAACGGAAAAATGTACTTGGGTTGACGATTATTTCTTAACGTGAAAGGAGAATGGAGAGTTTCGACGATCCTTTGAAGAAATTTAAGAAAATGACAATTTTTTTTAATATATCAGAATCTCAGAACTTACTCAAACTTTCGAGAATATATCACCAGAAAACTAATTGTAACGTTGAGGTGAGTAAAATAACCTGATAAATGTTTATGAGAAAGTATAGTATAGTTCAGTAGTATACAAATGTAATTTTAACATTAGCTTAATTGGAAATTTGAAAAGTATGCTGTAGCTGGTTGATCCTTTTCTTGACCAGTTTGAATGGTATAGTCCAGTGACACTGTTTCATCATTTACTGTTTCGGCTGGAGATGGTTGCTGTTAGTGAAAATATTCTGAAGTTAAAGAGGAATATACAGGCGAGGGTGTTGGAACGAAGGATTCAGAAATGTGAGACGATGCCTGTTGGCGAGTACCTTGACAACAACTTAGAGCTTCATGATATTTCGTGAGTAATTCAAGAATTCTTCTTCTAATATATAATTTTATATGGTTTGGCTAGTCCTTGAATTATGGTACCATACTTAATAGAAAATATAAATCATCATCTAGATATTGCTGTTGAGGTCGTTGCATACTCTCTTTAAATTTTTTCAATTTTTGTTCTTCTATTTTAAGAAATTTCTCCATTGCGATCTCTTTCCTATTCTTTTCATAAATTGTTACCTGGTATACTTAATAAAGGCTCCTTAAACTCATCTTCTGTTTCCACGTAATTTTTATCTTCTGTTTGGGTTTGTGCTGAGACGCAGCACATTCCTTAAAAACATATTTAATGAGATCTTTTCCGGGACAACTCCTGACTTCAGAACAAGGAAAGTTTAACTATAACCTTTCCCAAGCGATATGTCTCGTTGAATGTGCTTTTGAAATTAAAATGGAGAATTTTAAAAACATAAATTCGAATTGATCCTGATAAATTTGATTTAATCATAAAGTGGAATGCTTGTTATATAACATAGTTATAGATTTAGAAGGAATTCCAGACCTCTTACAAAACCGCGAAGGAATACCGGAAAGTCAAAATAAAAAACACGGGGTACATAGGTATGTAGTTTTAATAGAACTTCAAACACAGCTTACGATATTCGAAATAAATTTTTACAATACTTTAACCAAGTAAACGAAATTGTGTATTGTTAAAATTGGAATATTTTGTTACTAAAGTGTAATATTAAACATAAGTATGTATTTAAAAATTACCGACGCGTTGCATGCTTGTTTGCCGCCACTTCCTTCCATAATTTTTTTATTGTATTCTCTATTGTGATAACTACTGCTTTTCTGATCCAATAGGGACTGTCTCTCCTGCACAAGAACAATTAGTTTTTCATATTTCATCATTTTGAAATTCCAATTTAATAGTAATTTACGTAACAAGTTCCGAAAGTGATATTTTACGGGAGGAGTAGGAATTTTCCAGGACGAGCCGCAGGCGAGTCCTGGAATCCTGCGAGTCCCGTAAAATCACTTTTGGAGCGTGTTACGTACAATATTTTTTCTGCAGCCGTTTTGCATGTTAAAAAGGATATCGATGGATAATAATGTATGAACTTTATATAGATAATTACATATAACAACCACTCTTATGAATACATTATTTATGAATATTAATTATACAATTATAACAATTACTTATATTAATATTATTAGGGGTATTAACAGAAGTGGCAGTGTTGAAATTAGAATTAGACGTATTAGTAATTGTACTAGTTTTTAAGATATTAATTTCTTTACCGCCCTTTTCAATCTGTGAAGCTATGTGAATTTTGTTTTTTAAAGAATTTTCTATGTATCCCTCTGCTACACTAGTTGATTTCCATCCTCCGTGTCTCTTCAAGTTGGTTATACTACCACCACTTTCAGCGAGTAAAGTGGCTGAGCTTCTACGTAAACAGTGCCCGGTGTATTCTTTGGGATTCGGTAATTTAAGAAATTCAGCAACTGTGCAAGCGATTTTTCCAAAAGTGTGAATACCAATAGGTTGTATAGTACATTTTCCGTTTTTATAATAAACAAATAATCTACGATGTGGTGTGTTTGCTGGACGTAATGACAAATATTTTCTGTATAAAGAAATATTATTTTCTCCAATGACGACAAAGGTTCTTTCCATATTCGTTTTAGAATTAGGAATTTTAATCACTAACATGATTGTTTTATCTTCTATATCATCCAAATTCATTTTACAAAGCTCTTCACGACGGCAAGCGCCTGCTAAACCAATTATTAATGCAACCTAAAGTAAAAAAAAATAGTCACAAGGAAGAAGAGGAATTAGATTTAAATATATTACCTTTGTCATTAGGTAGTCATTATCTGCAGCTTTTGATACGAAGTGATCTATTTCTTCTTTATCCAATACTTTTGATTTTTTGGGTTTATAGCCAACGGATTTTCTTTTAAGGAAAGCAATAACTTTGGGATAGCGGCTTATATCTATATTATTTTTAATATTAATTGTGGACTTAAGCATCGAGTAGTTGCTCCAGAGGCTCGACGGCTTTAAGATTTTAGATTTTTCCATTAAATATGCAAGAATTACTTGTTCATTTATAGTATGCACATTTTTATCTTTGCTCCATTTATGAAATGAACTGTAGACTAATTCATACCTCTCTCTTGACTTTACCGGCAATAATTCATTAGTAGCCGCTTTAGCAGATTCACTAATCTCATCTGGAATTATTTCAGCCTCACTTTCACTACTGGTTTCCATTTCTTTGAATTAAAAAGCGAAAACACACACGAATATTACATGACAAGCGCTGTCATAATTAAATACAAAGTTTTTGTTATTGTTAAAGCCGCCTACTTAGATATCTAAAATCGTCCCGAAAGTGAAATAAATCGTCCCGAAAATGCTACTTTCGGTACGATTTTTTGTAAAAGGGTACTTTCGATTTAATAAATCATACCGAAAATTCTATTTTCGGGACGGCTGCAGAAAAAAATATTTTCTCTGCTTCTTTCAACACGCTCGTACGAGTTCTGGTGAAAAAACAAAATCGAATTTTTTTTTGGTGGCATCAGATGATCGTACGAATTTGTGCTTATTCGTATCAAATGTTCGTAGGCACTGTAAAGGTGCTTTTAGACGGTCATATCAGTTCTCAGTTTCAGTCGAACTGTCAGTTTTTCCTATGTGTAAAAAGCAAAAACTGAAAGGAGAACTGAAATGGAGACGGAGAACGGACGGGATGGGTAGACCTATTTGTTTCATTTCAGTTCTTAGAATTCCTATGTGTGAACAAACGCTTACAATACGGTACAATAGGCACGTACACTTTGCAAGCACAACACGGACTGAACAGAGAACTGAAAGGACTGAGAACTGAACGGATCTTGTAAAAACAAACCTCCTTCCGGACTGAAATGAAACAAAAACGGAAACTGAAACTGAACTGAGAACTGATATGACCGTCTAAAAGCACCTTAACTACACACATATATGTAAATGCATTGTTTTTTTACTTCCGACCTATGTGTATGAATCCGGTCGCGTGAGCTGTCGCTGGACGAGTGGATACTATTAGTATACTAATATACTGCGTGTATTGGGTTAAAGATTTTGCAGTTATAATAAGGGAGGCTCTATGACGTAGGATTGAGGTGATGGCAAATCTAGTGACAAGGAGGTGTGCTGTCTTTTTGTCTCTATTCAAAGAAGAGGTGTCTTTGAAACGGCTTGCGACAAAGGATGTCTTTCAATTTCGGTTAAAATTAGATCTTGCGTTGTTTTACTCTATAACTTTTTTAGTAGATTTTATTGATAATAATATATTTTTTGTTAAACGAAATGGTAAATGAGAAATACATAATATGTTCGAAAGTTCTGGACATAAATGGGGTTCATTAAAAAAAAGTGTTTCGTCAACTCGACACAATCACATTAATGTCACTGGCAATCCTTTAGGTATAAAAAAAATTTAAATTAAACTCAAGAGGAGGTGAACCGTAATGGAAAGTTAACGTTTTTGTTTAAAACACAAAAAATGTAAACTTTTTATAACAAAGGCAAGAAGCAGATACGATAATTTTAAGACAAAAACTTTTTAATAAAACCAAGTTAGAAAACAAAGCAACCTTCTAAATTTACTGAGTAATATAAACAGCACTGTTCGTTTGCGAAATAAAGATTGTATTTTATTATTTAGCCTTACGTTCAATCTTTAACTTCTCAATCGGAAAAAGGAAATGCTTGGCAAGGCATGCAAATTGAAGTGTTTTTCGATTTATTGTTTTATTTGCAAATATATATTTTCGCTGGAATTTATTTCATTGATGTTCACTATATTGGAAAGTGGTAGCAGTATATCTACTTTCGGTTAGTGTGATCCATAAATAATTTAGATGCGAGTGTTTATATTTACATAAGTAGAATACGAGTATTTTCTTTATTTTCAGTACAGTGGGTTGGTTTTAGTATTAGGACCATTTGCTTTTATTTCGCAAAATATTGACCAAAACAATAAAATTGCAAAAGCTTCTGCATCGAATGTTGTTCGCGAATTGAAGTATCAACACTGAGAAAACGGTTTTATTCGATTTAACAAAAATGATTTGTCACAATAAAAATATTTCATTGAGAACGAACAAGAAAATATTTTTTCAGATGTATTTCAGATATGCAGTATCTCCGCGGATGGGGTTTAGAAGAGGGCAAATGGATCAAATTTTTCTATATACGTAAAAATGTCACTCCTAATTAAAGTTTCGACTTGTAAAATAAATAACATTCACATTATGAAGAATTTAATTTTTTACACAGGGAGCATAAAAAATACGGAAACGTTATTTTGCGTAAGAGTAAACAGGCATTGTTTATCATTTTCTCCCAAAGAACAAATATGAAATATGTTTTAAATTACACACTAAGCCAAAATACCAGATTTCATTAAAAAATTTTAATATCAAAAGTAACGAGTTTTATCACGATATTTTTTTAACGTCCCAACAATTCTCTCATACTTTTAACGACAGTATTAGTTTCTACTTATTAAACAATAATAACACCTATGGACATGTTTGTCAATGTCTTTATTAAATGAAGCAATTATTTAATTCAAAATACTTCTCATCAAAATGCTATCTACTGAACAAATGATTTTTATAGTCCAGTGTTATGGGGATGGCCAAATATCATACCGGTACATCATGGAAGAATTTAGCGAGAAATTTGTAGAAATCCCAATAACTGAAATTACAATCTACAATACAATAAAAAAGTTCAATAGAACTGGTTCGGCTTTGAATCTCAAGAAGAAGAAGAAGAAATATGGCCAAAACGATGCTGCCACAGTTTTAGTTCTTCAGTCTGTTAGAGAAACTCCTGTGATGACCCTTAAAAATCGTGCTAAACATCTTCTAGAAGTTGTGAAAAAAACTCATATTCAGATGATCTTAAAAGAAAATAAATTATTTCCATTTATTGACGATTACAAAACTAAATAGTTATCTTGATGATGTTCTTTGTGAATCCATCTCCACAAGTCTACCTCAATAGGCTCAAACAGGGACTCACGTCCAAGATCTCTCCAAATGCTCGAACATCCAAGCACCGCCAAAAAAAAAACATCAAAGGGACAGTCTAAGAAGCACCGAAACTTGTTCTTAAATGCAAAGATACATTGAAGTATTAATTATATGGATGATTAATTAGGTAACTAGGCCGGTTAAATAATTAAGCCAGTCAAACAATTAAACCATTAGGTCATAGGCCACAAGGTAGGTAATTGAGTAATTAGGCTTGGTCTTGCCTAAAAGAGAAACAATACGATCAAATTCATCTGAAAAAACAGTAGGGCTGAAACAAAATCGGTTCACCAGCCCTCAGAGTAATCTCGGACAAATGGCAACTTAAAAGTATAAACATCAGGCAAGACGGTGTGTTCGATAATACTACCTTGAGTTCATGCTCTCAGCAGCCAAGTGGCTAACCCTAACAACCCGAATATATATATATATAGATGATTTTCAAGTAGTTCAAATATCTTTCTAGAATGGATTCGCGAGATTATCAATTCAAGGTAGTAGTACTATCGATTGTAACGTCCGCTGCTATATATATATATATATATATATATATATATATATATATATATATATATATATATATATATATATATATATATATATATTTATATATATATATATATATATACATATATATATATATATATATATATATTTATATATATATATATATATATATATATATATATATATATATATATATATATATATATATATATATATATATATATATATATATATATATATATATATATATATATATATATATATATATATATATATATATATATATATCGATGGTATTTTTCCAAAAGGGCGAACGCGCCAAATTTGCGATTTCGACTTTTATGTACCAGATTATATATACGAATTCTGCCATCATTTTGGCAAAAGGCCGAACATATTAGGATCAAAATAAGGAATTAGTAGCAAAAAAACGAAATTTACTCTGGGCGAACGTGCTGTAGACGTTTCTCCGAAAGGACGAATATTCAGTACTCCTAGATGGCAAAAGGGCGAACGTGTATTGTTTTTGTATTAGAATTATAACCTCACTTTATTTTAAGCAACGTTATTTTAGCGAAGTTAGTGGTTACTGCCAAATAAGCTTAAATGAGGCCGAATAGAACTAAACGAATATTAAATTTAGCACGTAATAATGATAAACAAAGAATTAGAGTGTTACGCAACGTTAAATTGACAGTCAGTATACCAACTGTAGTAAAGATTTTAGAGGTTATCGATGGCTCAAGCTCCGGCGTGATTCCCACAACTACAAGCGAACAAAGTGTGCGTTTACCAGATTCAGAAAAAAATAGTCCAATTCAAGTTACACAAAATGAAGAGGTTAGCACATCTTGTTTATGTACGTTTTTTATGTATTGTAATCCCTACATAAAAATATTTTTAAAAAATGCAGATACAGGGTGTCCACTTAAGCCCGGCGACCAACCATCTGAAACTATTTTCGGTATATGGTCATTTGCCGAACTTGACCGGACAACTAACCTGTAATATCTTGAATTATTTTAATCCCAATTACTTAATATAGGGCGAATAGTCTTTTCTTTATAAAGCCTATCTGGAGAAAGGGCGAATATCCAGAAAAATAGGTTTTTTAGTTAACTGTTTGTAGTTTTAAGTAATTTTTAGTGATTTTCATTACAGTTAATGAATATTTGAGGTCCTAAATGCATTACTTAGTAGTTTGCTCTTATAAGAACGTACCAAACAGTTTTTCTTCATTTTCTCAAAACATCAAAATGGCGCGTTCGCCCTTTTGGAAAAACACCATCGATATATATATATAGCAGCGGACGTTACAATCGATAGTACTACTACCTTGAATTGATAATCTCGCGAATCCATTCTAGAAAGATATTTGAACTACTTGAAAATCATCCAAATTCAAAGTTGTATATCTCTGTTCCTACTTACAGGAACCGTACCAAATTTAAGGGTTTTAATAGTGAACCCACTGGGAATGTTTTGGTAAAGAAAAAAAAACATTTTGTAATTTGCGAAAAAAGTTGAATTTTTGCATTGCTTCCACTGGCAAAAAATGGACACGTTTAGGCATTTTATTTATTATTAGTTCTAGACAAATTTTACATCATTTTGTCGAGAATTTTCAAATTTTAAGAGAAAAATGTGTTTGTAGAAAGTTATAGTCATTTGAATTTTTTGAAACCTAAAATATAATTTCAAAAAAAATTCAAATGACTATAAGTTTCTACTAACACATTTTTTCTCTTAAAATTTAAAAATTCTCGACAAAATGATGTAAAATTTGTTTAGAAAAAATAATAAATAAAATACCTAAACGTCTTCATTTTTTTCCCAGTGGAAGCAATGCAAAAGTTCAACATTTTTCGGAAATTACAAAACGTTTTTTTTTTCTTTACCAAAATATTCCCTGTGGGCTCTATTAAAACCCCTAAATTTGGTGCCATTCCTGTAAGTATGAACAGAGATACACAACTTTGAAATTTCACTGCTCGCGCCTGGTGAAAGTATTACAGCAACGGACGTTACAACCTCATATGTATAGTAAAAAGTAATTTATTGTATTATATACTTATTTAAAATATATGTCCTATAAACTAATAAAATCGTCAATGTGCACTGTATTAGATTTTTTTATCTGTGGCTGTCCACATAGCCTTCTAGCCTAAGTACTAACGTAACGTGGGCATCTGAGGACAGCAGAAATATAATCTACTAATTCGGGTTTAAAGGAATGGAAGTTTGGAGGGAAATGGAAATGCTTTGCAGGGAATTTGATTCATAATCTGGAGAGCCTAGGTACAAACAAGCGAGAGAAGTGGGCTGTTTAGGGGTTTTTGTAGCTGGACAGTAAAGGGACGCATATGTGACGCACTGCTTGTTGTTAGGAACAGTCAAAGGGACAATAATAGCGGTTAGTTCTGAGCAAAATTTGAATCCAACGGTGATGAGCGAGAGAAGGGAGTTTTCTTTTAAGTCGAAGTGTCGAAATTAATGTCGCTCCCCATATGTTGGCACAGTATTCTAGATAAGGTCAAGTCTATAATTTGGAAGGGAAGAAGTTTTTTTGGCTCGGAGGAAAAAACAAAGGGTTTTGGCAGCTAATGTGGCTAGTGAAGTAATATGTTTGTGGCAGCTGAGATCATGACCGAAAGCGATTCCAACGACCTTGAACGTTTGTTTCTTCTATAGGGCTTGGCCATTCATGTTGACAGGATAAGCGTTGTTGGATTTGCGGGGCAGGAAGCAAGACTAGATTTTGGAGGCGTTGAAATGAACAAGGTTTTTGGCATTCCAGCCTAAGATTAGTTGGAGATTTTGCAAAAGTTATATAGATATGCGTCTATTGTCCAGCTCTAGATTCGAGACTTGTTTGGGAAAATCAGATTGGTTGTAAAAGAGAGCAAGTCATTAATGTGAAGAAGAAAAAATAGTGTTGCTGCCAAAACTTAATCTTAGAGTGCGCCGGTATTGGTTCCGGATTGGATTGGAATCAGAGTGTACTAAAACTGGTGTCTTAAATACTCCACATTTAGGAGACCACATCGAGATCAATCACGATGCCAAGAAGCACGTGACCAAAATCTTCTTGGGAAATTTTGACCATCAAGACAACAAAATTTTTACTTAATAATAAATTACAGTTGTTAAAATTATTAACTACTGAAATAGCAAAGAGTACTAAAGTTTATTAATGTAATATTTATATATAATGTTTGACGGAACTAATGTTTCATTAAACTAATAAGGATTTAATAAAGAAAACGAACAACAGGCCAATTAAAAAAGGTTTACTAATTCAATAAATTTTCATTTATAGTTAGTAAATATTCGCCAACTAAATCATTTAAATAAACCAACCTTATTTTTTTCTAAAAATATCTTACCTAAGTTTGTTCCAACAGAAAGTTCACAGGAGGTCAGAACGTGATTCAGAACTGTTTAAAATCCGTGCGAGAACTTATAGTTCTAGAATCGACTTGACTAGTGTTGAAAATTTTGTTTATCCTAACCTATAAAATCACAAAACAAAAAAAAAAGATGTTAGTTTTCTAATATTGTCCCTATTATAAATCTATTTCAACTGAAGAAATTGGAGAAAAATGGCTGTCTTCTTTGATTAATAGCAAAAACAATATAAGTGAGGTTAGATAGCACGCTAAACGGATTCAGAATTAAAAATTCTTCTAAAATCCTGGAACTTTAAGAACGATTCAGAATTAGTTCCGAACACAATTCACTCGTTGTTGGAACACTGCACTATAAATTCTGAATTTTTAAATCGACTTGTTGGAACGGTAAAATGGCTTTGCGCAAACTTAATAAAGTTCTGGACGGTTCTGAAATTTTGTTGGAACAAACCTTATTATATGCCACTTAAGAGAAAACAGCTTGAATTGCAACAACTAATAAAAAATGAATCAAACGGTTTATTTAGCACAAGAAAGTTCTTTCTCAGTGTAATAAATATAATAGAGTCAAAATTACGTCCGAATATTTTCTAACAAATAATATTTACTCACCCTGCATATAAAATACAAATTGCACCTACCTTTTTATTATTAACACCATATATAGTAGTGGGGAAACTTTAGAGTATGAGATGAACCTATAGAATTTTTTTTTTTAATTTTATTCCCTATGTACTATAATATTAAAATTTCTTCTTTAAAAGTAAAATCCAAAATTATTTATCATATATTTGGTTTACTTTTCTTTTTTCCAAAAGTTTTGCAATATTCAAATACTTTTTCAGTTTTTGCACCAATAAACAAACCGACAGATCAACGGACAGAATCGAGAAACAATGTTTTTCGTAGTCTGGATACGACTAAATGGAAAGATTTAAAAACTCGAGACGTGATTTTTTTACGAATACAGTAATACTTTCTTCTCCTTCCGAAGAAAGTAAAAATCTATTGACATTTCAGAAACACCCCGTATATTCAGGTACCTGTACTCACGAACTTGAGACCTGATTTTTTCGCGATTACAGTAATACTTTCTTCTCCTTCTTGCGAAGGAAGTAAAGACCTATTGACAATTCAAAAACGTCCTGGATATTCAGGTACCAGTAACCACGAACTTGAGACGTGATTTTTTCACGATTACGGTAATATTTTCTTCTCCTTCCGAAGGAAGTGAAAAAAAAACTTATCTTTTGCATTCAAAATTTTTCTACGTAATTTCACTCGTTTAAATATTTCCTCTAATATTTGTCTTGTTAATAAATACCCTCAAATATCTGTTGGTTTTGTTTTAACAATTTCCCAACGGGTTATTACAATATAACACGTCGTTTATTTTCGGTCTTAATTAAACTGTTGACAACTAGAGAAATAAGCAGCATAATTAAAGCTTAATTTTCTCCTTAATGTTTAGAAACCCCATATTATTATTTGCCAATATAAATTGGTCCAGGATTACGTTCGGATTGTATCTTGATTTTCTGTAGGTACAATTTTATATTTATAGAACTAATTTATTTTTACAAGGCTTATTCTTGATATTACCCTAAACAAGAATAGCTCAGTGATAATTTGTTGCATGGTTTTAGAGAGAACAAGTTCTGCTTGAGCGTAAAATGTAACGAGACCGAAAATACCGCCAAGTTTAACTCAATGTTTGAAAAATATTTTCATCTAAAAAAACGGCCAGTTAATTTTAACTTGAAAAGGAAAAAGCTTGAATCAGTGGTGACTAAAGTCAATAACTTCGGGCAAAGATTCTTTAATTTAAGGTCCTCATTTGCCATTTCAATATGGCAACCATCTGTTTTAATTTTAAAATAAATAAATTTTTAAAGTTGATAACAAAGTTTCATCGTTAGCTGGGGTTTTTAAGACAGAATAACCTAAAAAGCACTTAATATTGGCGGAACATTAGAAATTAAAATTAAAGAGAGTACGTAACCCAAAAGAACCATCGCCTCTTAAATAGCCTAATTTAGTTCGTAAAACAAAATGCGAACTAGTTTGAAATTTAAAAGATAGTTGTAATAGTAGAGGAGTTAGAAGCGTCCAACCTGTACCGGGAAGCTAGCGACGTGAAGTCTTTTTGTATTGACTCCTAGAATTTGGATTAACAGGGAATGGCATGTCTGCCAGCCTATTTTTCCCAGGAATGGTAATAGGCACTTTCGATTATTTTTTTTAAACGCATTTTTTCTTTGAGCCAGCGACGTGAAAATTTACATGCAGGTAGAGAGAGATAGACGGTAAAGGAAAAAATGCTTTTTCCGACCTTAATCCGTCCGGAAGCGGTGGCAGAAGGGAACTTACTCCATTTTCCGACAATCGCTATCCCGCTGACCAAACATCTTGAAATCTTGTATGCAAGTAAACTAACACTTACCTTTTTAAACAAAATTTGTCTTCCAGCAGTCTTCCGCCCGGAAGGCACTGCCGGTCACGTTTTTATTGCCGTGCGCAGCCGATTTTTGTGGCACGCAGTTCGACGTAGCCTTGCTCAAATACTAATTTCATAAATAAATTAAGATTATTCGCATAGGAATTTTGACGATTGTGTCTATTTGCACAGACGTTGAATACTATGGTAATAGGGATGCATATAACCCAAACAAATCTGAAATATCTTTTTGTAATCCCTACATGAATAAAACATTTTTGGTGATTGTTTTTATCCATTTATTTTGGTCTTTATTAATAATAAAAAGAGGATTTTCTACTGCAGATTTTCGCGCGAATTTCGAAACTTGTAAAACGTGATCCCATTGGCTGTGACGTCAAAAGTGTTATAATGATAAGTACATGACGAATTCCATTATTGTGAGGTCATCAAAAAATCAATAAAAATGGCATGTAATGCGTAACTCATCCTCATCCAAGCCGAAATCGGTCCAGGAACCTTCGAATCTTCCAACAGAAACTGGCATTTTTGCGAAATTTTGACACATCATATTTTAATAATTGCGACATAAATAAACCGCAATTCTTTGTTTTCATGGGAATGGTAGAAAATTTAAAAGTTTCAAATTTTACATGTCCTCGATGCAAACAAACCTATTTATTTATAACTTAAACGAACAAATACGCAATTTAAATCAGTGGGAGGTATTCTTAGATAATTATAATTAACGGATAAAATAAACCCAAAAAGAATCACTAAAATCAAATCAAAAAAAATAGTGTAGAATAATGTCGGTTAAAAATAGGATTTGTCGGAAAAAAAAAATCAAAAATAAAATCAGTTTTAACCACTTAAATACGCTCCTGGATGACCCATTCTGCATTTCTTTTAAAGTCTGATTATCCCTCTATATGATTGCGTTGAAAAATTGGAAAACATTAGATAGGTACCGATGTCGAGTGCAAAAAAGTCAAAAAAATTTCAAGATGTTTGGTCATGGGGATGTCGAAACATGGAGTAAGTTAATCTGCTTCTGCCAGCACTTCCGGGCGTATTAAGGTCGGCAAAAGCGTTTTTTACCACCTATTGTTCCCTACCTGCATGCAAATTTTCACGTTGCTGGCTTAAAGGAAACATTTGTTAAAAAAAATAACCAGAACTGCCTATTTTTATTAACATTCCGAGCATAAACAGGCCGACAGACATGTAGTATGCAGTTATTGAATTTCGATCAGTTTTTGTTAGAACATGATTTCTGAGCGATTTCTGGGCCCTTACCCTTCATCAGGCAGGCTTAACATCCAGGGTGTCTGAAGAACAGACAAAATTTTTACCAGAATCAAAATAAGACCTTATATCAATTGGTTCGATGGACATAAGGTCCTATCCTATGTACAAAGAATGGAATGGATATCGAAGGACACCTGATAAGAGAGAAAATTTATTTCAACGGATCATCATGCTATCATAAAAAAATCTTAGCACATAATTTGTTTAGGACAAATTAAACATACACTTATTTTGTTACAATCCTCGCAACAGGGCATTACAATGAAAATGCCGTTTATTTCAAGTCCCAAATAAACCGTTGTCATCCGACGAAATTAGCAACATATTCTCAGCTTAATTTTCTCCTTAATATTTAGGAGTACTTATATGAATATTTGGCAAAATGTCTTTGTCTAGGATTACAAGCAAGTTACGAACAAATTCACAGTGTACAAATGTAAAACTTGAATTACTTAATTTTGCACCAGCTGGAATTTAAACTTGTAAATGTATACAGGGTGGTAAATAGCGTAGTTTGAAAACTTTTAACGAGACATAAAACTTTATCTTGTTTAAAAGCTACAATATAGGAAGGGGGCAATTCGAAAACTAATCGTATTGTTAAAGGAATTTAAGTTTACAATGTTTATTGAACGAAACACAGAGCGAACAAAATGTATTTATTATTATTTGATCAACATCCGCTACCCGTTTGGTCAGCAGGTGGCGACGACTGAATTTATTTGAGAAAGCAAATTCATCCAAGAGATTTTACGTTTGTGTAAGGCGATGACAGTAATGACTATAGTAAAAAAAAATATTATGCCATAGTGATAATGTTGTTCTACCCATTGCGACACACTTTGTTAAAGATAAAGTGTTGTGTTGAAAACTGTCCTAAGAAATTCTTAAAAACGGTCATTGGTCTACAGGCCCTTTTTTCGACCATGTTTAATTTATCCTTAAAATTGGCATCTTTCATAACTTCGTTGATTCGAGAAGCAACAAATATCTCTTCTTTTATTTTAGCCTCACTTTATTTAGGACACTTTGCTAGGAGATATTGGAATCCTTCTTCTGCGCGATTCATTCCATTCACAAAGTTTTTCATCAAACTAACTTAATGTGAAGAGGAGGTTGGGGATTTTTTTAAGATTCGCCAAAGGAGATCGCTCTATGTTTTGAGTCCCTGGTTAAAAAGATGTTCTCGATAGCTAGTCTTTTTTTTACATAATCACTATCACGACTATCCCATCAACAGAGGAAGCAGCAATATTTTGTATACCCTTTTTGCATCCCCATAAGTATTGCAGCTTAAAATCAGAACAAATGCTCCACAAATATTTATTGTGGTTAATTTTTTGCAACACTGTCCTCAGATTTTTATAAGTTTTTTTCATCAATGCAGCACGACTCACCGGAATAGATGGATAAGCGTTACCGCCGTGTAGAAGCACAGAATTAAGACTTGTTTTAGAGGAATCGATAAACATTTTCCAATTCTGTGGATTGTGTTCTATTTCCAGAGATGTAAAAACACCTTTAATGGTATAACACTATAACAGTACACTACATCAAAATGATTGCTATAAAAATCCACAAAATCGTCATGACGATGGCGAAATATAGTAAGTTTTGTTTTGTTTAAGTTTAAATTTTATTTTTTGCGAATAATCTCATTTAGAACATATTCTTTGGCTTTTACGCAAAAATTACTAAATATATAACAATTACAAAAAAAAAAAGAAAAAATTCTATGTCGCTAGTATTGGAAGAACTAAATCTGTTCCCACACAATACTTTAGACATTAATTGCTTATTAAAGAAAAAATATTTATGAACTTCTAAAAATATCTAAATTTACATATAGCAAAAATGTAAGTTCATAAAGTAGCAAGAAAAATGAGCTCTTTTAAATTACAGAATTGTAAAAAAATAAAAATTATTACAAAATGATTTAAAAAATTTACTTACACCTCAATCCTGTTTACAAACAATATATTGTAAACAGGATTGAGGTGTAAGTAAATTTTTTAAATCATTTTATAATAATTTTTATTTTTTTACAATTCTGTAATTTAAAAGATCTCATTTTTCTTGCTACTTTATGAACTTACATTTTTGCTATGTAAATTTAGATATTTTTAGAAGTTCATAAAGATTTTTTCTTTAATAAGCAATTAATGTCTAAGTATTGTGTGGGAACAGATTTAGTTCTTCCAATACTAGCGACATAGAATTTTTTCTTTGTCTTTTCTAATTGTTATATATTTAGTAATTTTTGCGTAAAAGCCAAAAAATATGTTCTAACTTTTGTTTTCTTCTCCAAAATATTCCACTGTTCTAGACGCGATGCAAGTAATTCTGCTTGAGATTTGATAAATGTAAATTCCTCAATGTCATTTAATTTAGCTTGGTTAAGTAAATGGGGTTCCGTGAACGTAGATGGCAAAAATTCAGGATCTTTAGCGGTCTCACAAGGGCTTTCTGGACTATCATTTTCGATATATTGGTGAGACGAGGTTGTAGGGATCTGAGGAACGGGATGGGTTTCAACGTGCGGTCGAGGCATTCGTGCTGCTAATGTCTTCCCATATTCAATACTTTCTCTTACCCACATTTAGACCATGTGCTTTATTTTGTAAAAATAGAAATCATTGTCATGACCCGCTTGCTCTGTCCATATCATTGGTAAACTAATTGGCAAACTGTGTCACTGGTGCGCTTTCCACGCACATACGTATGTATTTAGCACAAGTTCTACGAAATACATATGGAACCCATGACTTGTCTTGGTGCCGTATAGGAATTAATTCCGAAGTAGGGTTGATTTACAATGATTGTGAGAAGTACATTTTTCCTTATCCGAGTGAGTAAACATACCACAAACGTAAAAAAGTTATATGGATTACTATTACTATTACACCGAGTAGACGTTATGGTATTGTTATAAAAGCTCTTTTAGCACAGTTTTAACACCAATCCAAATGGAATGTTTTTAGATGACTAAAACAAATTATTTCACTTTTGTTATGTTATACACCTCCAAGTCTTAATATTTACAATGACAATCACGGCTTTTACGACTACTTCCAGGAAATGCGTTCCTAAAGTAATATAGGTCCATATTTTCAACGAAATAGGTACATATGCTTGCTACTTAGGTAATAAAATATCTCTACAATGAATGAAGTCTACTTGTCAGGGGTACATATAAATACGTAAAATTGAGAATAGGTTCTCTAAACCACCTGAAAATTCCTTATACAATAAGGATTTGAACAAATCATGGTAAAACAGCTATTCTCCGGGCCCTATGCCCCTCCGAGCGCTGGATTACATACCAAAATTTGCCGTATTTTGACTAACACTGTTAGACAACAAAATACTTGGTTTGACTGCAAGAAACTACCAGGAAGAAGGAAGCTTTTTCTTTAGTTAGGATGTCGTTACCTGCATACCGGTTTCGAACTCTTTAGTTCTCGTCAGTACAGGATAAACGAATATACCTACCTTCCGAAACAGCATATCCTTAAAGCTAACCTAAGAGAACCTATTCTCAATTTTACGTATTTATATGTACCCCTGACAAGTAGACTTCATTCATCGTTGAAATATTTTACCTCACGGTAAATTCTACTCCGACTGCTTGAAACTGCCAATGGATGGCGCTGCCTGTGTTATACTGCTTATGCAATTCGACATGGTTAGCTTTAAGGATATGCTCTTTCGGAAGGTAGGTATGTTCGCTTATCCTGTACTGACGAGAACTATAGAGTTCGAAACCGGTATGCAGGTAACGACATCCTAACTAAAGAAAAAGCTTCCTTCTTCCTGGTAGTTTCTTGCAGTCAAACCAAGTATTTTGTTGTCTAACAGTGTTAGTCAAAATACGCAAATTTTGGTATGTAATCCAGCGGTCGGAGGGACATATAGCCAGGAGAATAGCTGTTTTACCATGATTTGTTCAAATCCTTATTGTATAAGGAATTTTCAGGTGGTTTAGAGAACCTATTCTGAATTTTACGTATTAATAAAATATCTCTTTTAGAAATGTTCTAGGAAATGCCACCAACTGAGAGATACTAATAGTGCTAAAATACATTCAGATAAGGGAGCTCTATAATACAGCTATCGTTATCTCAGAGATAAAATATGTCTTATTCAGTGTTATCAATTGAAAAGATTCAAATACATTTTTTTAAATATTTCTCACTAAAAACAGATGGTATTTATCTAGAAAGAGGAATCCCTCATGGTATTCTTTTTAACAGATTTAATATCGAATCACTGATCCTTGGAATGAAGAAACCATCGATAGTTCTTATAGCCGCATTCGGTAATATCATCTAGATGCGGATCGATTGATAGTCATGTGACTACAGATGAGAAGGAGCAATCGGCAATTAACGAACGAAATAGATAAAACGGATTTGGATAACATAACCTAACTTATTGTATGTCAGTTTTACATTTTGCTTTGTATAAAACTTATTTCGTTTAAAAAAACAATGAGTATTAGGGAGGCTATATTGGCGGTAGTTGAAGGGCATCAAATAATATTTGATGACACCGATGAAGAAGAACCAAAAAACTTGGAAAAAATCCAGAATTTCGCTGAAGAAACTGTGCCCAGGTTTAGTGACCGACAGTTCAAAGAACATTTCAGGGTGGTTCCGGAAACATTTGAAATGTAGTTGTTGGACATCCTGAAATTTTGCTAGAAAAACGAGTTATGATTGCATTGTGGTGCCTTGCAAATATAGGTAGAAAGTTTTCGGTAATAACATTTTTACCATATCTTTTAGTATTTTATCTATACTAGTTCCTTTTGTAGGTCTGTTGCTGATCGATTTGGCATCACCAAGTCAACTTGTTGGTCAGTTTTATACAGAGTTTGTTTCACAATTTTAAAAATGAATAGAATTTTTAAGATTATAAGTTGGCCCTCAGGGCAAAGAGCCTTGAACATTATGGAAGCTTTTCAGACTATGAATGGATTTGAAGGTAAGTAATAAATACTTAATGATGATTATTTTTTTATGAATAATATAAAAAATGTTTTTAGGAGTTGTTGGATGTATAGATGGCAGCCACATCAGAATCTTACCTCCAAGGGAACACCCTAACTCTTATTGTAACAGAAAAAACTTTCACTCGGTCTTACTACAAGGTGTATGTGACCACACGAAATTGTTTACCCATGTTTACGCTGGTGAGCCAGGTTCTATGCATGATAGCAGACTATTTGAAAAATCTGATCTTAGTAATGATATTGAAATTGGAGAAATTACATTTCCGAATAATAGTCATCTTGTTGGCGATCTAGCATACAAATTAACTGAATATATGATGGTTGGCTTTAAAAATAATGGTTTTTTGACTAACAGACAAAACAATTTTAATTTAAAACTAGCTCAAATAAGAGTCTGCATTGAAAATGCATTTGCTTTATTAAAAGGGCGCTTTAGAAGACTGAAATACATGGAAACAGTTCGTTTAGATTTGGTATGCCTCTTGGTTGTGTCTTCTTGCATTTTACATAATATATGCATTTTAAATGGAGATCATGCCGAAGACATAATGAACATTGAAGCAGAGTTAGTTGAAGAAAGGAAAGAAAATAATGATATATTTTTGGATAATGTAAGACAAAATAATCGAGCAGTAGCAAAAAGGGAGAGAATAATGGACAATTTAGAAATGGCAGAAGAATTAATTTAGACCACTAGCATCGTCAGATGCTTGGCGTTCACCATCACATTGTTATTGTTTATTAAACAGTTAAATGATAAAATTCTGAATGCAAACTTCGAGCAGTTCTACAAACCTCATAATTTCATAAGGGCATTATGGTAAACCTTTTATTAAGCTTTATTAAGGAAAGTAAGAACTGTTTATAGATTGTAAAACTCTGTAAATAACAGGACATATTGTAAAACCCTAGAAATATCAGGAACTCTGCTTAAATATAAACAATAAATTCAATTAATCGTGTTTTATTAATTATATTAAGTAAAATATAACAACAAATATAACAAATAACAGTAATTTATACCTAACATCTCTTAAATAGAATAAATATTAAAGTTTTCAACGAGTATTTTCTTAAACAGAAAAAAACAATACGACCATCTATTATATAGTCTTGGTCAAAGTAATCTAAATCTTAATTAAGCCCATTCTAAACACCTACTCATTGGAAGCAGGCTGCGGCCAAGATTTACTATTATTTTGACCACAACCCTGTTCTCCCTACGATTGCTACATTCTTAAATTCACTCCCATTGGTCTCGAAGATCAAGCGGTGGAAAAACAGATCTGGAGGCACGTGGTGCGAGAACTGTCCGCGATTACATCGAGCACATACTATTTATCAAAAGAGGACAGAAAAGGACGCCAAGAGGGCAGAAAGGAAAAAGATTGAATTTAAGAACGTAACAAATATAATGTAAGTACAACTAGTATGTAATGTTGTAAGTAAACATTACCTTTTTAAGGAACTTTAAGTAATAAACATCTGCAATAAAAATAAGACTACTTTCCTTATATTACTAGGAACAAAAGAACTTTTTTTCATATAACTCAGTCAAAAAAAAATGGTCGCTAATGGCTTCCATGATTACCATCATCTTTTTCAGAGTCTCTTTTGCAGTTGTCTTCAACAGCTGCCGCTATTCGCTCCAAAATTGTCAAATATCTGTCTTGCTTTGCCATCTTCTCTCTGTGGCGCCTTTCGACAGCATTTTCACAATGCTTTCTTTTTGACATAAAGTTTGAATTATAACCAGCACCATATTTTTTGTTGCCATTCTGTGCCAGCTCTTGTCTGGGTTCTTGTTCATTATCGAAGTGATCTAAAATTATGACAAAAATTATATTACAAACAGTAAGCTGAGCAATAAACATTCTACTTTTAAGGAAAATTATGTAAAGTGACTTATTTAAAGTTAAAGTACATTTAAAATTCTTACTAGGTTTACTATTCTCAATATTTTCTATTGCTCTACCACCACCTAAAATAAGGCCACTTTTGCTAGAGCATGTTGCAGCTGGATTGATTTCTGGTTTTGAGAAGAGTAGGTCATCCATCAAATCAAAATATTTCCATATTTTTGTATTGTTGCCTGATTTCAGGTTATGATTTTTTATTTGCTTATACATAGTTTTTAGTCCTTTAAATTTTGTATCACATTGCTGATACGTAAATATGTGACTGCATTTTTCTGATAATTCCTTTGCAATTTTGTTCCAAACATATTTTTTAATTCCAGTTTCAAAATCCTTGTCGTGTTTGTTACATAAACTTATTAATAATGTTGTTGCTTCTGTTGTCCAAATTTTATTATCTGAAAAATAGAAACTATTTTAATTTGACCCATTGCATATAAATATGTTTAACGCAGCCTCAAGCTAAAAACCTTATTTGAGAAAACATATTAAAGTATAATATAAAATCTAGTTTTTAGAATTATATGGATGACAAAAACTATGAAGTCTGTGTATATCTCAGATAACAACCTCTCCCCTGACCAGTTTTGATCCCTTATCAGAGAGGCTGACATCACGAAATATACACAAACTTCCACAGTAATATATATTCAAAACCGCATTCAATGTTTTATGTTCCTAACCAACCGAGCAACCAACCCAATATACTTTTACCTTTAAAAATATTTCATTTTCATTAAAAACAGCGCATTTCACATGAATAAAACCCATCAAAATCTAAATTTAGCTCCGGACACAATTAACATTCCTAATTTACTGATTGGGGTATTTATATACCTACATATTTTACTGTTGAAAAAGTATAAAAAATACACATTTATTAGAAAAAATTACATACCTGGAGCAGGTGATTTAATTTCCATATCAGAATTATTGGTATTTACACAACAAAACCGTATGACAGAACCAAAAACATAACCTCACATTTTCAGATTAATCGCACTCGTCGGTCAAAAAGCTTGGAGCGAATCGAGCATCGTCAGACGTGTCTAGATTTAATAACCGAACGATTGACATTTACCTCCCCTACATCCGGATCTAATAAAAGAACGATTCTGAGTGATCAGATCGATCTGACATAAATACCGAACGCGGCTTATATAAATCTCTGCATGGTGGTATCGACTCTCCTGCTTTTCTGCAATAACTGTGCATTTTAGTGCCTCGAGCAAACTCTAGAAATACGTCAACGATTTATTGTCAAAGAGCAACCACAAATTTATACTTAAGTTTTTCAATTTACCCAGTGTTTTGTAATTTTATTAGAATTTCTCATATCTGTGGCATATTTAACTGTATTATCCAACATAATATCTGCACAATATCTTTAGAATATCCTCACTTTTTATAATAATTAATTGCAAACAAAACAGGTTTTTTCTTATTGTAACTACCTAAAGTTTTTAAGGTTGAAAACGAATTTTAATTTTAGTTTTAATTATTGTTTAAGTAAAGATACTTCAAAAAAAGGGCTTATGTCAGTGCCCTGATAATTCTCTTGGACAATAAATTACGTCAACACATTGAACACGTTGTCCGTAAGGCTTATCGTAACTTGGGTTTTATTTAAGACTTTTAAGAGCCTAGGTCTTTGATACTTCTGTACAATGCTCTGATTCGTTCCCACTTAGAATATGGCTGCCTTATTTGAAATCATCTGTATTCTAGGTATATCAATAGGATGGAATTTATTTAAAAGAAGCTCCTAGTTCACCTAAATTCTCGCTTTAACCGAGCTTTTTCTACTTTACGCTACAGCAAGTTGGTATGTAGCATTAAAACTTGTCAAACCTGTGTTCTCGTAGTGGATGTTACGCATATTGCTTTTTTGTACACACTTTTAGCGGGGAACATAGATTTTGTTCCTGAAAAAATTAATTTTAGTTTTCAACAGTTCCATTCTCGTTCCGCTAGGTACTCTTTTTTACACATTTAGATATAATACTAATTCAGCAAGAAATTCTCCATTACGTCAACTGCAAAGTAATTATAATAATTTTTTTAATCATATTGATATTTGTAATAATTTCTTACTATCAGTTAGAAGACAGACTAGGAACGTTTCTTCCATTAAATTTTAGGTTTAACTTCTTACCAGCTAAAATAAGTGTAGTGCTTTACATATGACTAGAGCTCAAAAACACGCTGCCTGTAAATACGCAACTGCATGTAAGTAAGTGGTAATAACATGCATTATACTAAGAAAAATACTTAGCCAGTAACTAGGATTATACATCTGAATGTGCGCAGCTAAACACTTGCAGCATAGCGCATGTTTCCACAGTCTTTTCTTTGAGGCACGATCGCCGCGGTGAAAAAATGTGTTTATATACGGAAAACGACCGTTCGAAATCTAACGATATATTTGCATACTTAAAATGGTCTTTGAAACACTGATCTGTAAAAACACTAGTGTTAAAATCTGTCTAAGTCTAGCCAAATCTGGATTTTTTTGTAGCACATTATTAATTTTTTTTTTCTAATAAGGACATGTTTTTCGTCACTTAAAGTTTATAATACTGCTTGTACGTTATCTAATATTTGTAGTAATTCGTCTAACGACAACGATGACTTTTGTAATGCTGTGACGGCGTTGGTTATTTTTTGGTAGTTATTAAAAATAGTTTCCACTTGAGGTTCTTGAAATTTTAACTGACTCTCTTTAATCGAAGCAGATTCTTTCGCGTTAAATTGTAAGAGAAGTGACTTTACTTGCTGAAAATGCTGGCGATAATAAAACGCAGCTTCCAACCATGTTCCCCAACATATAAGAACAGGCGTGAAGGTTCTGAAATATTTGGACATTTGTCATGAAATTGGCGAATCCGTTTGGGGAATTTTAGAAATCTGGCTTTTGTATGCCCTATAAGTGCATCCACACATGAGTAACAAGAGCGAGTGGCTTCTGCTGCAAGATGTAATGCATATAAGATACACGTAACATGTAGTACATGAGGGTAAACTTGTTTCAGTAAACGGCCCGCACGAAGCATAGATAATTCCCCATCAGCAACAAACATTCTGAAGATTTGCTGAAGTTTGATATTTTTGTTGGATGGTTAATACCAAATCTTTTATGGCTTCGCCACTACAGTTGTGAAGTCTTTTACAGGCTAGTAAATAGGGAACTGAAGGTTTATGTGGATCTAATGTTCGAACTACAACATTGACCACTGAGTTTTTCTTTAAATCTGTTGATTCATCTGTAGTTAGCCACACTTTGTTACCCTTCACTTCACGCCGAATTTTATTCTCTATTCTTTCGCGCACACTCGGTAAATAATTGCGTAATCGGTTAGACGGCAATGTCCAATCGGCATTATATTTTTCCCAAAACGTACGAAACGGTCGTTTTGCGAGAGTATAAAATGGTATATTATAAGCACACATCAAAAATATTAAATCTACTACAAACACAAACTCAATATAGGGTTTGCAGCCGCTTTTTTAAAATTTATGCGTTGCACTATTAATATGCCGTTCGCAGTGAGATCTTTTCCAACATAATAACTCCTTATGACACACTAAACACCACAGATGAGTCCCATCATATTTTAGGTCCAGAAATTAAAAAATAAACCTCGGAACATTATGCCCTAGTAAATTATTTGTACGCTCTTGTACTTTACTCATACTCGCGCCCCAACTTTGTCCTCACAATAAATATCGCGGCGTACTGTATCTGCATTACATCAATCGACTCCCAGTCCCCGTATTGCAAAATACTGCCTGCACCACGTTGCCGGCGCTCCTCTCTGCTCGACGTTCATGGTTGGGTACGAAGTTTTTGGAGCTCTAACTTATGACTTAACATTTAGATTCCTTTTTTTTCTCATTTCTTTGGAGTAGGTTATGGCTATTAGTAATAACTAATTTTCTGTTTAGTACAATACGAAAGGATATCTCTCTTGAGAGCACCCTTTAAATTGTAATGCTTTGGTATTATATTGGGTTGCTTTGTCTAAATAAATAAATAATTATGTAATTTGTAGGTTTTTGGACTAAGTAAGCTATTTGTATGATTATTAATTGTAGTTGTTATAAACTGTCCTAGAATTGGTTTTTAATTGGGCTCAAATGTAATGCTAAATAAATAAATATCTTCAAAAACTACAGTACCCTTAGTGAGGGAAGTAAAATAAATACTTAAATGGAATTCTCACAATGTAAATTTATTACGTATATGAATACTAACAAAATTTAGTAGAGCATTAAGCAGATTTTTCACAAAGGAGTATTACAACATAATAAATTTCTTTTTAAAGACCTTTACTCTATTTAGGTTGGTTTTAATCCTCCCCTTCCGTATACAATAATAAAGAAAAACTTTCTTAATAAAAATGACATTTTTAGTGCCACTTCCTCAAAGTTTTGTTAACTTGTAACCAGGAAGGTATTAAGCTGTACATTTTTTATTTTTAAACTTTAGTGATTTAGATAACACTTTTTCACATAAAGCATATTGTCAATTTATTTTTTAGAAAAAGAATGCCTATTTATTTGTTCAGTTTTTGGGTTTTTATGGGTATATTTCGAGTTTAAAGTATTCGCCTAAAATAATAGTTGGTAACAGTCAAACTTATATAGAATTTAAAAGCGAATCAACTATCGCTAAGACCAGTCTAATATGACAACTAAAGTGTTAAATTGACAAATGTCAGAATTATGAGTCAACTTGGTTTGGTTTTATTTGTTTTTGACCTTTTTTGCAAATTTATAAAAAGGAGTGACCTAGTAAGGTATATGCATGTATTTTTTATTGCATAAATCATTTAGGGAAGTCATTAGAAACCCAAAAATATTATTTTGGAGGAAATTACTAGTATAATTTAACTAAACGAAATTTTTCACTTCTCGGTATAATTTATGTCAAGTTAGTTTGGGTCATTCGGAATTATTATTTTTATTATCGGAGTGAGAGGTGCCACCTTTATTTCACGTGAGCTAGTGCGCTTATTACCTTCCGTTGGAAGTAGTGTTTTCTGCGGTTAAAAGAAAACTGTATAGCCGGCTGAGTCGGGTTGTCTAGTGGAAGATTTCGTTTTGTCGCGCATGGCAAACATCGACAGCATGGAGTTAAAATATGAGCGAAACACGGCATTATATGTTTTTTTTTTCGCATCTGGTTTTGTTACCCGAGTATCTGATGTTTTTAAGGGTTGGTATCCTTTGCTATCGACACTTGGAGGTATCGAGCATCCTGCACATCGCTGGAACGGGGACAACAAAAAAAATGACTATTAGGTTTGTCCAGGTACTGCCAAAGCACGGGGGTCCATTTTGTTGCTGATAGCCTAAGACGGTAGGGGTGTGCATTCCCTACACCCTTCGAGGGCACTTTGTGGATCTGGGGTGTCACCCGGAATTTTTCTTCCGGGTTTTTCGTATTTTTTGTTTTAAACACAAACTCAAACTAAAAGCTTTATTGTCCAGGCTCATCTTGTTGACAAAGCCAAAGGCTAAATATAAAATAATCATATAAATATAAAAGGTACAACAAATAAATACAAATAACAATGTCCTAAGCATAATTCATAAAAAAATATTTACAAGTGACACTTAAACGTAAGAACATAATATATAAGACTTAGTCGCTAAGGTCAAAAAATAAAAGCAACAAAGAGAGAATAATGTACATAATATACATACACTACATACCCATACATACATACATACACATAGTACATAGGCACCTACATACACATACACGCATACCTATATATAAACCAAGAATGGCAGAACAGAGCTGCAGAGACAAAAGAGACACGCGAAAATCAAAACACTGACTGAAAAATTTTACGTACAGCAAAACTAATTTAAGCTGTCAACCAAAAACTGGTCAATTTTATAATAGGCCTTTGAAACCAAAAGCCTTTTTACATCCTCTCGAAACTTTTTCTCACTCAAAGGACGCCTCAAAGTTAATGGCAAATGGTTAAACAGCTTTTTGCCTTGAAAAATTACAGAATTCTTTGTCTGACTGGAGTTAGGGATTGGTAATTTCATACACATACACTAATTTTCACGGGTACTATAGTTTGACGGAGCGTTCAGTTCGTGCCTGTACTTTCTGAACACAAGGCATAACGTTTCCAACATAAACAAAGATTGTAGCGTTAGAATTTTATGTTTTATAAATAGAGGTTTACATGGCTCCCGAAATCCTAACTTGAACATACATATATCGTACAGCTCTCTTCTGAAGTCGACACATCATATTATATAAATATTGTAAACAAACAGCCCAGAAACAAATTCCATAACACAAATCAGATTCAATTAGGGCAAAAGAAGCACTTCTTGTTGCTATTTCATCCAGTTTTCTGGAGCTGACTCTAATAGCATAACAGTTGGATGCTATTTGTTTGCTTAAATAGGAAATATGGGAATCAAATTTTAACTTATCATCTATATAAAGCCCCCAGAATCTATTTACATTTCCAGTATTAATGGACAAATCTCCCAAGAAAACAGTATTTAAATTACATTTAAAAGTTAAGACATTGTTTTTTTTTTGACATTAAAAGACAATTTATTGGAATCGGTCTATTCCTTTCCCTTTAAACGATCTCTGTTCATTTAGGATTCTAAAGCATCAACATCTAGATTAGGCCAAAGAATGGTCGCGTCGTCAGCAAACAGGGTGAATGTGCCTGATATATCAATATTAGGAAGATCATTGATATAAATAAGAAATAAATGGGGGTCCAATACATATCCCTGTGGTACTCCATGGGTTATGGTTTGCTGACTGGAGCTAATACCATTAAATTTTACACTCTGTCTGTGAAATGACAAACAGGACTCAAGCCAGTCAAGCGCCCTCCCCCTTATTCCATACTTCTGAAGTTTCTCCAGCAATATTCTATGATTCACGCAGTCAAATGCCTTTGACAGATCACAAAACACCGCTGCAGCAACAACATTTTCTAAAATTATGATTAAAATTTCTTAAATCCTACATATAATTTTTCTAAAAATGAAAAAATTGTGTCACAAGTGCTCTTGGATTCCCGAAATACAAACTGCTGATTGCAGAGTCATCCGTGGCGGTTTAAAAAATACATCGAACACCGCTTCACTAGCTTGGCTTGGCTATTATGTTAGCCAATGTGGGAAGTATTAAAATTGGTCTAAAATTGGAAGAGGTGCCGCAATCGCCGCTTTTATATAAAGGAAGAATATTGGCCCTTTTTAAGCATGCTGGAAAGATACCAGACGGGAAAGAGTGGCCAGTCATATCCACAGGCACTTCCACAGTGGAAACTGGCAAATGGTGGAACACATGTATCGAAATTTCATCCCAACCTGTGGAATCCTTGTTTTTAAAATCTCTAAAAATGCCCTTCAGTTCTACTGAGACCGGCGCAAGAAAAAAAGACTTGAAACCATTAATATGCCTTAGAAATTCTTTGGGATCAATATTGTTGTTTATTTGACTATTTAAATTACGAGCAATTGAACAGTAAAAATCATTAAGATCATTAGCCGTTAGTTAAGCTTCTGGTGAGATATTTCTATGTTTGCCTCTCAAATTATTGACTATTTGCCACGATTGCTTTTGTCTGTTATTACTTTTTACTAACCTTTTCCGAAAATATAACTGTTTTGCCGATTTCATAACTCTCCTACATACAGAGCGATATTTATTAAAATAGTCTAAAAGTCTGCTGTTATCGGAATAATACTTCCTTAAACAGTGCAGGCAACGCATGTTTGTTGCGGAAACCCTTAAACATCTGGTAAACCATGCTTTATTTTTTTTGGGTTTTATTTTGTTTGGCTGTTGATGCCGTTTTTCATTTTAATGGATTTAAGCTGTAAAGGCTAACAGGCACACTTTGGACCCAACCACTAACTTCCAGAGTCCCATCTTTATCTCATCCTCATTTTCTCCACCGAGAGAAATTTTTCCTACACCTCATCGTCCTCATAATTTTTATATGCGGCGGAATCTCGAAATCTTTTTCCCCGAGGGAATATACTCTTCATCTTTGCTGTACCTGCTGCAGACACCTTTTGTGCTCGAACACGTTAGTAGCCAGGACAGGAAAATGACCTTTGTCGCTCAAACTGGAAATCTAGGCCTTCGCCAGAGCCAGTTACCTCCTAGATGGACCACTGCGCCTAGGCCTCATAGCCTTTGGCGTGGACACTATCATGGTGCAATTCAAAGACTTTAGTAGTGAGTTGAAAGCGAGGTCCCAATGTCATCTAGGAGGGATTTTAGTTCTCAAGTGTAAGTTGAAGTTTATTGAATTCTTCTTTATTGCGAAAAGAGCGTGGCAAGCAGCCATTTGCCCTCAATGCCAAGTGACGTCAAGATATAAGCAAAAATAAGTGTCAATATACATATCAGCATAAAGCTTCAGCTAAAGTTGAACTGCTTTGCTATGCACCACAAAAGCATCCACAAAATTAGTTAATCAAAAATTAATCAAAAACAGTAGGCATTGAAGGTCAGTATCTTTAAATTTAAGTAATCATATTTGGCTATACATTTATTTTTTGTTACAATAAATAATAAGTATTTGTAACGAAATTGTAGAGACAATTAAGTGGCCATCCATCATACAAGCCAGGCGCGGCCCGCCCATAAGGTCATTTGGTCAATGACCCACCTAAAATTTTCAGTGATCTACCTAATAATTTTTTTTATATTTTAAAACCGAGAAATAATCTTTTCTTTCAAAAAAGTGCAAGTTCCATGCGAAAACTACCCAAGGAAAAATCGAGTCATCGTATACAACGATGATCAAGCCTAGCTTGCTCCAGACTCGCCGTGTTTTAAATTAACCCCATAGGTGTATATGGGGATCCCGTCATTTGGCCGAATGTCAATTGGTCGAAAGTCAATTGGCCGAAGTCAATTAGCCGAATACGTCAATTCGCCGAAAGAGAACAGGCCGAATACGTCAATTGGCCGAACACGTCAACTGGCCGAAGACGTCAATTGGCCGATATACATATATATTTTTTCTTACATATTACTTAAAAATTATTATTTTTTTTTTTTTATTTTTGATGACATTTATTCTTTTTCTTAAGGTTCTTGGCCATATCTGACTGAAGTATGTTCATGTTTGCCCTTTCTTCGTTTGTTCTAAAAAAAATTAAAGAAGAACAAGATTTTCAACAAAGGAAAATAGAACAGTCTTTAGCGGGACATTCAGAAAACAAAAAGGAGAAATATATGGATTTAGATGTTAGGCTTAAATCTATTGCAGAACATCTTATTGATTATGATCCTATACATTATTTACGAAGCATAGCTCATAATATTTAATTAACTGTTATTGTTGGATTTTTTGTAATAAATTGTTGAAACAAATTTTTGCTTTTATGTCTTGGTTAGTTTTGGTTAGTTTTGGTTTGGTTTTACCGATACACTTACAGGTTAGTTCAGGTTAGTTCAGGTTAGTTCAGGTTAGTTCAGGAAAGTTCAGGTTAGTTCAGGTTAGTTCAGGTTAGTTCAGGTTAGTTCAGGTTAGTTCAGGTTAGTATTATGTATTTAGCCAAATTATGTACTAAACCTACTACTCACTTCTTCAGACAATTGATCTGTTACGTCTATTGACGTTTTCTGTCATTTGTCCTATTTGGTCAGTTGACGTATTTGGTCAATTGACTTATTCGACCAATTGACGTATTAGGCCAATTGACGTATTCGGCCAATTGACTTATTCGGCCAATTGACGTATTCGGCCAATTGACGTATTCGGCCAATTGATCTTCGGCCAACTGACTTCGGCCAATTGACTCTCGGCCAATTGACTTTCGGCCAATTGACGTAGACCCGTGTATATGGACTATATACTATATTGAGGAAGTTAAAAAGAGACACAATGTGTCGACGGCCCACCAATAATATCGCTTTCTGGGCGCCAGTAGTTGTCAACGCCGCCGCGCCGGTGTCGGTTTGTCGCAAATTCTGGCTCACTAACGAAAAAAGAAAATTGCGGAAACAATAGAATACCTCTAAGTTTTTAATGACTACTTCTTTACAATAACACGACCAAAAGTTGTTAAAAATAACTAAAATTATTGTCAGTTGTTTGTTTCTCGAAATTTTTGCTGCAACAGAATGTTTTTATAGCTTTTTGTCGTATTGTCAAAGAAATAAATAATGCAGTTTTCCCTGCGACCATCGGTGAATTTAAAATGTAACGCGTCTATTCGGTGCAAAAAGGAAATCAAATTTCCGGTTTTCTACGAAACGCTTTCCACTCTCTTTATCGGGATTCAGAATAGCTTGAGGTTTATTTTGACTAACCAACAAATTGCTAAAAATAGAGCATAACAAGAAAAACATGGAATGTCCCATATACTGTCAAATGCAATTGATTTTAAATTAAATCGTATCAAAACACAATTTTCAAAAGAGTTACAAACTGTGTGAAATTTTCTTAAAAAATGAGGTAAACAACTACTTTGTAAATTATTTATATGGCAGCTTATTTCGCTATGTTTGTACCGTAGAACCTTGACCATTTTCAATTTCCTTGCCTTATTTCCTTCATAATTAATTAATTACTTATTGTATAAACAACGTATTTACGCTCATTACTGTATTGCCTGAAATTCACAGGGGTTTCTTAATGTCTACAAAATATCTGAGAAGGTGATTCATAAGTTGATTTAAAGTGAAAGACTCCATATAGACAGATATGTATATTATGCCATACCATGGATTTATTAAGACTGGATACGGCATGATTTCACATTCTTTGAAGTCAAAACAAACCATTCTAAGCGACACTGTAAACACAATTTGTAAACATTGGCCTCATCTTATTTTACCTTGTATTTTAGTACAAAAAATACGTTAGAAACATCACAAGATTTACTAAAAGTAATAAAAGGCCTAAACTATTTTATTTTCCTGCTAAATAATAATAAATTTAAGTTAAGAAGGTTTTATTATTTATAGGTTATATCATTTCTAAAGGTTTATTTAAAGTCGCTCCGAGTCATTTATAAATCTATAAGTCGCACTTTCTCTTTTCTAGTTCATTAGACAAAGACATACGTTTAACCGAGCGTTCAGATCTTGGATGAATAAAGAATCATCCAAGGTTGACGTCAACCGCTCAGCTGTTCAGAGGACAACAGACACAGTAACACTCCTGAGCTCCAACACTCCAATGCTATTTTATCTCTTTCTACTACCATTCTTGATTCAAT
The DNA here is from genome assembly GCA_963971165.1 of Philopedon plagiatum. NCBI lineage: Eukaryota > Metazoa > Arthropoda > Insecta > Coleoptera > Curculionidae > Philopedon > Philopedon plagiatum. The sequence goes on along the minus strand of OZ020190.1, from coordinate 112,589,876 downwards.
TACGTATTTCCTGTGGTATTTCCTTAAAGTTCGTAAACTCTACCCCGATGGTCAATGTTTTCATAACAAATATCAAATATAAGGCTTCACGTTCGATACGCTCACAGTATACGGACATCGAATCCTTATTATAATAGATCCATGTGCCATACCATGCTTTATTTTAAAGAAACTGGGTGATGAATTTTTCTAGTACCCTTCGAACCACCTAAACTGTTTTTGGGACGTCGCCGTCGGCGTCGCTGACTTATCTTGAGAATTATTTTGTATTCCTTGCTTCATTTAAAGTCTTTTTATATTTTCCTTCCAAGCCGTGCACCGCGAAAATTCCGCGGTATTAAAGAGAAAGTATAAAATAAAATTTTGAGTTTTTAAATCTGTCTTTTTATGTATTTACACGGTAAAGTAATTGATTTTTCTAAAGCAAATAACCGGGTAATATTACTGTTAAAAAGAAAAAAATAGTAGTAATGGAATGAGCACTATTCTTCTTAGCCTTCCAAATTATCGTACGGAAAACTTTTGGATTCGTTTTAAGCCCGAAAATATTCAGTATATCCGCGGATGAGGTTTAGAAGAGGACAAATGGACCAAATTTTGCAAGATACGTAAAAATCTCATTCCTAATAAAAGTTTTTGCTTGTAAAATAAATAAGATTGACGTTATGAAAAATTTAATTTTTTATACAGGGAGCATACGAATACGAAAATATTATGTTGCATAAGAGTAAACATACCTTGTTTATCATTTTCAACCAAAAGAACAAATATGAAATATGTTTTAAATTTTACCTTAAGCCGAAGTAAAATATTTCACCAATAAATTTAAATATTAATAGTAACGAGTTTTATCACTATTCTCTCATGCCTTTAACCAGAGTACTAGTTTCCACATATTAAACAATAATGACACCTATGGACATGTTTGTCAATGTCCTTATTAAATGAAGCAATTATTAAACTCAAAATACTTCCTATTCAAGTGCAATTTATAAATTATAAGAACAATTAATTAAACTCAAAAAAATATGACATAAACTAAGCAAAACAATAAACATCAAAATTCAAAAACTGCACCCCATATTCAGCACATTTTTCTAACTGCTTCCTTACACATCTGAAAAAATTTCTGATTTCTTCCTGGGACATTAAACGAACAGCCTGGGTTATTCTGCCTTTTAGCACGTCAATATTATTTGGTATTGGAGTGACATAAATAATTTGTTTTAAACGTTCCCATAGAAACATATCGGCCAACGTTAAGTCGGGGCTCCTTGGAGGCCACAAAACTGGGCCGTTCCTACAAATCCACCTTAGACCACATCTGAGGTGAAGCCATTCTATTACCTCGCGAGCGCAATGTGCTGGACAACCATCTTGTTGAAAATTCACTTTCGCCGAAAATTTAATGGTAAATTAACGAGTTCCTCGCTAAAAAATGTATTCAGCATTTCTAAGTAAGATATTATAGTGCAGGTGTTATTAAAAAAATATGGGCCCATAATACTATGGACAGATATTGCGCACCACACGTTCACTTTTGTAAAATTTGTTTTCGCCCCATTACCATAAATTCGGGGTTTTGTCGAGACCAGTAGCTGACATGGTACAGTTCCATTAGAAGAAAATGTTCATCCATCAGAAAACATAATACATTTATAAAAATGAATATTTTCACTTAAAATTTGGTTTGATCTCCCTTTTCCAATGTTTGGTTGAAGTAGGCTTCGAATATTTTTTTATTGTTAAAGCCTGCGGCATTTACTATCATTAAAACTGGTCTGTAAATCCAGTGAACCATTAACTTTTCTTTAAATTCTTAAAAACTAAACTATTTCTTTTATATACTAAAGTTTACCCAATGGAGTCCTAAAGGTTTACCTGTTGTGACTCATGGCCATGGCACTTAGCACTTCCGCACTGTACTCTGCTTTTTAAAAGTCTATACTAGCTCAAAGGGCTTAGTCCTCTTCAGCCTCCTAACTAGGTCCTGGTTGTCAAGAAGCCTGATGGATTAGACGTTAACGTGTTGGTGAAGTCGAAACTCGTGCTTAATCGAAAATCTTTTAATTTCACTAGCGACATACGTGATACCAATATGGTGATGTAAGTCACTATTACATATGTACCACGGTGCTCCGTAGTGCTTTATTTTGGAACGTTTGAATGCGTTTGATGTGGCTCTCCTTAGCCCAGCCGCATAACTGAATGCCACAAACCCAGACCGGTTTTAAAATCTTGTTATACATCATGAATTTACAGTATACTGACAGCTTAGATTTGCGTCCAAGGACCCAATACAACTGTCTATATTTGAGCCCTAGTTCAAACCGTTTGGTTCTGATAATATGTTCCTTTCATCTTAGTTTCGCATCTAAGGTCATCCCCATGTATTTGGCAGTATTTTCATATGCAACTATGATACCATTTATGTTGACTGGTTAATGATTGCCTATTCTTCTATCGGTAAAGTTGACATAAATAGATTGTTGCTCATTAACTAAGCTTAATCTTCCAATCTGTGGTCCAGTTGTAAATCTGGTCGCTAGCTTATTGGAGTTGTCTGGTTGCTTCATCTTAGCCTGTTCCTACCGCTAATAAAGCAGTGTCATCAGCGAATGTAGCCAGAGTTATATTTTCTGTGTGTGGGAGATCACAAGTGTACAGTAAATAAAGGACGGGATCCAAGACTTTTTCAATTTGGAATATTCATCCTCCTGTTTAATTCTGAACACTCTATCTGTAATGTAGCAGGTTAACAACTCTACATATTGTTTTGATAACATTCTGTTTAGTTTGTTAATTAGCCCTTTATTCCAAGCTTTATCAAAAGCTTGCGCTATATCAAGGAAGACAGTTGAGCGGATTAGCTTTTCTTCTAGCGCCTTTTCTATTATCTTTGTTATTCGATGGACTTGGTCTATCGTAGAGTGCTTGCATCTAAAGTCAAATCGATGATATGGGATTGAGTTATTGTTCTGTATTATCGTTTTATTAAGAAAAGCGTTTCAAATCATTTTGAAATAATTGGTAGTGGTGATATGGACCTGTAAGATTTGACTTCGTTCGATGGTTTGCCTGGTTTTGTTAGCATAATGACCACCCACTTTCCAGACGCTAGGGACGTGTTTTAATCTAAGTGCTGCATTAATTAAGAAAGTCTGCATAACTATACTTTATTTTGGTAGTTGTTTTAAAATCTCTCCTGTTATAAAGTCAAACCCAGAGACTTTTTTGGCGCTTAAATGATTTTTGATTTCGTTCTCCACTTCTTTGGGAGTGACTTGTGCTATTTCATTCTCTTGGATATTCACAGACTTTTCCATATTGACATTGGACTGCATATCATTTGGCTGAAAATTTTCGGCTAGATGTTCTGCAAAAGCTTCAGCCTTTTCTTTATTATCTTTTGCCCTTAGTTTGATGAGTGTCGTTTGTGTGATTGGCCTTTTGAGTTTTTCCGTTGCCTTCTACAAGAAGAAATCATTTTCCTCATCAGCTGATAGGTTTTCTAGGTAGCTGTTTATAGATTCTTCTTTAAGTTTTTGTATTTCTCGTTTAAGTTGGCGAGTTTTTAAGAATATTTTTGTCAGATGGGTCCCTAGTGTGTTCCCATCTCCTTCTGGCTCTTCTATTTCTTTGGCAAGTCTCTTTTAACTAACTTTAATGTTCGGCGAACATTTCTACTGCAGATTTTTTATCTTGGAAAGTTTTTTTCGAAATGGAACCAAAATAGACTGTGCGTGGACTTATTCTGTCCACGACTGCTTTGATAAATTTCGAACGAGTTTCCTGATGTTGCGGTGACCTTTCATAATTTTCACAGTAGGTCGCAATACCTAATAAATATATTTTGTGAAACCGGTTCTGTTTAACATAAACAATGGGCAGGAACGAAACGTTCAAATGAGGTCGTTGAAGAAGCGCTGCAAATTATGGAAAATAATCCCTCAACTTCAATTGGACATCTTTCTCAGCACATTCAGCAAGCAGATTTATGCCACAGTACATACAAGAAACTAAAAATGGACCTGCATCTATACCCTTATCGATTGACGGCTATTCTTGGACATCTTGACGCTACACCTCATGTAACCAGAGAAAATTGAAAGTTTTTCAGTGAATTTTTTGAAAACGGAGTTATAAGTCAAAATACACAACAAATATAGCCCATTCGCGTCTGTGATTTAACGCCCTGTGGTTTCTTTTTGTGGCCTTTTGTAAAAAAATTCCATTTATCGAACTCCAATTCGGGATATAAATCATCTCAGACGAAGAATTTCTGAAAAATTGACGAAATAAACAATTCTCCAAACTTACTAGTAACTGTTTTTTGGGGGCAACAAGAAGAATCAGAAGGTACCTAGAAGAAGGAGGCGGCCATATAAAGTAGGCTATTAAAATAGGGTAAATCACGATTTCATTTTAGATTCCTCAGGAAAACATGTTACAAATTTTCAACGAAAGAACTGAGATTTCGTGCAAACGCACTATGGTCTAATATACGTGGTACTCTTACACCACGTGTTCACCATTACAGCTGCCCTTGAGCAAAATAATTATAAATCTTGCTGGTCTTTTGCGTCATAGTATCCAAAAAAAAAAAAAAAAGAATAGTTGTCGTTCATCACTTTCTCTAAAAATACTAATCCTTGAATCCTAAGAAAATTTAGTATGGATGTCTAGAATTTCAGATCTCCAGCTTACCTTTTTTCCGTAAGTTTATCCGGTCTCTTTTATTGGTTACCGAACACCTTTCAAGCGAGTCCGTCTCATACTGCCACTTACCATTTATTTTTAACTTTTACGGTAACCTATTTAAAATATTATGCATGTATTTGATGCAATAAGAAAATCGAATTTCCGAGATTCTACGAAACACTTTTCAGTATAGGAATTCAAAAAAGTCTAAGGTTTATTTTGACCCAAACCAACTCTTCAAAACTAAACATGAAAAACGTGTGTTTCGTAAAGCATTCAGTTACTTGAATGCTCAATCCTAAACAGAAAGAGCGTCATTTACTTATAAATCATGTACATGTTCATTTATTTGTCTTCATTCGAAAGCGAAGCTATTCATCAACTGTTATTGTGAAGTTGTTGGTCTTTTCTCACATTGAAAATGTATATTTTATAACTTTATCAGGTACCGGTATTTTTGGTATAACTTCAACAACAAATAGAGACTGGATTTTCCTACGAATTCTTAAACGGTTTCTTTTTTCTATTAGTGATATTCATGATCTCATGGGAGAGATTTCTTATTAAGATGGAAGCCCTCTAATATTTTTAATGCTATTTCTTCCCTCTTGGCGAGACCACACGAGGCAACGCGAGCACAAAAGTGTAGTCCGTGCTCTAGCATCGCCTCGCTCCGCCTCGGCTGGCCTCGTCTGCCCTCCAGTCCAAGTTGGTTTTTATTAGTTTTTGTTGCATAAGAGGTAGGAAAAAGGAGTTATTTGTGTCGAGGTAATAGCGGCGATCAGCAGTTAAATCTTTTTATCATTTTCCATGGAATTTTCGAAGGGCACGTGGTTTATTTGTTGTAAATCGTTCGACTGATTACGTGACTGTCAAATAATCCAAGCAAAACGAAGAAAGAGACTGAATTTTAAGAACGCTGGTAATATAGAATTTTGGTTTGCAAATCAGCATTGAAACAAGAAAAAAGAGATGGGAGATAGGGAAGCAAGAGCAAGATATAATATGATGTATTTATAGTTTTCAAAGACGCGAAAGAAACATGTCGGTACTTTTTAACAGCAATAAAATTTAGTGTCAGAATAGTGACAAAAAACGTTTTCATGCGAATAATGATACCGAAATCTAGCAAAAAGTAAGGGTAATTATGTAGTATACGGTTTTCAGCTATTTTTGCGTTTTTTGGGAAAATTCTTTTATGGTCAAATTCTACTGTCTTTCCTGATTGCAAATATAAGTGCGCACAAAATAAATTATGAGCAAACCTGACCACCTTTTTGCTCATCAACCTGAGCAAAAAGGTGATCAGGTTTGCTCAGTTTTGATTGATATAGATATATATGTATCTATATCAATCAAAACTGAGCAAACCTGACCACCTTTTTGCTCAGGTTTGCTTGGGTGGTGAGCAAGAAGGTGGTCAGGTTTGCTCATAATTTATTATGTGCACACTTATATTTGCAATCAGGAAAGACAGTAGAATGTAACCATAAAAGAATTTTCCCAAAAAAGGCAAAAATAGCTGAAAACCGTATACTACATAATTACCAAAGTAAGTAATAAATGGGTGCCGGCTGCTTTTACTGTTGTTATATAATGCGGTAAAATAAAGCGTCGCTGAAAGCCGAACTTTCACGAAGTTTATATTTTTAACTCGGTTTTGGATATAGTTTTCTCAAAAATGTTAAGAAGTGTCGAATATTAAACAAGGAAGTTACGTCTTTTGCAGAAATACATCCTCTATCTTATATATTTTTAAAGACATGGGAAAGTAACACCCTGTATGATCTTGAGTAACTGATTGAAAAAAAAAAATATATATATATATAATATATATATACATATATATATATATATATATATATATATATATATATATATATATATATATATATATATATATATATATATATATATATATATATATATATATATATATAAATATATATATATATATATATATATATATATATATATATATATATATATATATATATATATATATATATATACAGGGTGTCCCGTAATGATTGTTACATAGAGTAACTGTGGATAGCAGAAGTAAAAATATACCGATTGAGCCAAAAATGCCTTAGTAAAATGTTGCTCGTTAAGGAGATACAGGGTGTTAAACTTAAATCTTATTTTTTGTTTTATGTGAATAACTTTCGAAGTAATTTTCATATTTAAATAAAAATTTGGATCTAGGGGTTTTTTAATATGAGAAATTCAATATTAACGTCAGTTTGCCTTTATTTCGTAGGAGGCGCCACCAACATGCCTTTTTACTCTTTTGAAGGGCCATATTTTTTTTGTACGTGATTGTATTATATCCCAATATAAAAAAAATGATTTTTCCATCATTTGTACATAAAAAAGGTATACTTGGTAAAAGTCGCTAAGATCAACCGTTTTTGAGAAATTTAAACTTTAATCATTCAATGTACCCTGACTTTATTATCATATTACTGATTACCAATATTATTTGTTCACTAATTTTATTTAAGTAGGCTTTGACTTAAGACATGACAGTTGATAATTAAATTATGCCTTTTTTTGATAACAAACGACACATTAATTAAATTAGTTGTTTATTGTTAATTAATTTATTGTTGTAAACTTCTTGAAAACGAAATGCATTGAATGATTAAAGTTCGAATATCTCAAAAACGGTTGCTTCTAGCGACTTTTACCTGGTATACCTTTTTTACGTACAAATGATGTGGAAATCATTTTTTTAAATTTAGGATGTAATACAATCACGTACAAAAAAATATGGCCCTTCAAAAGAGTAAAAAGGCATGTAGGTGGCGCCCCCTACGAAAAAAAGGCTAACTGATATTAAGTTTGAATTTCTCATATCAAAAAACCCCTAGATGCCAATTTTTATTTAAACATGAAAATTTTTTTGAAAGTTATTCACATAAAACAAAAAATAAAATTTAAGTTTAACACCCTGTATCTCCTTAACAAGCAACATTTTACCAAGGCATTTTTGACTCAATAGGTATATTTTTACCTTTACTATCCACAGTTACTCTATGTAACAATCATTACGGGACACCCTGTATATATATATACATATATATATATATATATATATATATATATATATATATATATATATATATATATATATATATATATATATATACTCGTATGTGTGTATAGGAATAACTAGCTGTTTAAAGAAATATTTAAATCAATTTTTTTATGACTATTTGTCGCTAAAACCGGTCTTGAATTTATTTTTATTGGGCTTTTTTCTATATCACTTATTGTCGGTTTCTCACAGTGTGTGATTTTAATTGACGTTTAGAGTCACCTTTGGCTACGACATCAACGAATGGCTGTCGTATTATAAGTGTCCAGTTGGCTAATTATGGATTAGATTAAAATTGAAAAACCGATCATTAATATATCACTTATACTAAACAAATATTATTAAATGAGACGTCTATTTTATTTAGTTCTGGCGAGAACAAGTTTGGTTCGAGGAGGTGGTAGACAAAAATTAGTCCCCGCAGCGGCAAATTTTTTTAAACATGCCACTGCTTTACTGCATATCTGAAGACGATAGACATATTATTTTCAACAAGTCACGAGACTCTTAATATTTTTCAGTAAACATAAATTGAAATATTAAATTTAGAAACTGAGCTCGAGAAATTAGAAATGAAAAAGAAACAAAGGAAGGATGGTTTTCATTAGGAACAGAATGATTTTATTTTTCTTTGAGAGAGATCTGTTATAGTTCTTTGAAACTGATACCTGATTCTACAAAAAGTTTTTAGGTTTTAAGTATATATGTACCTATTATTCCATGTATACTAATTTTTGAAATCAACAAAAGTTGTATATAAAAATAAACTGTATTTATAAACTTTGTTCAATAATAAGAACAGTCCCTGTGTGTCAATTTTCCATAGATACCGACCTGATTTGGGTGTATTTAAATTCCCACGATTTTTTCGATAGAACTTTTAAAGTAAGATTTTAAATAACACGCAATAACTTCTATGTTTACGATACGAATTTAGCAACAGTGTTTTTTCAGTGTAAATACGTTTTTGACGGCCAAAAATATATTAAATCCTCAAATGCTTCTGGAATCCTCACAGTAGACCTTTTGTTAACTGTTAATGGCTTTCGTTTCGCACGGGCAAAGAAAAGCTTTTTCGGGCTTTCCAATTTGTCACTAAAGAAAATAAATAATGTAGTTTTCGCGCTGAACCAGGGGCAAATTTAGAATGTAACATGTCTATTCAGTGTACGAGCAAAATTAAATTTCAGTTTATCACCAAATTGGAATTTTTGTGTTGTAAATTATATATAAAAAAGAAAATTGATTGCAGGTACTATATATAAAAGAAAGTAGTTAATAATAATATCAAATTAATTTGTATGAAGCTACATTTTATATGCAGATCTTATATCTTTCTGGAAGACAGGCAGACACATTTTCGGCGAATTTTTGAAAGAAGGAATGGTATTGAAGAAAACAAATACGTTCACTAAGTTTTATTACAGGAAACATTTAGGTACTAACCAAGTCTTGAAGAAAAACATATGTTGTCTCTATGAACGGTGGACAAAAATTTGGACCTAGACAGAAATCGATAACTGGGAAAAGAGACATATTTTCACCTAAAGAAAATTGTCTTGAAACTTTGCATAATGGTCTTGTATACTTGAGGGACATATTTGCAGACCTATAAAGTAACGCTATTCTTGTTATGTCTTGTGTTATATTTTACTAACTTATAATGCACCACAAGCGCGTACGATATTTTATTAATATTGTTTGCCCAGCGAGAATTGACACCCGAAAAGAAAGGAAAAAAATCCTGTGACGCCGTTGTTAACTTTTAAAAATTCGGAATACTAAAAAAACTATAGGCGTGCGCGTACTACATAGTTTTTTAGTATTCCGAATTTTTAAAAGTTCCCTACGGCATCATAGGGATTTTTCATTCCTTTCGAGTCTCCATTCTCGCTGGACAAACTATACTAATGACACTATCAATAGAGCTAAAAACTATTTTCTTTTACTAATTATTAAAAAGAATGTAAAAATTCACAAAGCATTACTCGCCTCGTCACGATATAGACATTAATAACTTCACTTCTGTTATCTAAGCACTACTAAGCAGTTGCTTTGTAAGCACATAATAGGACCTCTGGCGACCAATCAGGTAGAGGCACGGTGCTGTGTTAAAAGTTCAACAACCTTTATATTTTACAAGCTTTTATTTAACTTCCCCTGTTAGTTTGCTTGTATGTATGTATGTATATATGTGTGTATGTATGTATATATGTATGTATGTTTAGGTCAAATATTGCAATCAAAATTTCAACTAGTTCTAATTAAGCTAGGGCTTTCGAATTTTGCACACTTGTATAGGTTCGGTGGCAATGCAATATAGTATATTTAATATTGTTCTAATTCCAATATGGCGGACGGCCCAAGATGGCGTATTACCTATTTCTTCACAATCCCCTTGATATGGGTATGAAATGAAAGGGTTTGACGAGTAGAATACGATAAGCTTTGTGACGTCATTCTAAACCCAATATGGCGGACGCCACAACATGGCGGAGTACCTTTTGACCGTTTGACGAATAGAATACGATAACAGGTAAACATCTTGTAATAATGTTGCATTATTAGAAATGCATATGTGAGTAACTAAAAATTTAAAAATACAATATTGTAAAAAATACTTTTTAAAAACAAGCTTTTATTATTTAGATGAACTAAAACGAAAACAATAAGTAGGTATAGTTTTTTTTATTGGAGCAATGCTAAATGCTATTTATAAGTGGACGTAGTTTACGTGGGTGGATCCTAATAAAAGTAGTATCAAAGATATCACTGAAACAGAAATAATATATTACGTTAAATTTATTGTCTTAAAAGCTGTGTTTTTCGAAAAAATGTGTTTTCTAAAAATTTTCATATATCAGTCCAAATGGGCAGAAGGTATAAGTAAGTAAAACAATGATAGATGTAAGTTAGGATGACAAACCGTTCTGTTTTCGCAAGAACAGGTTAAGATATTTCGTCTATTATGAAATAGTGTACATTCCTTAGGACCCTAAACAATTAAAAAGGTAACGTCGCGCTCGAGCTTGCTCGGTTTTTTTTTTTGGTCTGTACTTTTGTGCAGCTCGAGGTGACTTAGCGTCCCCCTTCCAAATCCGCCCCTGTTCTATGTTTTCCAAATTTACTGCTCCAAACTTGGGGGAGGCATCGCCTTTACGTAACATCCTTGATTATATCCAAAAGAGCCATTCTACTCATCAGTGACCCAGCCACCACAAGAGAACCCCCTTCTCTAGATCATCACCGCGCTCTTGGGGATTCATCACTTTTTTACCGATACTTCCACGGATTTTGCACTGAAAAACTAGCCGCTACAATTCCCGCCTTGACTGTTCCTAACAGAACAAGAGGCGCGTTACGTATACATCCCTTTACTGTCCAGCTACAGAAACCTAGAACATCCCACTTGTCTCCCTCATTTATCTCCAGATTGTGGAACAAATTGCTCGCAGATCTTTCCCTTCCCCTCCCAACTTCAAATCCCGTGTCAATAGATTACATTTCCCTTCTATTCAAACGTCCACGGAGCGTTAGTACTTCGGCTTGAAGCCTACGTGGGCTGTCTTGGATTTAAAAAAATCCGGAATGAGATATATTTTAATAGTAGATTTCATAGAACTCGTATTAGTACAATTGTGCTTCCACAAACAGTTACAGGCCGTAGAACATTGTGTTTTATTTTACATTTTAAAGACAAGTTTCCAATTGTGCAAGCTCTTGTATTTCAAATTTGCAGACGAGTGTTTTTGATCTAGTGAAATAAGAATAGCTGTGTTTTGTGGAAAACATATAAAGCGCGAAGAACACCTTACCCATACTTTTGTTTTCCTGGGTATTTTTCGTAGCAACGACTAAACGTTAGTGTTCGCTCGCGTTGGTTACTCTGTCTGTACCACAGCCCTCTTAAAAAAGTAGAATACCCACTAGGTTTCAAAAGTGGCATACGTATGCGTGGACAGCTATATGAAGAATTTCGTTTTATTAGGTTTGTTACTAAGAAATTGTGGTGGCAGCAGCCGCTAACTTCATGGAAGTTGATGAGCGGTAATTCTAAAAACAAAGAGATAAAATATAAATGTTAATATTTATTTTATAACGTAAAATACCTCCAAATGTTTGACTACTTAAGGTTATTGTTCAAGTCAATTGTACAAATCCGAACGCACTCACGAGATAATCAACTCGGTCATATTGTTTGTTGCTGACGGATTTCAAGTAACAAAGCTGCCAACCTGCCAATATCTAAACTTGAATCCCTCAGATAGCTGTCCTTTGCAAATGTGGCAATTTTATTAACAACGGGTCTTATAGAAAGTAGGTAGTCTGATTCTTTTTAGAGAGATGTAGTCTATACCCGGCATTAGGGATGTTGGTTCGCATCTGCTCGGATCCCCTTTGCTTGCTCTAATTCTAGTTGTCTCGAAACTCTGAGACATTTCTAAATTTGTCTATAGTAGTATCAAAATGATATCGATTAATGTAACGCATACAGCGAGTTTTGTTTCATATTTGAAGTAATATCCTGAAATAAGTTTTTTATTTCTGCTTTCAGCAAAAAGAACTTCGCTCTTTTCGCGCAAACGTTATAATTGTTGCACAAAGTGTTTGTTGTGAAAACATCTTATAGATTATATTGCATTTAATAATCATATACCTATGCAAATGCATAAACAACAACTATTTTCTTGTTGTTTAATTAAATGAAAAATGATGTTATGTATTTTTAAAAGGAAATTTAAATTGAAAATATCTTTTATATATAAAAATATCATTATATAGCAATATAGAAATATTTTCATAAAATTTATCCTGCGGAAAATTCTCTGATCGAGCTATACTGAACTACATTATTTTCCCAATAAATAAAACATGTTATGAAATTAATGTAATATACGGAACAGTTTTGTTAATTTATATGTTATATGAAATTGATGTACTCGTATACCGGGTGTTGCATCGTCGAGCGGGACATCGGAAATCCCTTGTAATTTTAAATTGGGTCACTTATTAGCTCCCTAATTATTTTAGAAAAGAATTCTATTTAGGTTTATTAAAGAGCACCAAAACCCACATGCAAAAGAATATCTTTAGATATTTTTGATTAGCCCGTTTACGAGTTATCGCCGATTTCTTTTTAAATATTTCTCCTCTTTTATGGCCCCGTATTTGCGAGCATCAGTCAGGGTAAAAGATGACTGTCAAATGAAGTTGTCGTTTTGAAATGTGTGCTTTATTGTTATAAAATCTCGTACATCGGAAATATTAGCCATGAATTACACTTTAGAAGAAAAAATATTCATGATTAAATGGAATTATGGAATGTAATCCCACAAGATATTTCGGGATTACCGAATAATACTTTTACCTGACGCGAAAGGAGTTACCCGGCAACACTACGACTCCGGAGGAGGAGTAGTGTTGCCGGTATCGCGTTGTGTGTCAGGTAAAAGTATTAGGTAATCTCGAAACATCGAGTTGTATTCAAAAGATTATACAACGAAATAAAGTATGTAACAATACTGACGTTCCGTCCGTCTTATCTTAAACATTTTTATCTTTCTTTTGCCATTTTGTAACAAGAACTGACAGAAATGACTTCTGAAATAATTTGTCAAAAAATGACAATTACAATGTGGCCACCAAGCGATAATCACTTAAATGATTATCACTTATTAATCACATCCTTCTATATAGGAAAAATATCTATTATGGAGTTGTATAATCGAATGTAATACCACAAGATGTTTCGGGATTACCGAATAATACTTTTACCTGACACGAAACGCGTTACCCGGAAACACTACGACTCCGAAGGAGGAGTAGTGTTGCCGGTATCGCGTTGAGTGTCAGGTAAAAGTATTAGGTAATCCCGAAACATCGAGTTGTATTCAAAAGATTATACAACGAAATAAAGTACATATATCCTTCTTATCTTAAACATCTTTATTATAATAATTATTGTTAATAACCAGAAATGACTTCTGAAATAATTTGTCAAAAAATGACAATTACAATGTGGCCACCAAGCGATAATCACTTAAATGATTATTACTTATTAATCATATCCTTGTATAATCAAGGAAATAGTTATCAAAATCTGTCAGATATGTTTACTGCTCTGTATCCGAATACCTGCAAAATCTACAGTCGAAAGGACTATCAAGAAATTTGAGACAAAAGGCACTGTAATAAATAACTGCAGATGTGAAGCAAGGCAGGAACAAAGAGAAGATGCAATAAATGATAGTGACTTGCAAGTTTTATTGTGCGTGGAAGAGAATGATGGGAAGATCAGCACAAGGAAACTTGAGGATGGCATAGGATTTGATCACACCACAGCATTACGAGTTTCGAAACGGCATGGATATTATTCATACACATATGAAAAGCACCAAGAGCTAAGAGATAGGGACGAAATACGACAGCAGGAGTTTTGTTTTGATATGATGGAATAGGGAATTTTTAAAAAGCATTTGTTTCACTGACGAATGCACATTTACCTTAAACAATGAACCCAATGTTCAAAATTATCGATATTGGAGCAAAGAAAACCAACACAGGTTTGTCGAAACAAGGACGCAATATCCACAGAAAGTAAATGGCAGGGATTTTCGGACAAAATATTATCGGGCCAATATTTCTTACACGAAATTTAAATGCAGAATATTATTTGGAACTGCTCGAAGATCATATTTTACCTACTTTACATGATGCCGCCAGGGAAAATCCGGAAGTTTGGTACCAAATGGATGGCTGCCCTGCACATAGTACCCTGGCTGTCCGGAAATATTTAAACCACACTTTTAATGGAAAAATTATTGGCCTAAATCATACAGTAAATTGGTCAGTCAGGTCTCCTGATCTTTGGCCAAATGATTTCTTTCTCTGGGGCCATTTAGAAAACAGGATATACAAGGATAAAAAATTCCCAAATCTAGACGAGTTAAAAAAATGCTATTTCTGCGGAATGCAATAGAATTTCAGTTTACCAACTAGCGAATGTAACAAGAGAATTTTATGATCGCCTCGGTTATTGTCTAGCAGTCAATGGAGGAATATTTGAACATCTTAAATCCTAAAGTTGTAACAATTTAACAGTACCTATTAATTAGTAAGTTATTGAAGCATGTAAAATATCATAATTAACCTTGTAGTTGGATACTTTATTTTAGTTTATTTCAGATTAATTTGTATTCATGAATGCACCTTTAATATTTCCGATGTACGAGTTTTTATAACAATAAAGCATACATTTCAAAATGACAACTTCATTTGACAGTCATCTTTTACCTTGACTGGTGCTCGCAAATACGGGGCCATAGAAAAGGAGAAATATTTAAAAAGAAATCGGCGATAACTCGTAAACGGGCTTATCAAAAATATCTAAAGCTATTGTTTTGGATGTGGGTTTTAGTGCTCTTTAATAAACCTAAACAGAATTTTTCTCTAAAATATTTAGGGAAGCCAATAATTGACCCCATTTAAAATTATGTGGGATTTCCTATGTCCCGCTTGACGATGCAACACCCGGTATATTTAATTTTGATATACTCTAAATATAAGGTCTACAAACCTTGGCAAGCTTGAGATTTTTCAGTCGTTTGATCTGACAGCTACCCGGTAATGTCTGTCTTTGAAGATATACGGAGTACGGTATGTATGAATGTTGTACCATACAGCCATTAACAAGAATTTTCGGATATGAATTACTTTTCCATTCAGACCTAACTGAATTGCCAATGGCTGTACATAATTTGTTAAATCTCCAGATAACATAAGTAGAAAAAGATATATCGACAGCGAATCCGACTTTTTTTCTGTTTTTTGATATTTTGCAGGCGAGCTTGTAAAAGCCTGTCTTTTTCATAAAGAATAAAATTTTTATTAAAAGCACAAATTTTTTTACTGACGTTCCGTCCTTCGTCTAAATATCGTCTCCATTTGATATATCGATTCTGTCACTTCAAATAAAAGCCAGAATGGCTTATAAAAATGTATTTTATAAAAACATTATAAACATCATTGACGTTACTTTACAAGAAACGACTCAAAATATAGTTGACACTACAAAAATAGCTATTATTCTACCCTTATATCGAGAAGAGAAAATATGTTTTTTGATGTAAGTCGCGCCGCGATGACGAGGATGAATCCTCTTATATTCCTGACGAGGGCGGGGCTGCTTCAGGTTTTAGATGTAGTTTATCATGTTTTCCGATTTTACCCAGGGACGACTCGTTAACTTAGATGAGTAGTGACATATCTCTTAATTGCATTATTTCTCAATCTTAAATGTCACAGTGGGTTAGTTGGGGTACATAAATGCAGATTGAGTGACAAATACAGACCTACAGTGATCTGTCTAATTGTATAAGTAATTAGTGCAACACTAAATTCTTTGTTGACTAGACATAATAATTGATTTCAAACATTAAACATGTAGTTTCTTTACCAATGATTTTTGTTGCCATCTTATTCACTATTTGTGTAGCACTGTTTTATTTACATAATATGAACAAGGAAAATTTTTAACTAACCTTATACATAGGCCCTTAAAACATATTTAGAAACCATATGCCTGCGACATTACTTGCCTTTGCTCCACTGTCTTATTGATTCAGTGGCAATCTTCTTGTGTTAAAATAAATAAAATATTACATGTAATTGGATTAACCTTTTACTATTGGTAAAAAAATAAGCTAGTAGTGATGAGGTTCTTGTTTGTGTATCTTAAATAAAAAAATATTTAAAAAGATATATCATTAATTGAATACTTGCGCCTCTTAAATAATTCATATAAGTGAAACAAATTGAGTATTATCTTGCAATTGAAAAAAATTGTAACAAAATAGAGAATAACGAAGAAAGTATAAACTACAAAACTGGAAAAGCAAACACATTTTTGTGTTAAATATTTTTATCCTTAATTTTAATAAAATCTTCTGTTGATTTATTAAAGTGGTTTCGGCTTATTTTTACATAAGATGGTACATTCTAATACAAAAAATATACTTTACTCTGTCAACAGCGGAATATCGATCAGTTTTTATTAGAAAATAATTAAAATCGTCTTTATAAATCTGACTGATAAGAAATGGGGTCATGTTGTTTGAAGGGTTCTTTTAGAATTGTACACTTTAAAAAAATTAAAGGAAATCTAGGACGGTGATGTGTAAATATCAATGAAACTTAAACTGAAGATGCATTACCATTTCCACAAAACTATTCTAGAAAGTGGCCCAATAACAAGTTACACAATCAGAAAAGTGTACAAAAGCGTTACTGCCATGCACCGAACCTAAAAACCCTAACAACATACTTCATTAATGTAAGTCTAAAGTATTTAAAAATAAACATCGTTATAATTTTTAAAACACTAACGGCCAGATTCTCCAACGCTAGTCCGGTCTAATTTGACAATTAAAAGGTTTAAACTAAAATGTGTAAGAATAAGACAACTAAGTTTTATACTATGAATTTGTTTCTGAGGTTTTTCGCAAATTTAACAAGAAAAGGGCAATTTTAGTACGTACTCTCGACAATAATAGAACTAGATTCATTCTTACAACCTGTTCAATATCACAACCATTTGGAAACCAAGCAAATCGCTGAAATATCAGAATAATTCATAAGTTTTTAATGACGACTCATTTACAATGACAGGACAAAAACCTTCCAAAACATACACATCCACATCAACTAGGAGATCTTAATTTAAACCAGTACTAAATCTTAAACCTTCTTAGTGAATCTGAACGTAAGATCATAAAAGGAAAATTCAGAAGCAACAAGTTTAAATATAATGAAGTACACACTAAAAAATTATAACTTAGTAAATAACGAACCTTAAAAAACTCCATAATAAACAAAACCACACACCGCCATCGATTCACTATTTGCTTTTCACACAGCAATGCGTCAGCCCTGTTCTGACCGGTCCTAACCGATTAGTTGTCATTCACTAACAACCGAGAGAAATCGCGAGTGCGCGTTCCTTAACGATAACGACTTTCAAAAATCTGACTGGCAGTACATTTTCAACTGATGGAGGCAATAAGCTGTGCTTATCCATAGATAAAAAATATCAATATACAAACTTTTTGTAAAGCGGGTTTTCAAACTTTTAATTTAATTAATTGATATAACACCTTAGAGTGCCGAATCACAGTGGTCCGCCCCTAGGTCATAAATGCGATAAACTTATAGTTAAATACCCAAGAAAGATGTACACGCTTTAATACAGCGATTAACAAGCTACCCGAAAATACAAATATTTCACCTATTTATTTTTATTTCGACTTACATCCTATCTGTACCTCGGAAGTAGGCGTATCGACAAGTTGATATCGCTGGTATTAGCAGCTCATCCGCCGGGTACATTGCATTAAGTGAATTGTTGGTTTTCTATTATTTTGTGTAGTATTTTTGAAAATGGAGATTCAAGAACAAGATATGTTTGTCACATTTTATTATACTAAGTATTTTTTTTTTTGCCTATGGTTTATAATATTTGCCTCTTACACCACACACGATTAGTGGTACATTTTTACACATTAAGTTGACTTCATGTGGAAGCACAAAAAATGACAGGCATGTGCAGGCAGTCGCACTTAGTTTAAAATAAACATATATTTATATATTTTAAAAATATTTAGTTTTGATCGGCTTTTGCTTGCCCCCATGGGTTATAGAAG
Source organism: Philopedon plagiatum (assembly GCA_963971165.1). NCBI lineage: Eukaryota > Metazoa > Arthropoda > Insecta > Coleoptera > Curculionidae > Philopedon > Philopedon plagiatum. The sequence continues at coordinate 112,571,375 of OZ020190.1, read as the reverse complement.
GGCTCTTCGTCTGAGTATTCACGGTGTACAAAATGCACAACTAATTTTAAATTTTATTTTTAGGTACTTTGATCAAATGTTCCTTCTCAAAAAGTTCAAATCTTTAAGATTTGGACTTCCGTAAGTGGAGGTATTCCAAACAAACACTAACACGTGTTAAAAGTCCTGCTGTCGTCCTTCAATGACGTCAGAAATATACCTAAGTCTTCAGATAGTCGCATTGTTAGTTTGTGTGATTTTGACTTAGTTATTTAAAAAATATATGTCAAATTATGATTAAAGTATGTATATACAGGGTGTCCCAAAAGTCTTAGTATGGGCAATTATATTATAGCAAGTATCTTTGCTATTAGTAAATATAGATACACCACATTTTAGGTGTATCTTATTGGTTAATAAATCTACCATTGCATGTAATGTAAATTTTTTTTACTCCTTGATGAGTGATGCTAGGGAGTTGAATTCAGAAATTTTAAATGCAACCCTGCAAGTTGTTAAAAAGGACCACCATGAACTTCTTGGCAGTAATAAAGTCAATATTGGATCTCACTCTCTTTTTCGAGAATGGCAGGTGTTACTTCTTGGCAGAGTTCCAAAATCGACTTTATTACTGCCAAGAAGTTCATGGTGGTCATTTCGAACAACTTTTAAAGTAAAGTAAAGAGAAATAAAGGCAGTTAAGTTTTAATTTTTTGTTTTTCACGATTTTTAATTTTTATAGGCTTGCCATTTAAAAGCGAATTGAGATACAGACCTCCGGTTTCCGGTAAAATGTTTTTACCTTTAAAATGGGGTACCACACGGCTTAGGGTTGCATTAAAAATATTTGACGTAACCTCCCTATCGTCACCCCTCAAGGGGTTTGAAAAAGTTAAATTACATAAAAAAGTAGATTTGTTAACCAATAAGGTAAATTTACACTTTGGTGTCTTTATCTTTACTAATAGCAAAGATAATTCCCATATCAAAACTTTTCCGGGGCCCTGTATGAACATATTATGACTTTTAATAAGATACTGAACTATTTTACCAATAAAAACACATTAATAAAGAGTTTTCATATTTGTGACCGCTTTGACTCGGCGGCCAGAGCTAGCTGGACTCACACTTGACCATGTTTTTGTGTGGTTTGTTTACAGTAATCCTTTTTTAAATACAGAAATGCATTTTCAGATATTAATTTTCCAACAATATTAATTTCAATAATTATGACCGCAATCACCATATACTTAGTCGGAACCACTGTGAAGTGGTGAGAATTTCATCCTATACATCCCAGTGTAACATGTTTCAATTTTCATCATATACCTCCTGTTTGTTGAGTTATTCTCCTTGCCAAAAGTTAAATTTTCCTTTTCTATGCGAGGTATGCGAAGTCAACTTTAAAATCTTATTTAGGATAACGTTATTTGGCAACATATTTGCGATACGCTTTTCGCCGAGCTCTATTATCTAAATTACCTAACTTCAAAAATAAAAATTTATATAACGTAATATTGTATCCGATATGGTTCAGCGAAACTTTGGTGGAGTGGTAATAAAAATGCCGTTTTTATGGATAAAGTTTTTCTTTATTGTCAATGGACCAAGAGCATTTAAAACGAATTGGTCATTAAATATGGCATTTTAAAGCTTTTTAATCGACAGCAATGTACCAATTTTTAATAGGGTACTTGCACGAGATTTAAATATTCATTATTCTATTATATTTTGATGGTAAATTAAATTTAATGTCTATGTGAAAACAAGGATACCTTAAAATATAGCAGTTTCTAAAAATCTAAAATATTGAAGAAAGAAAATTGCTAAATTTTTAAATTTTCCTAAACGATTTTACTCTACTAAGCAACAGAGCTGGATTTCCGAATAGGCTGGGTAGGCTGAAGCCTAGGGCGGCAAAATTGAAGGGGCGGCAAAATTGTGACTTTTAGACGAAGAATTGCAACAGTTAAAAATAAAGAAAAATATAATTATTACTAGACTCAAGTTTGGGAACTAAAACTATTAGTACAGTTCTAAGATCTAAAGAATTAACAATACAATAACAGATGTTACTTTTCTGAAAAATTCGAAGAATGATCTTGAAAATGAGGGTATTAGAGAGGCAGATCAACGTTTAGGAGGTAATTATCCAGATGATATAGATGAAAATTTAGAAGATGAACTTGCACATTTTGTACAACACTGCTCTTTTACAGAGAAGGAAGTTGGCAGCAATATTTTGGATTTTTTTAAATGGTTCACAAAAATTAATTTAAAAAACATTTACCAGAATAATGATATTATTTTCCCCTTGTGTCTAAGTTTACCGGTATCAAACTGTTCTGCAGAGCTTAGTTTTTCGGTTTTAAAACGAATTCTTAATTACTTAAGATCCGCTACGAAGCAAGACCGGTTAGAAGCTATGGCAATTCTAAATATAGAGTCAAGCTTGACTATGTTTTTGAACTTTGATGACATTATTAATGACTTTGCAGAACAAAAGGCACGAAAAAAAGCTGTGGTTTAAAATAATTGTGCCGTACCTATGTTAATGAATCTAATTTTTGAAATTTCGACATATGTATATAGTATTGATGTTTTTAGAATTAGGTAAGTTCTCACTTTATGCTTAATCTATTTTACTTGAAATGTTTTCAGGTATTGTATTTCTAATTCCTTTAGAGCTCTTTTCAATAAATTCTATTGGTAATAGTTTTTTCACAAAATTTTTACTTTTTTTACAATATGTTAATATGGCGAATCACTTGTATTCGCTCTTTGGCATATAGCCTGCAATATTTAATATAAAAAGGCGGCAGAATTTTTTTAGCCTAGGGGCGGAAAAAAGGTAAATCCGGCCCTGCTAAGCAATAAATAAATAAATAACAATAAAATAAATACGACGACTAGGCAATAAAACGGACATGAACAAGAAATGTCCTAGAGTGATTTTTTTCAGATTTCTAAATACATGGTTTAGCAAGGAAGCAATAGAAATCCCATTTTTTTTTGTAAACAGGTAGTTATTATTAAGGCTGGCCACTTTTGGTCTGTCTCCAGTGGCGTCGATGCCGGAAATAAGTACATTCGTATACGGTATTTGACAAAAATAGTTTAATTCATTAGCGTTGCCCTGATTGTGTCAAATAATGCTGCCCACCGTGAGTGCCGCTGCAGCGGTATTACATCGCGGGGACCGGGGAACTCGGCCGCAGCAGTTCATTTCAGCTTTGCCATCGTGCGTGGTGTGTACGCTCACTTGTTGATTCTCTTTTTCTATCGCGTCGCTGTGAATTTGGTAGTTCGTAATACGCTGAAAGTGTGCAGTAACACGCGACTGTTTGTGCATAGTGTTAGAATGGGGATTTAAAACATAATGGGTCGCAAATATTGTTAAATTTGCGGCGTAGATGTCGATTGGTCGTTTTCTTCATATAAAAACATTTTTTCGCCGACTCATTCTAAGAGCGTCCTTTCCCCAGACGCGCATTTTTCTAAAGTCGTCCACTCCCCAGGCGCCTATTGTACCAAGTTTGTCCGCTCCCTAGGCGCGTAATTTCTCCAAGGTTGTCGGCTCTCTAGACGCGTATGTTTCCAAGGTCGTCCGCCCCAAACGCAAACTAACAGGTGAAGTTAAATCAATCAAAAATGAACGAAACTGCGATTTTTTGATGGTTTAACTTATTTTAAGGGATTACAAAAGGTATCATTTACATTCACATCAATGAAATTATATTTAAAGAGCCTATTTAGTTTTCAAATTAACCTTTAAAGTGTGTAACAACTAAAGCTGTGCAAAACGGGCGTGATTCCAATAACGTTGCCGTTTTATTTATTGGTTGGTACTGTAGCGATGTGTATATTAAACAGGCCGTACACAATCATAATTACTGTCAGTATTATTGATTATGTACGAAGGATAGAATGATGGAATGAAGTAAAGTAGTAAAGATTATTGGAATTTTTATTCGAAATATTTTTATAATACTGACAGTAATACTGTTGTGAAATACTGACAGTAATAATGATCGCGTAGGGACTGTTTTAGTATTGCAGTTCTTCATTAAAAGCATTAGGGAATAGAAACATACATATTTCGCTAAACAATAGATTTACTTTTTTTTGTCCCAAATTCTCTTCTAGATCTTGTAAGAATCAAGTACTAATGTAATTTGGGTCCGTGTTTTGTTTAAAATTGTACTACATTCATATTGGGTGTCCTAAAAGTCTCAGTATGGGCAAATATTTTTGCTATTAATAAAGATAGAGACACCAAATAATTGGTGTATCTTATTGGTTAATAAATCTACTTTTTTATATAATTTAACATTTTCAATCCCCTTGAGGGGTGACGCTAGGGAGTTGAGGTCAAAAATGTTAAATACAACCTTATGCGGTGTGTTACCTCATTTTAAAAGTCTTCAAAAAAGTAACATTGTACCGCAACCCCGAGGTCCGCATCTTAATTCGTTTTTAAATGAAAAGCCTATAAAAATTAAAAATCGTAAAAAAATATCAGTACCTTTATTTCTCTTATTACTTGAAAAGTTGTTCAAAATGACCACCATGAACTTCTTCGCAGTAAAGTCGATTTTGTAACTCTGGTAAGAAGTACCACCTGCCATTCTCGGCAATGTGAGACGTGAATTATATTCTTACAACTACTTGGTACTTGATATAAGCCACATAAGGTGTTACGTTAAAATGTCAACTTAGGCTTTTAAACCTCTGTACGATAGTGCTACAAAAAGATTTTTATCGACCAGGTTACAAAAAACTGCTGATCAGTTTAGTTCCTGCTAACTAGGTATATATTCATTTTAAAAACAAACACATATTTCCAAGAATCACAAGGAAAATGTGTCAGGATAACTTTAACCCACCGAGTTAACCGAGATTAAGTATTTTCCATAAAAGCTATTTGGAAGGCTTTATTCTTTCATAAATTGTTTTAAACGCCATTAGACCGCAATAATTGCTGTTTTAATTCGGGAGTATTAGGCTAACTCCAAAAGAGAAACAGTTTGAAAACAAAAGCGACACACAATTAAATTTAGTATTTTTGGGTACAACAGTTATATTTTATCTTGTTAAATTGTTATTGAGTTACTGGGCGAGCACTCGCGTTTAAGTCGGATCACAAAAAGCTTCGGTTTCAATTTTGAGGATATATGATTTAGGCAGTAACGGTGAAGAAATTAAAGTTAATAGTATTTTACACTGCGAGGTGGAAAGTGTTTTATTAGTGTTGAGGGATAAGATAGAGAACTTTTCACCGAGCTTTGTATACTGTTTTATTTTCAACCATAATTTCTTGATTTTACCTTTTATTTTTTTTCCGATGAAATAATTGAGAAAATCATGACATTGATTTGCGAGTGACTGATGTTACAGAGATGTTTTGTCAATAAAATCAATTAGACAAATCGTCAAGTTGGCAGATTTTTGAACTTATGCCATGGTTGCTAGGGGGTAAACAAAAGTTGTTAGAAATAAACACGCCACCGAACTTTCGATGATTTTTAGTTATTACAACGAAAATTTTTTGACGAAACAACAATCGAATTAATTTCGTCTATTTGAAATCACGTGTGCAAAATCAACCAATGACAATAATATTACAATAATAACAGTCCATTGGTAGTTATCACTTATGTCATCATACGTTACCATGGAAAGATTTTTTTTTGACAAGTCTGTTTACAATTTAAAATGTCATCACTTTCGTCAAAATTTGGTGAACAAATCAGTGCTTCAATCGATAAAATTATTGAAGAAAATACACCAAACAATACTGTTGACAGTAAAAAGAATACTTGGAAAATATTTATGAGGTTTTGCAGCACGTGGAAGAATTGGCATTGATACTTAAGGATTGGGTGGTTAATATGAGAAAAAGAGAAGGTACAGACTTTAAGGAGGCTACAGGTAAAACTATGTGGACTATAACAGGTAAATGATTACAAGAAAAGTACTACAATGAATACAAAATTATAATAGATCCATTCAAGAGTGTGATTTTTGAACAAGCGCGTAATGCCCGTGACGCAACACAGATAATTCTACAAAATAACCCTTCTAAACATAAAATGAGCTCTGTGGCATTAAGTTCATTGGAAATAAATAAAGTAATCAACTTCTGGAATGAAAATACCCCGGAAGAACTTCAGCGAAAGTTTTACGATATCGTCGCAGTTGAATTAGCTTGGAGAGGTGACGAAACCGTTGCTTGTTTGGTTGCATTTTTTCATATCAAGAGAAATAACGATGGTTCTCCAAAAAATCGCAGCCCGACAACCGAAACAAGCAAACCCAGTTTTTAAAAGTAAAACCTGCCAGGGAGGCTCAAAAAGATGCACTGGCAGTAAATGACTAGTTCGAAGCAATAACAACGTCGCATGTCCCGTCAGGTTATTTCTCAAATTATTATCCAAACGGGGCACAAACATTAAAACAAATAGAGTCTTTTAAAGGGCAAATCGCCACTGGAAGACAGAAAACGATAACTGGTACGATAATATCCAATGGGTAGTAATATAATTCACGAGTGGACAAAACCTTCTGCTGAAGCAATATGTTTGGAGACAAAGAGGACAAAAATTACCAACCACTCGAACAGATCTAGTGCAGTTAGACAGTTGGCTAAAAGTGGAGTACAAGAACAGCAATTACTAAAATTTATAAGACATGCTAATGCTAATTCCATAAAATCATATCTAAATATTGATCAAAACCATCATAATAACATAACCAACAATATGCATGGAAACACCTCTTCAATGAAATCGAATACGTCGCATCTAATTTTACTTTTTCTAATTGTTCTTTTAATAATCGTATTTTGAATAAAATTAAAAAAAAAATTGCAAAAAATTTTCTCGCCGAATATCCCTCGAGCATTGATAGATAACTCAAAATTTTATTACAACTTCCTCAAGCACGCTTCTTTTTGATAACAGCCCTCTGCCTACGGCCTACGGCATAGGTCTGTTTTCAAGTAACGTGCTTTCGAAATCTGTAATAAAAGTATTTCATAGTATCAATGCTCCTGAGATAGTATAGTTGAAAAATAATAAAAAATGCCGAGGGATAGTGAAGATGATCTAAACTGCACTTCTCCTGAACCCAACCCAACCTGAACAAATTTTAAAAAACAATTTTTTTCTTAAATTATCACTTATAATCTCCCTAGAGCTTGAATTATTTCCGAAAATATTTTCGAGGTGCGAATTTTTTGAAAATTTCCCTAGGCGTCAGCCGAGGGAAATTTTCTTATAAAAATTCGCAACAGAGAAAAAATTTTCGGAGATTAATTCAAGCTTGCGGGAGATTCGGTACGAAAATTTTATACCAAAAATTATTTAAAAAAAAAAATACAAATTTTGACAATTTGGGAAGCGTTTATTTTGCTTTGAGGTTTGGTGTTTTAATATAAGGTGGCTATTTAATTACTTTTTTCTAATTTTGACATTTAAAGTGACACTTTGTAAAACTGATTGACGTTATGAAACGTCTTACTTTTTGTAACTAGTTACATAAAGTAAAATTTTATGCAATTGGTGACGAAAAATGTATTTCAAAATTAGTGACAAAAAGAATTATTCTATTTATTAAACTGTTATAATACACGATAACAACATAAATTATAAATTAATTAATTATTATTAATACACGATAACAACATAAATTATAAATTAATTAATTATTATAAATATTGATAACTCAATTATTGCAATTATTTAAATTAATTCCCGACGACATACTTTTTTCATTGCTCGAACTTGCTGTTATTTGGGAGACGACGCACGTTGCATTAGATGTTTTACCAAATATTTCTTGCGCTATAAGTTTTTTATTATTCATGGAATTTTCAACATATCCCTCCGCAACAGAGCTAGATTTCCAACCTCCGTGCCTCTTTAATTTTAAAATATCAGCGCCACTGTCTGCTAGGAAAGTGGCAGAGCTTCTTCTGAAGCAGTGGCCAGTATATAGAACAGGATTTGAAAGACCAAGAAATTGTGCAATAACTTTTGGCAGACTGCTAAATGTGTTAATTCCCACAGGATTTCTGGTACATTTTCCATTCGCATATTTTACAAAAAATCTGTTGTGTTTAAGAATCTGGGGACGCAACTTAATATATTTTCTTAATATTTCAACAAGATTCGTATTTTCAATGTCTCCAGTGGTAATTGCAAACTGCCGTATAACTTTTGTTTTTGAAGGTGGGATATCAACACGAAAATGGCTTCCTTCGTCTATAACATTTTCAACTGGAAGAAATGTTAATTCTGCTTTTCTGCACGCTCCTGCCATTCCAATAATCATTGCAACCTTAGCCATTAAGTATTCTTTGTCATCAGCTTCCACTAAAAATTTGGCAAAATCTTCTTTACTAAAAACTTTTGACTTTTTAGCACTGTACCCGTCCGCTCGCCTTTTAATATATGCTACCAAATTTGTATATTTTTTAATATCAATATTCCTTTTCAGATTTAGTTCAGACCTTAACATTGAGTAAAGTGTCCATAATGTGGAAACTTTTAGATCTTTCTTACCCTCAAAATATGCAAGTAAAACTTTCTCATTAACATGTTTAATTTTCTTCTCATCACACCACGTAACAAGTTTTTCGTATGCCAAATCATAAACTGCCTTTGACTTTTTGGGAATTACTGATACTAAAGCATTACCTGCTGCCTCTTCAATATCGCTTGGTAGCTCTTCAGATCCTGAATCACTCATTTTTTAAAAATAAAACTAAAAATATATCAATCTCGCTAAAAACCTTCCGTTTAGACTTTTTTACAAAATGTCAAACTGACAACTAACATGAAGTAACAGCAACAAACTAGATTTATGTTTTAAAATTTTTATCAATTATATTAAACTTTATTTTTTTATTACTTTCTTCAAAATTAGAAAAAATCTTGTATGCAATACGTTACGAAATGAAATTTTGTGTAACTTGTGAGTTTTTGCGGAACTCACTTCGTTCGTTCCGCAAAAATCTCACGCGTTACACAAAATTAGGCATTTCGTAACTGATGGCATAAATAGCTATTTTGTCACTTTGACGTTTCAAAGGCATGCCTAGTAAAATTTTGTTTGTTTCGGAAATGGCAGTCAAGAAGTGATAAGAACTGAGGTAGATAACTTAACTCCCTCCAATACGAAGAGATCAAAGTCAACAATATGGAAACAATTTTTGACAGCGGTCAAGCCAGGGAAATTATCACTTATTAATTTTTCAACTAGGTCACGTGACCGAAAAAATTTCCGAAAAATTTGGGTTGTTGCCATAGAAACCTGTCAAAAACAAGGCATCTGATTGGCTTAAAACAACTGATATAAAATTTTCGGTTTTAATTATTGCTTTTCCTATTGTTTCAGGTGGCGCTTGTAGTCGACACGTATGAGGGGCAACCTCCTTTAATCGTCTCCGAATAGTTCTTTATTTACGTTTATCTATCGTACCTCTTCCAAACGATTTCTTGCAATAACAGCAGTGGTATTTCTATCGCGTAACACATTTAGAGTTAAACAACGATCATCTTGGAGATTTGTACATCCTTTTCTACCAGATCCTATTCTCCTCGAAAAACTGCCTTTTTCATTAAAACGTTCCTCGGCTCTCTGAATGCTAGATCTTGTACTTCCCAGTACTCTAGCAGCATACTGCGACCTTCCATCATTTACTAAAGCCACTGGTCTTGCTGCATCAGTAGGCCAAACAACCATAATTTCCAGCTGACACTTTAAAATTTAAACACCACAGAATAATTATCATGACAACTGTCAAGATGTGGCTTAATGTACAAAACCATAATACCCTTAGTTTTAAGTTACAAATCCCATTAGCGCCGAAATTATCGATTTTGCAGTTTTTAATATTTATCGCTTGTATGTCTATTAGTAAATAGTTCATAAGACAGAAAAAAATTATAAAAACATGTTTGCTGCATTAGGGCAGAAGATATTTAGTGTTGCCATATGGCAACGCTAGGCGGTTGTGCTACGTAAAATAAATAAATTATTCTTTTTCAAGAAAAAATAAGTCTAACTAATATTAACACATTCACAATTTTATTAAACAGTTATTTTTTAATAGTACTTTATTTAAGGATAGTAGATAAAGTATTAGACTTAGTGAAAAGGCATAGAGTCCAACATTGAACTTTACAGCATGGTCCTAATTATTGATTTGCATGTTCTGCGGGCACATCTTCTCTTCTTATTAGCCTCAGTATGTTAGACAAAATGGTTCATTTGATCGAATCTGATATTCTGTGATATACGAGGATCTGGGGAGGACTCTATGGATGACGCTGGTCTTCCAGTTCCTTTGGAAATAACTTGATAAGTTCGTAAGTAGACAAGAGCCACTTCTCTCTTGCACTCAAGTTGAAACAGCTGGCGTTTTCTTGATTTGTTATACAACAGCCAACTATTCTGCGTAGCTACGTCTAGCATCCATGTAAATAAAGGCCCGTACCATTTCTTACCCCTGATCCCTACACGATAGCAGCCAAGATTCTGATCCATTTGATCAGTGCCTTCCATGTATGTATTGTATTTGCGATCAGTTTTAGCTGTGGGATGTGCGTTTCTGTTTTTGGGCTTCGGCTTTCGGCTTCAATTTTTTCTTTTCATTTTTCCTTTCTTTTAGCCAGTTTATTTGTATTTCCGGCAAACTAAATAGAGAAGTAAGTGTCATCTCACTTAACTCCTCAACAGGAATCTGTGGCTCATATTCAACATCTATTCTCTCATTATTTGCCAGCCTGCTTTCAGCATTAGCTCGCAGTTGGCGAGAAGTTAGGTGGTCAACTAACCTGCAAAGTAAAATTTACTTGGAAGAAAAGAAATAAAATTAAAAACTTTAACTTACTCGCCATCATCCTCATCCGCTGAATCCTTGTCTGTATCCACATTTGGTTCCGGTGGCTCAATATAAATATTTACGTCTATATTGTCGTTGTATGCCATTTCCACTGCTTCCGCAAGTGAATGCTAGATCTTGTACTTCCCAGTACTCTAGCAGCATACTGCGACCTTCCATCATTTACTAAAGCCACTGGTCTTGCTGCATCAGTAGGCCAAACAACCATAATTTCCAGTTGACACTTTAAAATTTAAACACCACAGAATAATTATCATGACAACTGTCAAGATGTGGCTTAATGTACAAAACCATAATACCCTTAGTTTTAAGTTACAAATCCCATTAGCGCCGAAATTATCGATTTTGCAGTTTTTAATATTTATCGCTTGTATATCTATTAGTAAATAGTTCATAAGACAGAAAAAAATTATAAAAACATGTTTGCTGCATTAGGGCAGAAGATATTTAGTGTTGCCATATGGCAACGCTAGGCGGTTGTGCTACGTAAAATAAATAAATTATTCTTTTTCAAGAAAAAATAAGTCTAACTAATATTAACACATTCACAATTTTATTTAACAGTTATTTTTTAATAGTACTTTATTTAAGGATAGTAGATAAAGTATTAGACTTAGTGAAAAGGCATAGAGTCCAACATTGAACTTTACAGCATGGTCCTAATTATTGATTTGCATGTTCTGCGGGCACATCTTCTCTTCTTATTAGCCTCAGTATGTTAGACAAAATGGTTCATTTGATCGAATCTGATATTCTGTGATATACGAGGATCTGGGGAGGACTCTATGGATGACGCTGGTCTTCCAGTTCCTTTGGAAATAACTTGATAAGTTCGTAAGTAGACAAGAGCCACTTCTCTCTTGCACTCAAGTTGAAACAGCTGGCGTTTTCTTGATTTGTTATACAACAGCCAACTATTCTGCGTAGCTACGTCTAGCATCCATGTAAATAAAGGCCAGTACCATTTCTTACCCCTGATCCCTACACGATAGCAGCCAAGATTCTGATCCATTTGATCAGTGCCTTCCATGTATGTATTGTATTTGCGATCAGTTTTAGCTGTGGGATGTGCGTTTCTGTTTTTGGGCTTCGGCTTTCGGCTTCAATTTTTTCTTTTCATTTTTCCTTTCTTTTAGCCAGTTTATTTGTATTTCCGGCAAACTAAATAGAGAAGTAAGTGTCATCTCACTTAACTCCTCAACAGGAATCTGTGGCTCATATTCAACATCTATTCTCTCATTATTTGCCAGCCTGCTTTCAGCATTAGCTCGCAGTTGGCGAGAAGTTAGGTGGTCAACTAACCTGCAAAGTAAAATTTACTTGGAAGAAAAGAAATAAAATTAAAAACTTTAACTTACTCGCCATCATCCTCATCCGCTGAATCCTTGTCTGTATCCACATTTGGTTCCGGTGGCTCAATATAAATATTTACGTCTATATTGTCGTTGTATGCCATTTCCAATGCTTCCGCAAGTGAAACCCCCCTTCTAGAATGTAAAAAAGAAATAATAAAATTTGCAGAGTATATGCGCCTAGCGTTGCCACAATGACATGGCAACGTCAATATTTACACATGCGTAACACATGCATATACAGTTAAAATATTCTTAAATTTTCTGAAAAGATAGTTTTGAACCTTAAGATCACTGTTGCCAATGGCAGAGTAAAAAAATGTATTTAGAATAAATTAAAAAATACTTACTCGAACTGAATGTCCATATTTTTCCAAAGTTCGCAATTAACAAATATTTAAGCACTGTGCAAACTAAGCCTTTTAAGCGTAAACTAATTATGCCGCTAGAAATGCACTGTTTCTAACCCCAACAAGCAAATAAGGTACCTCCACAAACCCAGAGAGAGTCCTGTCCAATCAGAAACCCTTTAAAGGAGCACGGGTTTGGCGTTGACATATGGCAACGCACGGCGCTAATGGGTTAAAATTAAATACTTTTGACCAACTGTGTGGTGTTTCTTTAAAAATTCATATCTGTTGATCGGAGAAACATATCGAGATGAATAAAAAAGCTAAATATTAAGAGTAAATCAGACTCTACAGAAAAGTTAAGATTGCAAAATTACTCTACAGGGTGTTACTAACTTAAGTGAAAAAACATACATTTTTATTTTCTTGTGTATTTCAACATGTATAATCTTTTTTAGAAAATTGAAAGAAACTAATAAAAATCAATAGATTTATCTACAATTTAGAAAAAAATTATTTAAATCGGACTACGGAAAAATAGTTACCATACATTAAATTGGATCAAAGTTTTGGATGGATCGAATTTTATGTCGGTGAGTGTACCAATGAAATTAGGTTTTTCGTTTTAGACCTACATGAGTCGTCAAAAAAATAATATATAAACCTCGGGAGCGAATGCTATTTTTCCTTCTGAGCTTTGTAGCCCTCGAATTTCGCCCTCTGGCTACAAACTGCACCTCAGGAAAAATCAAGCATTTCTTTCCCTTGATGTATAATGTACTATTTTTAGAATTTTTTTATTATTTAACCAAACTAGTAGATAATGTGTTAAGTAAAACAAAACATAGCCCAGAAATTTTTGCCAGAATTGAAATAATGCACAAGTCTGAAAAATCAAATATTAAAACACGCTGCTCTGTATATGATACTTATATACATAAAGACATTACCGCAAATCTTACTCTAATGTAAAAATGCCATTATCCCAAGCAAATGTGCTACTTAAGGACGATGATCTGGAAATATACTCTTCTAGGACAAGTTGTATTTTCAGCAGAATACGCCATTATTTATTTTTGTAACACAATGGCTATGTGTATGACAAACACTTCTTCATCACAATAATACATCTGTTGTATAACCACTAAATTCATAAAGAAAGATTGAATCATACTAATATTGCTTCAGGAACTTGATGAAAATTTTTTAAATAATTTGAAGTAAGCATTCAAAATAAAAAGACATGATATAACGTAAGATCAAAAAAAAAGTCCTCAATGTATGCCCTGGAATCAGTGACACATGGCTTGAATTATTACTCTTGCAAGGTAACATGGGTAAAAGGTATAGATGAATGAAAAATAGAACTGTCAAGTTCTGTAGTTTTTATTTTTAAGAAAATTAAATATGGTAATCACAGCAAAACAAAATGCTTTTATGATCGAAAGTTGCTTTAGAAATGGTAGATGGGTTGATGGCCAGCGGGTTTATTCAATACGGGGGCCATTCAGGATTTTCCAACAGGATTTCCACGCACAGTCATGGATTTCGACCAGTTTCGCCACGTTTTGACTAGATCTGTGGCTTTGTTTAGGGAAACAGAAAATGCGAATATCAAGGAACTCATTGGAGACCCAAAGTTCGCACTGCACAAACAAAATAGAAGAATTGAGGCAAATTGTTAATGAACACCAATAAACCCCTATTCGGCGTTTAAGCCAGCAAGTAAATTTGTCCTACGGAACCTGCAATACAATCCTGAAATGTGACCTGCATATGGATGCTGTAAAAAGAAGAATGAGAACATGTTTGGAAGTGGAAGGTGGACACATCTCTCATTTAGTTTAAATTTTTAATTTTTAGGTTCTTTGTTGTATATGTTTTTTTTTAATTCTGTATTATGCAATAAGAATGACAATAATGTAATTTTTTGAAATAAAAACTTCAGAACTAGACAGTTTTATTTTTCATTCTCCTATACCTTGTACCTATGCTACCTTTTAAGAGTAATCATTGAAGACATGCGTGACTGATTCCACGGCATACTTTAAGGAGGATTTTTTAAGATTGTACCTTATCACAATTCCTACACAGACAATGAAACTTATCCTCACCAAGAATCAATTTTTCTCGGTTATATTGATTTGGTGTAAGTATCTTCTTACTTGACGTAAGTAAAAATACTTCTTTTAAACACTGTACTCATTTTGTGCTCAACCGTATTTTTTTCTCAAAAATTATCGATTTGGTTCAAGAGCATTATGCAATGCAATATTTCTTGATCAAAGGCCTTAGAAATATCAAGAGCAACAGTTGTTCCAGATATATGTGACAAAGGTAAGGAGTTCAGCTGTGGATTTTTGGTGACGAAATCCGTACTGTCTGTCATGGATGATTTTGTCTTTTTCTAGATATTTTAGAATGTTTCACTCAGCTTTGAAACATTATAATAACGATTAAAATTTTACGTTTATTTCCTTTGCTTACAGTGTATTAAATTTTTTCTGTGGAACTCTCGTATTCCCTTAGGACACCTTCTTCCATGCTTATAATTTCGAGTTTGCTCAAGTCAGCAAAATATTGTATATTTTTTATGCCTGGCTGAGATTTAAAACTGTTTAACTCATATTTGCTTCGGTTTGCTAAGCAAACCCAATCATCCGATCAAATCATTCATCCAATCCAATAATGCTAAACCCATTTTACCCTACTTCTTGTATGGTCATAAGTTTACACAAACTACTAACTACGATTCGTCAGTCCATTCAAATTCTGACTGGTTGAAACTACTATTTACTAAAATGTTTTGTGGCAACTGGTTTAAAAAAACTGAGCAAGATTTAATTCTTTAAGAAGTGTTTTATTCTATCACTGCTGCCGGATGCAATAGGCTATTTGGGCCCCATTAATAAACACTAAACTTTTCATTACGTCTTGTCGTTAGTGCGACCTCTTCTTCAGTATGTCAGTCTGGGATGTGGAAATGAAAGAAAATTATTCTCTAAAGCATCGTATTATATTTATCTTTAAATAAATATTAAAGCATAGGAATAGTTTCTCTGACAGCTAATTGAAATGGCTATTAAGCACTCAAAAGTTTAATACAAGTATTTCTTGCAAAGTTTTTAAAGATCCATAAGATGTACTTAAATGCACCTTCTGTTTGTCGCTCCCCATTTTGTGCTTGCTCATTCTTCATCTAACGTGCACTTATGGGATAGCTGAACTAGCCTGTGTATTAAATGAATCATACTTGTGTATTAAATTAATTAAATAAAATCAGTAAATTGCCTAATTAAAAAAAAACAAATATAGATGACAGACGAAATATTAAAACTAATGGAGAAACGAGAAAACATAAAAATACAAACAACGCTTTATACAAGGGACTTCATCATACAATTAGGAAGTAAATGATTTAAGCCAAAGAGAATAAACGAACAATGTAAGGAACTAGAAGAATATGAGAAAAAATATAATCATTTCAACGTTCATAGAAAAACAAAAAAAATGACTGGAAGACAACAACCACAAGTAAACGTACTAAAGGACTCAAATGGAAATATTATCAACGAATCAAAACATAAGCTGGAAAGATGGACAAAATACATACAGGAACTATTTGAGGATGATAGACCGGAAATTGTAAATGAATACATTGAAGGAACCAGACCAGAAATAATAAAATAAGAGGTCTTACCTATATGATATAAATCAGACAAAGGGAAGGAAGGCAACGGTACAGACGACATTTCCATTGAATTTCTAAAATTAATAGATGAGGGGATGATAGATATCTTAGTTGAACTGTACAATGTCACATACCAAGCGGGAATTTTACCGAAGCAATGGTTAATATCGACGTTTATACCCATACCTAAGAAGAGAAACGATAAGGAATGTTCAGACCATCGAACAATAGCTTTAATGAGCCATGCACTGAAACGTTTCTGAGGATAATCCATAATTGTATCTATGGAAAGCTTGAAATGGATATCAGTGATAGTCAATTTGGGTTTAGGATGGGTATGGGCATAAATGCACTAAGGCAGAGATGCCTAGATATGAACCACAATATGCGTGCATGCTTTATTGATTTTGAAAAGGCATTCGATAAGGTACACCGCACAAAATTGACTCACATCTTAAAATGAAAGAATATAGACAACCGAGACATTAGAATTATAATCAACGTGTAGTGGAACCAGAATAAGAATGGGTGGACAAGAATCTGAAGAGATCCCGAGGTGCGTTTGTCAAGGATGTATATTGTCTGCTCTTCTCTTCAATATTTACAGCGAGAACATCTTCCTGGAAACTGTAGCAGAACGCAATGAGGGCATTGGCATATGGGTTAAAATAAACCTAAAGAAAACAACGAAAACATTGTCATTGATAATACCCGAATAGAAAAGATGGAACAATACAAGTACCTGGGAATATGGGTCAGTAAAGATTCAGAAATAAAGAAAGAAATAGGAACTGGCATAGAAATCGCTAGAGTCACATTTAACAGAATGACGATAATACTATGTAATAGAGATTTCAGAATAAGAATGCTTTATGGCTCTGAAGCTTGGGACCTCAAACAGGCAGAAATGAAAAAAACTGGAAGCATTTAAGCGTTGGTGCGATAGAATGCTAGGCATATCGAGGGTGGATCGGGTCACTAACATCGAAGTACTGCGCCGACTCAACAAAGATGAAGAAATAGTTATAACAATCAAGAATCGAAAGCTTTACTATTTTGGCCACCTAATGAGGGGACCAAGATACTCCTGTCTGAGACTGATTAGGGAGGGAAAAAGAAGGAAGGAGAAGTGGAGGAAGAAGAAGGATTTCCTGGCTGCGAAATCTGAGAGGGTGGTTTGGACTAAGCGCCAATCAACTGCTAATTTAAAACAGCTGTGAATAAAATAAGAATTGCCATAACAATTTTCAACCTCCGGTAGGAGATGGAACTGTAAGAAGAAGAAGATTAATTAGTTGAATACAAGTTATCAAATTAATGAGAGTTGTCAATCTGTTAGTTGAACGTCTTAAATTGTGGAAGCATTTTGGTTTATCTTCATGACATCGCAGTAACAACTTGTATTGTAACTTTTTGTTAAACACATTTTTTTTTTACGAAAGAATATTTTTCTCTTTAGTTCTTTCCGCCAAACTAGTGTTGTTTCGATTCATTTAACTTCGGCATTGTAGGTTAGCTGGAATACTTACATATTCGCATTTTTTTATTGTACTCGAGCATGGATTTATTAAGAATGGATACGAGGTGATTTAACATTCTTTGAAGCCAAAACAAACCATTCTAAACGACACTGTAAATACAATTTGTAAACATTGGCCACATCTTATGTTACCTTGTATTTTAGTACAAAAAATACGTTACAAGATTTACTAAAAGTAGCAAAAGCCCTAAAATATTTTATTTTCCTGCTAAATAATAATAAATTTAAGTTAAAAGGTTTTATTATTTATAGGTTATGTTATTTCTAAAGGTGTTTATTCAAAGTCGCTCCGAGTCATTTATAAATCTATAAGTCGCACTTTTTCTTTTCTAATTCATTATACAAAGACGTACGTGTAACCGAGTGTTCAGACCGAGGTTCAGCCGTTTTCCTAAGCAACCGGCACAGACAGCAACACTTCTGAGCTCCAACACTCCAATGTTATTTTATCTCTTTCTACTACCATTCTTGATTCAATTACGTATTTCCTTCAAGTTTGTAAACTGTTCCCCCAAGAGAATAACAAACAACAAATATAAGGCTTCACGTTCGATACGCTCACAGTATACGGACATCGAATCCTTTCTTAATAAATCCATGTATTCGAGCAACGTAATAATACTTATGCACAGTTTGTGTGTAGTATATTTTCGTATTTATAGATGGAAAGAGAAGGGAACTAAAGACCTTTAAAAAAGTGTTTCAATTATCCCAAACTTACCCTAACGTTCTGTTTTTGGCTTGGCTTGCATTATCTTCTAAATATGAAAACGGATTTCCTAGCAAAAATTAGTCATTTGGGGCAATATATCTGCGGCCCAGCGCTTGTTAATTATACATTCTCTGTCAAGAGACGATTTGTTTTCTATTTACTCACTAGTGCCGCAGCCACAGCAGTCTATTTAATTTGGACATAACTGAATGCAAAAACAAAAAAAGGGATAAAGGGTCAAATTCATTGTGAAGTGGGGTTAATGTTTTCAAATAGTCAAAGTTTGGTATAAAGGGTTTGGCCTGTTTGGAACTATATAATTAGTTTTGGTTAATGTTAGAAATGTGAATTTGTTTTTGAATTAAAGTAGGTTTTGTCAAATATCTTGTTTCTGGAAAACAGTTAAATTATTTCTTGTAACTTCGAAGTTTATTGCCATAAGCAATACAAAATGGTGTAAAAGAAACTGCTATAAGTTTTATACATACAAGTATTACGGTAAACGTAATTCCGACAAAAACATTAATGTAACAGTAAGTTCCTGTGACTGTTCGGCCGTAAAAAGTAGTGAGTTCCGATGTAGAACCAAGGTGCTTTCTAGGTCTGAAGCTTTACATTGTGCAAGCTTCTCTAAAGTTTAATCTACCATACAGGGTGTCCGAAAAATCTGAGTATGGGAAATATCTTTGCTATTAGTACAGATAGAGACACCAAATTTGAGGTGTATCTTAGTGGTTAATAAATCTACTTTTTTATGTAATTTAACTTTTTCAGTCCCCTTAAGGGGTGACGGTAATGTGTTGAGCTCAAAAATTTTAAATGCAACCCTATGCCGTGTGGTACCTCATTTTAAAGGTTGGGTTTGATTCAAAAAGAAACATAATATCCTAAATCCAAGGTCCGTATCTTAATTAGTTTTTAGGTGGCAAGCCTATAAAAATTAAAAATCGTGAATAGAAAATTAAAAATTTACGTACCAACCTTTATTTCTGTTATTACTTAAAAGTTAGTCAGGCAGTAAAAAAGTCGATTTTTGAACTCTACCACGAAATAACACCTGCCATTCTCGAAAATCTGAGAGTTCCAAAATCGACTTTATTACTGTCAGGAAGTTCATGGTGGCCATTTGAACAACTTTTAAAGTAATAACAAACAACAAATATAAGGCTTCACGTTCGATACGCTCACAGTATACGGACATCGAATCCTTTCTTAATAAATCCATGTATTCGAGCAACGTAATAATACTTATGCACAGTTTGTGTGTAGTATATTTTCGTATTTATAGATGGAAAGAGAAGGGAACTAAAGACCTTTAAAAAAGTGTTTCAATTATCCCAAACTTACCCTAACGTTCTGTTTTTGGCTTGGCTTGCATTATCTTCTAAATATGAAAACGGATTTCCTAGCAAAAATTAGTCATTTGGGGCAATATATCATATAATATAACATTTTTAATTTTCTTTCACGCTTTTTAATTTTTAAAGGCTTTCCATTTAAAAACGAATTAAGATACAGACCTCGGGCTTGCGGTAAAATGTTTCTTTTTTGAATACCTTTAAAATAAGGTACCACACAGAATAGGGTTGCGTTTAAAATTTTTGATATCAATTCCCTAGATTCACCCCTCAAGGCAGTTGTAAAAGTTAAACTACATAAAAAATAGATTTAATATGCAATAAGATATAGGTAGAATTTGGTGTCTCTATCTTTACTTACAGCAAAGATATTTGCCCATACTAAGACTTTTCGGACACTCTGTATATTTTCAACCAAAACTGCTTTCATGTAACGTATTTATATGTACCCCTGACAAGTAGACTTTATTCATAAATTTACTGTTATTTTCTAACAAGTGTAACTGCTATGTTATTTCAAAAATAACAGTAAAATTGCAGGTTGCTGCTACCCTGGAATTTTCTACGTTCTACGATATAAACCGCAAAGAACAGCAGCAGGTAATCATAAAAGAATAATACCTACACTAACGTTACGTATCATTATGGATCGGTATTGGTCTACTCTCTACGTTATGCTCCTCCCATGAATATGCCCCTGATTGTTAAATCAGCTGTAGTGGTAATTGGGTTTTAAAAGATGAAGATAATTTTTATTTCTTCAATTAAAAGATATTTACAATATTCAATAATTGAGAAAAATGTCAGTACAGTACTTAAAGAAAATGATAACAAAATAAAAACATTGAATACAAGAAAATACACAAAAATACTGTAACAGGCTTATCCGCGAAGCAATCGATATAGAAAATTGCAGGTTGCTGCTACCCTGGAATTTTCTACGTTCTACGATATAAACCGCAAAGAACAGCAGCAGGTAATCATAAAAGAATAATACCTACACTAACGTTACGTATCATTATGGATCGGTATTGGTCTACTCTCTACGTTATGCTCCTCCCATGAATATGCCCCTGATTGTTAAATCAGCTGTAGTGGTAATTGGGTTTTAAAAGATGAAGATAATTTTTATTTCTTCAATTAAAAGATATTTACAATATTCAATAATTGAGAAAAATGTCAGTACAGTATTTAAAGAAAATGATAACAAAATAAAAACATTGAATACAAGAAAATACACAAAAATACTGTAACAGGCTTATCCGCGAAGCAATCGATATAGAAAAAAGCGGCAACTTATACAAACGAGACGATGCCGTGAACCTTCTGGCAATATGGAAATCCATCATCAAGCCAACAGAACCATCTAACATGAACCGGCAACATGGCCGAGAATCAAGTAAACCCCAACATAGCGCCCAAGAAGACCACATAGGGGGCGGGGCCAAGGCCGGCCAATAGATACGACCTAAGACCGAAGCGACTTACTATAAAACCACGCACTGCGGCTGCCACCCTCAGTTCACTTTCTACGACCAGCGAGTAAGCACAAGAAGATGTCAAATGGGATTATGGCGAAACGTCTGCAAGATTCAACGAGAAAAGAACGGATGGATTCCCGGAATAACCAGGACACATATATGTCCATCCGTGAACCCCTACGTACTTCTATATATACAGAGTGTTATGAAATTCTCTGCATATATTGACATGAGTGACTCCAGGGGTAGTCTACAGACATACCCAATACTTTTTTTTTCTTAAATCGAACATTTTCAAAAATACCCTAAAACCCGCCCATGTTCGACGCACCTGGCTGAGTGAACGCGTGGCCCGATATAACGCCTGATAGAAAATTGCGCGCGAAAAACTTAAAACAATTAAGTTTGTCGTAACGTTGCCAGGCATATAAATCTTTAGGGATAATGTATTTTATGTTTTAAGCGTAATTTAAGACACAGATAAAGAAAATTAAACCTCATCCTAAATTGTAAGCTCAGGGAAAAATAATTAGTAAAAGGCCATTGCAAAATCACTCCTTTTGATCGGCAGCCTTAGTTTTAACCAATATTTGCCCAAAATAATTTAAATATCAATAGGTAAAACTAAAAAATAAGTTTCAAAGAATGATACTTATCCAGTAGAGAATAGGTATGTTGAAAATTATTGGTTACAATCAAGCGTGCGTCCGCAGCGTATTGTCCAGAACCAGTTGAAGGATATTCTCCATATCTTTTTTAATGCTCGCTTTTTTACAAATAAATGTTTTTGTTCCCGATAATAACCGACGATTGAATTTTTTAAAATTTTACAAGGCGACACGCTTTGATCATATGTTCGGACGTAGTGCTCTCTCTTTCCTCGATCTCATTTTTGTCGCTCTGCTCTTTCCATCTATTTTTTGCGCCGAGAGGAGTCAACGACTTCGACTTTCACGCTTCTATTTTGGCCGGTCGCGTAAGCGACGAAAGCTCACGCTGTGATTGGTTAAATATCTGGCACAGCGACGCGTTAAGTGACCGCGCAACATCACGGCGTCATGGCGGGCTCGTGCAGCGGTCCGTTAGCTCTTCTGGCGCACTTTGACCGGCCGGCTTTTAAAATTCTGTCATTCTCCTAGTGGAAAAGGAAGTTTTCAGTTTATTAATGGTGCTTTGGTATGTGTTTATAGTGTTGGCCATTTAGAAGAACAAACATTTCATAGTGTTTGTTGGACTTTTTTGATCAAACGGCTGGGTTGTATTGTGTAGTAATACGAATAAACTTTATTATTGTTTGAACAGTGTGCGAGTCCGACAGAGAAAGTTATTTTCTTTTTGAATTTTAATTCCAGTCAAGAGCCCTGTAGTGCGTCGTTTGGAAGCGCGTTCGTTTTTGTGTTTAAATATTGCTTAATAAATATGGAAGCCCTCGAACACTTTTGTTTTATTCTTTATCGGGCAGAAAATTGTTTAAAAATTTATTTTTATTGCACTCTCGATGCTATATCATATGCATAAGTTACTAGTATATAGTGTATAGTACTATAATAAAATAGTAATGTCCAAAATAAAATTTTCCACTGGAACTAACTACTAACTATAAAGACAATACATGTCATACAACCTGATGCTCCACTGCAGTTATTAGCCACTGGAATATCATAGTCGTATTATAGAACACTTCCTTGTCCTTAGGAATATACTGAATTAGAGACTTCAAGTTATTAACCATATTAATTTGTATAAGCACTTTTGCAGTATAGGCTCTGTAAATCTCTTCAGTTAGTGGACCTGTTCTAGAACCAGCAAGGGCCTAGCAAACCCAGCTGGGAACAAAGTCTCCTAGCATCTTTCTCTCTGGGGCTCCACCCCACTTAATGGTGTAGGCCTAGGAGCCCAACCAATCTTTGCTAACGAAAAAAATATTTGGCTCATTCGTCTATTCACTAGGTACCATATTAGCGTGGAAATTTGGAACAAGTCACATAGGCCATTTTCCAAATATTCACTATAAATTGTGTAATATCATGTACTTTTACCGTCGTAATATGTACCCTTTTTATACTAAACGATGCGCGCTGAGTCTAATAATAAGAAAATGTCCTACAAGCATTTTCGTCAAAATTCTCACTTGTCTCCTTTTCCAAATATCGGATTCCCTTAAGCATCAATAAATACATTTTCGTTACCTCTCATACCTACCTTTCCTTCTTACCTTACTATCTTTCTCACCTAATTTTTAAAGTGGTAGTGGAATAAATATTTGGAAGGTTTTAACCTTTGCCAGTTCTGGCTATTACTTGAACACAAACTTTTCTCGATTGATAAATGCAACCTTTACCCAAAACTATTTATACATCCCACAACTAGTAATCTATATTAAATCAAAGTTACATTATTTTACTATAAAAAAAATCTGACCTAAAAAGAATGTTTAGACCTCTGGACACACACAAGAAATATTTTCATAAAAACTGCGGTTAGACCGTGTCAAATTCTAAAGCTCATATTGTATAATGGATTTTATCCACAAAAGAGCTTGTGGCCGCTCTGTGTAAGTAATGTAATGAAATTTTTTGCTGTCGTATGTTGTTTCAGATATTCACAAAGGATGTGAGTAGCTTAACAAATTTTATTCCTTTGGTAGTCGGAGTGTATAATTAAATTTTTTAACGAGCATCTTTAGGCGAAATACCTATAATTGTCTTTACTTAAAAATGTGTCGATTCTTATAACATAAATCGTTTGCTAAAAGGTTTTTCTATAATTCGGACGACGACTAAAAGTAGGAAATTGGCAACTATAAAAGAGTAGAAAGGAAATAACATAATACTGTATATATACAGTATTTTCCTTGTACAGGCGGAGACAGATACGAGCCGTTTTATGTAACGTAACATTCTAGCAAATGGTACATTAAAAACAAATGCTTATTAGACTGACACATTATGAGCAAGCTTTTATATGTAATGCAAGATTTGGCAGTTTCACTGCGCCCAAATCTCGTACTTGTAACAAAACATCGAGCTTAATCAAAGAAATCGCCACTCGTGTTGAGCATTTCAATATTTGAAGCTCGATTCGATAAAGCTACACACTAGATCATGTTCGACGTTCTGTGACAAATGACTGTTCTATACAATATTTTGAAAAATAATTTCAGGGGCGTAAAGAGTCCGGTACACATTAACGAAAAAGCGGCGTAATAAACAAACCGTACAGCTGAGCAAAATGCAATTGCTTAAAGTTCTGTGTCGTTTTGCTAAACCGTGGGTGCGGTATGAGATACGTAGCCTATAAGTGGCAATTATTAAAAACGAAAAGGAACCAGGCAAACTTAATCTCTAATTTTCAGCGATTTAAAATATTGGTTGAACAATTAGTAAAAATAGAAATTGAAAAGAAAAAATAATTATGGAAACAAAAAAAATTACGACGACTACCAAAAATATAAGACACAAAGAGATAAAGCGAAGATTAGAGTAAAAGACGCTAAAGCCAAGAAATGGGACGATTTTGGAGTGAAAATGGAACAGGACTCGAGAGGAAATGCAAAGATGCTATATAAGACACTGAGAGGGATAAGACAGAGAAAGAAAAATCCACTGAAAAATATTAAAAATGAAGACGGCGAAATGATAACAGAGGAATCCAAACTAATGAATAAGTGGAGTGAATATTACAAAAACCTACTAGAAGAAGAAAATACCCACAGAGTACAAGCGGAAAAACACAGGAAGAAAACAAGATAGAGAAAGAAAAGCAGAAGAAGGCGAAATGGAAAGGGAGGAAGGGTAATAAGAAAAATCAAAATAGCGAAAGCCGCCGGGATAGATAATATTAAACCAAAGCTCATAAAATACATGGGAGAGGAAGGAATAAATCTTCTACACAGGATACTAAACCTAGTGTAGGCGAAGAAAGAAATTCCTACAGAGTGGAAAACAGCTCAGTGATTATGCCCACACACAAGAAGGGAGACCACGCTTGCAAAAACTACAGCGCCGTTTCACTTGTATACACAGCGTACAAGATAAACGAACGAATAATTTAAGAATGCCTCAAAGACAAAATTTAAACTAGGCTAAGTGATACACAAGCGGCATTTAGAGCGGACAATTCGACAAATGACTGGATATTTGTAATCAGGCAAATCACAGAAAACATAACGGCAACAAACAAGAAAGTATACGCCGGTGCATTAGGTCTAGCAAAAGCATTCGATTCCAAAAACCGGAATGAAATCTGGAAAGCGCTCAAAAGAAGAAACTGTTAGCGAAAAATTAATAAAGGTAATGAAAACCCTGTATGAGAACACAGATAATATGGTACAAGTTGGAGTGGCAAGATCGAAGAACTTCACCACTAGCAAAGGAGTAAGGCATTGAAGCATTGAGCAGGTCCACTACTGTTTCTACTAATAACGGATTACACACCAAAGCAGGTAAGTAAGGACGTGAAAGGAGTTCACTTGAAATACAGAAAGTTGAAACCGACATACATTAATGAATTAATATACGTAGACGACTTGCTAATATTCGCCGAAGATAAAGAGAATTAGAAAAATTACTCGAAAACTGGGCAGTAAACTTAAAACAGTTCGTACGAAAGATAAGCACCCAGAAAACAGAAATTTTGTCTATAGCACACGAAGCGTAGAGGATGGAAATTCAGGTAGAATGGAAGAGTATAAAGGAAGTGGGAAAAATTAAAAATTAAAAAGCTTAGGACGAAAGCAGACGCATGGAGAAACATAAAGAGCAGAATAAGCAAGATCAATGGAATATACAGAGCACTATCCAAAGATGTCTTTAACAAAAAGGAAATTACTAAAGAACCAAAGAAGAGGGTATATGAGTCAGTCCTCGTGCCAACATTAACTTACGAATGTGAATCGTGGGTATTAATAGAACAATTATTAAAGAACAAAATAATAGTATGCGAGATGAAGATGTTGCAAAAATAGAGGGAGTAACTAGACTCGACAAGATAAGGAGTGCAACGATCAGAAATAACTTGGAAATAAAAAGTGTGATCGATAAAATAGGAATAGCAGCAAATAGTTTCTACTAATTTAAAAAGTATATGTATATGCTTTAGCTTGTCAGAGGTATATTACATATGTGTATTCCACAATAAATAAAAAACCGAAATTTATAATATGCGAAGTTAGTAATCAGATTTAAAACATACACACCAGGCGCGGCCCGTGAAATTTCAAAGTTGCATATCTCTGTTGCTACTTATGGGACCCATACCAAATTCAGGTTTTTTAATAGTCAGCCTACTAGGAATGTTTTGGTAAAGAAAAAAAATATTTTGCAATTTGCGAAAAAAAGTTGATTTTTTGAATTGACCCACCTGGGTAAAAAATTAACACGCTTAGATATTTTATTTATTATTTTTTCTAAACAAATTTTACATCATTTTGTCGACAATTCTTAAATTTTAAGAGAAAAAAATGTGTTAGTAGAAAGTTATAGTCACTTGAATTTTTTGCAACCGAAAATTTAAATTATTTTTCGGTTGAAAAAATTCAAATGACTATAACTTTCTACTAACACATTTTTTTCTCTTAAAATTTAAGAATTGTCGACAAAATGATGTAAAATTTGTTTAGAAAAAATAATAAATAAAATATCTAAGCGTGTTAATTTTTTACCCTGGTGGGTCAATTCAAAAAATCAACTTTTTTTCGCAAATTGCAAAATATTGTTTTTCTTTACCAAAACATTCCTAATAGGCTCACTATTAAAAAACCTGAAATTGGTATGGGTCCCATAAGTAGCAACAGAGATATGCACCTTTGAAATTTCACGGGCCGCGCCTGATACACACCACTGGGAAGTGGGACCTGCCCTAAATTTCCGTTCCGCGCCGCGGTCATCTCTCGGCTTAACATTACGTTAAGGAATTCATTTCGTTGAGTTTTTTTACAGGTGGGTCAAAATTTTGTGGGTAACTAGTAATATCAACGCAACAAGCAAAATACGCTTTTTTCATTAAGGAAAGTTTTTTAATAATGTTCCTAGTTTTGCCAAAAATCATAAAATAGGTACTGTAGTATATTGAACATTGCTACTCTAGTTGTTTATGACTTTTAGTATTACTTTTCTATGTGTTTTAGTCTAAGATTGTTAGCGGCTTCCCGTTTTGATACGTTTGCGTCTCCTCAATAGAGGTTGCGCCTTCTTCTGAAAGTATGATTATTCGCAAAATTAAATTAGAAAAACTGGCCGAAACTCCGTTTTCTTTAATAAATACAATACTGGCTGCTAGACATAGTAATACGATCTTTGTCTACGCACGCGCAGGCTGCCAGCCGTAGTAGATATAAGATCATAAATATTTTATCGAGTAACAAGTGCTAAACTTGTTGCCAATACACATGTTAGACCCGATCTAATTTTTTAAATAACAAAAATTTAAAAAAATAAGTCCATCGGAGCATAGCCTCGAACCCACGACCTCTTGGCCCACTACCTGAGACTCTACTTCTGGACCACGTTTCTAATGTGGGGAAACCCGTGCCGATGCCGCTATATTTAGTGACTACCATTGGCGCGGCTGATCGTATTTCTATGTTTAGCCACTAATTAATAATACATTAATACAATGCAAATACAATGCACACATCAGGTACCCAATTAGTTTTTCTTTGTCCAACTCAAATGTATTGAAAGAATATATTTCGCGGGGCGGTTCGAGTGTATTTCTATAGTGGGACTGGCGGGATATTATTGGTGGGCCATCGACAAATTTTGTATCTTTTTAACTTCCTAAAGCGCGTATGTCTGTTTCTCTCTTAGTTTTAATAAATTTACATCGTCCATATAAACATATGAGGCCAATTTAAAATACGACCCAGCCCGGAGAAAGCTTGGATATCTTTCAACGATGGCTTGGCTTGATTCTTTCTTGGGGAATTTACGCATGGAACTTACACTTTTTGAAAGAAATGTTAGGTTTTGAAAAATAAATTATTAGGTGGATCATTGAAAATAAATATAGAAAAGATTTTTTTTCCTCGGTATAGTCACCGAAACGACATAATATAGAAAAATATATAAAGGTACAACACTTAGAGAGTTTATTTGGCCTCTAACATAAATTTAGCAATCTTTGCAAACGCGGCTGGTTTTTCTCTCCGGACACGTGTTTCGGCTACCTCATAGCCATCATCAGCGGAGCTGCGTTTGCAAAGATTGCTAAATTTATGTTAGAGGCCAAATGAACTCTCTAAGTGTTGTACCTTTATATCTTTTTCTATATTGAAAATAAATTTAGGTGGGTTATTGACCAAATGACCTTATGGACGGACCGCGCCTGCTATCTGCACCTTTAGGTATAAGGAAACCTAAAAGTTGTAATTTTCTAGATTTCATGTATAAAGTCTATCCGCGGATGGGTTTTAGAAGAGCATAAATGGACGTAAAAATGTCACTCCTAATAAAAGTTTTTGTTTGTAAAATAAATCAGATTCACGTTATGAAAAGTTAATTTTTTATACAGGGAGCATAAAAAATACGGAAATGTTATTTTGCGTAGGAGTAAACATACCTTGTTTATTATTTTCTACTAAAAGAACAAATATGTTTCAAATTAAACCCTAAGCCGAACTACAAGATAAATTATTAAAAAATTTAAAAATTAAAAGTAACGGGTTTTATATCACATAATTTTTTTAAAGTCTCAACTATCCTCTTTACACATATTAACAAAAATTTAGTCTTTAGGCTTCATCTCCCTCTTCTAATGTTTGGTTAAAGTGAGGTTTTAAAGAAAATAATTTATTTTCTTTTATGATCATACGAATATGAGTTTTTTCCACAACTTGTAGAAGACGTTTAGCACGATTTCTAAGGGACATCGAAGGAGTGTCTCTAATAGATTAAGGAACTAAAACTATGGCAGCATCGTTTTTGTCATATTTCTTATTATTCTTCTTGGTTCTTGAGACCGAACCAGTTCCTTCAAACTTTTTTATTGTGTTGAAGATTGTCATTTAAGTTATTGAAATTTCTACAAATTTCTCGCTTGTTCCATGATGTAACGGTATGATACTTGACTATCCCCATAACACTGGACTATAAAAATCCTTTGTTCAGTAGGTTTTAATGAGTGGTATTTTAAATTAAATAACTGCTTCATTTAATAAAGATATTGACACACATGTCCATAGGCGTCATTATTGTTGAATGTGTAGAAACTAGTACTCTGGTTAAAGGTGTGAGAGAGAATAGTTGGTACATTAAAAAAATAATGTGATAAATCTCCTTACTTCTAATATTGAAATTTTTTAATGATATCTTGTACTTCGGCTTAGGATTTAATTTAAAATATATTTCATATTTGTTCTTTTGGTAGAAAATGGTAAACAACTAAACAAGGTATGTTTACGTTTTCACAAAGTAACCTTTTCGTATTTTTTTATGCTCCCTGTATGAAAAATTAAATTTTTCATAACGTGAATTTTATTTATTTTACAAGCAAAAACTTTGATTAGGGGTGACATTTTTACGTATCTTTCAAAGTTTAGTTCATTTGTCCTCTTCTAAACCCCATCCGCGGACATACTGTACATAGGTTTGTTACTTATCATTAAAATAAAAATAGTACCCAGTCTTCACCCAACAATATAAATGGTGTTTCAAAACGAAGCGATGTTGCATTTGTTGCCCCAGGATTTTTACAGTAAAAGTGTGATTGCAAAAAATGCTGTGCAATAACAATAATCGATTTGCTGGAAATCCACCAACCATTAGCACACCAGCAAAGCTGGTATCCGTCCAGGAGCTAATTTTCAAAAATCGATCGTTTATATTGTCCCAAAACTCGACTTCGAAAGGGGTTTCTCCATGCTTATTTTAAGTAGAGCTTAATCAGCTTATTATATACACTGTGTAACAACAATATGGAAACCTCGTATTAACCAGTATTATTAAAATTTCAATTCTTTGGGTTTCTGTTAAATGATCCGTTTTTTGTAAATAAACGAAACTGACAATGTCGGACATTTCAGATATACTTTCATGTACACGTAGTTTCAGGTAAAATATAATAAAATAATGATATTTGACCACCATTTTCTTATACATTGTTATCTTTAGGATAAAATATTTCCAATAAAGTATTTAGAATTTTAAGCTGAATTTGAAAATCGAATGAAAATATAGAGCGTTCCATTTAAAAAAAAAGTTCCTGTCGATTTCAGGAAAACCTTGAACTTGACAACAACGCGGAACTCACTATTGAATCGGGCATAATGTCATACTGCAGTGTATCAAATTACATAAAAATCGGATGAACGGTTTGCAAGATATTTCGAGGCTTCCATATTTTTGTTACACACTGTAGAAGCAACAGCAAATTCTATTAACCTTTATCTCGGAAACTCAGCGCTTCCGGCCTGTGTTAATAAAAATCTTTTTTTTATTTCTAACGAGAGAATAACCTGTAAAATTTTGTCGTTAAAGTTTTGCAACACCCTGTATTATGAACACAGTAATCTAGTAAGACATAACTGCAGTTTTCTACGATGTATTTTCAAAGAATAATAATTTCAAAAAGTTGTTTTTCAAAAACAAAATTCATAGATCTTTTTTTAGTGAATGGCATAATGCTTTATTTTTATTACAAATATTAAAATGTTTGAACTGCAGAATGCATGAAACTAACGTGCATTAAACATTTTTGTCCCATAAAAACAATGTGCACGATTATCCCTTGAAATAGCAGGGTGTTTTTGAAAGAAAAAAAGCAATTATAAGGGTTAAATGTGCTAATGGTTATTGCCGAGCCCCTGTTGTTCATACGTCCTGCGTCAAGAGGTAATTTGTTTTATATTTAGAAAATACGGTCTCGGACACATAAGGCCATTTAATTCCCCTATAATTAGGTGTGAAAGTAAAAAAGGAACAAATTTGCTAAACCCAACAGAAAATGGGCTAAACCTTTTCAAGCAGAGATAGCCTATTTGTACCCACCTAAATAAATTATATAGGTATTTAGTTTGTTAAAAGGTGGGAGCACACCAATGTATTGTACATTATGTGGTTAAAAATAAATTTAAATCTTTTTTATATTTGTGTACCTTACAATTTTGTATTTTAACTACATGTACACCTTACATTACTCGTAATTAGTGTTAAATATAATTTTACAACTAGACTGTTGAATTTCTTACTATAATTCTTAGTGGAACACAGCAGGAATGTAAACAAGGGGATAAGCTATAAACTTCTATAATAGAAAAATAAAATATTTTTGTTCAGATTCACTAAAAAGTTTTAAGATTTAGTACTGGTTTAAATTAAGATCTAGTTGACCAGTTAGGTTTTGACAGGTTTTTCTTTTATCACTGTAATAAGTCGTTAATAAAAACATGAGTTTTTAAAATAGTTCAGCGATTTCTTGAGATTCCAAACGATTTTCATCTTGGAACGTGTCGCTAGAATGGATTTAGTTCTATTATTGTGGAAAGTACGTACTAAAATGGCCATCTTCTTAATAAATTTCCAAAAAAGTTCAGAAACAAATTCGTAGTATAAAATTTGGATGTCTGATTCTTACACTTAAAGTCAGTTTAAAACTTTTTGTTCCGATAAACACAAAAGATATACAGCGTGACAATTATTGAAATGGTCACAATTTTCATATAAAAAATTATATCTCCGAAAAAGAGACAGATAATATATCAAAAGAACGTCAAAATTGTTTTTTTTCTATTTGTCAAATCATTCCGACAATGATATTGTTAAGAAATGATGTGCATTGTAGATTTGGTGGCTCAATAAATCATTGAAAAAAAAATCTTTTTGTTGTTTTTTGTTAATGCAATTCGAGTGTCCAGCAGTTTATAATATTTAAAATTCAAATATGTTGTTTGTTGTTATAAAGGAGGTTCGTATTATGCTCAAACGTCCAAATATTTTGCTTCACCTCATCGATTATCTGATGTGACATGGGTCAGGCAATATAGACAATTAATTTCCCGTTTTAATCAGATTTAGAACCTAAACTAACAAACACAATGAGCTTGTAATCTCGGCCATGCGTGGAGTTCTTGATATATATTTTTGTTTAAATTTAGGATATTTCAATACAAAAAAAAAAACATTTTTGTGTACCTTCCTACACAAATGTTTAAAAAACTGAAAGGGTTTTCCAAAGTGCAAAAAATTACAACCGGTAATGCTGACAAAATCTATTATACCAGTAATAAATTAAAGGGAAAATATTTGCACGGAACTTCCCTTGCAAAATGTTGTCCATTGTGTTACTGTGTATGCTAAAGCAAAAGGGAAACTGGTTTTACTCATAAAATTATTGCTAGCAGTAATATACAATTTTTTTTAAAGCGATGTTCATGAGTAGAAATAATAAATAGGGATTCGTTTTTTAATGTTTTACATCCTGAACAATCCACCTAAAGTGCAACAGGAAGAACCCGAAGTACAACAGACATTATGCAAAATAAATAATATTTACAAATGACGGGTGAAATGGGCATGATCAGTCATTTCGCGTTTTTAATAAATAAGTTAATATTATTGCACAATCAGTCAATCGAAACACGTACACAAAAAATTACTTCGGTTGGACGGATAATAAGAAAAATATTAAGGATTAAAATTCCACCAAATTCAAAAAATTCAGTTTCTCGCCTGACATCATCATACTACGAAAAACAACTAAACGTAGTGGACAATGTGGCGAATCAAATTAACAATACTGCAACACCGCCATGCGGTCCTTGGTCCTTTTTAGTAACAGGGAATATTTATACTTTGCGGAACTTTTGTAGTACTTTTTATTCTTCGAATAAAATTTTATTATGAAACTTTTTTCGGGATGGTTAAGTGAATTTAAATATAACCATAAACTACAACAGAAATAATAGTAAAACCCAAACCTCAGCTTTTTCCCTGTCATTCGGTAAATTATGGTTAGTATTTCTTTGACACTCATGCGTAAATATTCTTTTTAGATATTCTATGAAGTCTACTTGTCAGGGGTACATGTAAATATGTAAAATTCAGAATGCCTTATACAATATGGATTTGAACAAATAATGCTAAAACAGCCATTCTCCAAGCACTGGATTACACACCAGAATTTGCAGTATTTTTTTCTAATACTGTTAGATAATAAAATACTTGCTCAGAATGCAAAAACTACCAGGAAATTTTATTATGTAACTATGTTAGAAAAAAATACCAGTGTTGCCAACACCAAAAAATTAAATTGTGCGACGGATGCAAAATATGCGATTTTATTCACCAAGATGAATTTTATATATTTAGCAAACTGGAATTGCGAAGGATTCAATTTGATTTCTACTCACCTTATTTTAATTTTTGTGCCGGTCAGGTACCGCTCAAGAAAAATTGTTGGACTTACATTTTTAAACTTCTCTGAAATTATGCGAATTTCATTAGGATGCAAAAAATATGCGCAGGCAGGTGGAAAGATGCGAAAATCGCATAATTATGCACTCAGTGGCAACACTGGAAGATACGGCAAATTCTGGAATGTAATCCAGCGCTCGGAGGGGCACATAGCCCGGAGAATAGCTGTTTTAGCATTATTTGTTCAAATCCTTATTGTATAAGGCATCTTAAGGTGGTTTAGAGAACTCGAGATTCTCAATTTTACATATTTACATGTACCCCTGATTAGTAGACTTCATTCATTATTTAGAAATTGTACCTTACGGTAAACTTTACTCTGACTGCTTGAGACTGCTAATGGATGGCACTACCTGTGTCAGACTGCTTATGCAGTTCGACATCGTAGCTTTAAGGATTTACTTTTTCAGAAGGTAGGTATGCTTGTTTATCCTGCACTGACGAGAACTAAAGAGTTCGAAACCGGTCTGCAGGTAACGGCATCCTAACTAAAGAAAAAGCTTCCTATTTCCTATTTCTTGCATTCTGAACAAGTATTTTATTTTCTAACTCTGTTAGAAGAAAATACGGCAAAATCTGATATGTAATCCAGCGCTCGGAGGGGCATATAGCCCGGAGAATAGCTGTTTTATTATTATTCGTTCAAATCCTTATTGTATAAGGCATCTTCAGGTGGTTTAGAGAACTCTAGATTCCTTTTTAGGTTATGAAATATTATGCTTCGACTGTTTTCTCATTTCCCTTAATATTTCTGTGTAATATGTAGTTCAGTATAAATTCCGGTTATTACTTTTTTTATAATATGGACTCGATTACCAACCCGCAAAATTTTTGCAGCTTAATTTATTTCTTGAATTTGGGTGGCCCATCGTCGAACTATGTCACCAGAGGCCATCCCCCATTTTAAAATGAGCGATGTTTAATCGCTATATTGAGGGTGAAATTGGTCAGAAGCAAATCTATTTTTTTAGGGATAAGCGTTCCGACTGACACAGGTATAATACATTATGTTAAATTGAATGTCTTAAAAGCTTTCCGCGTGATTAGAAAAGAAAAATACATACTTAAGCACTTATAATTTTTGCCAAACACAATTAATGCCTCTATGCACTTCTCGCGCGCGACAAGTTTTTAAGACAATAAATTTAACATAATATATATTATATGCTTCAGTGATAACTTTGATACTACTTTTATTAGGATCGGACCACGCGAACTACGTCCACTTATAAAAATAGCAGTCAGAATTGCCCCGATTAAAAAACTATATTTGTTTTTAGTTTTAGTACACCTAAATAATAAAAGCTTGTTTTTAAAAAGCATTTTTTACATAAGACCTTATTTTCCAATTTTCAGCTGTCTTAACCTATGCCTTTCTGATAATTACAAGGCATTCTGTTGTATTATACACGTCAAAACCTTCCATTTGATACCCATATCAAGGGGATTGTAAAGAAAAAGGTAACTCGCCATGTTGTGACGTCCACCATATTGGGCCTAAAAGGACGTCACATAGCATATCGGATTCTACTCATCAAACCCTTTCATTTGATACCCATATCACCCTTGATATGGGTATCAAATGAAAGGGTTTGATGAGTAGAATCCGATATGCTTGTGAAGAAAAAGGCAATCCGCCATCTTGTGGCGTTGGCCAAATTTGGTTTAGAGTGCCGTCATATAGATTATCGTATTCTACTCGTCAAACCGTTTTATTTAATACCATATCAAGGAGATTGTGAAGAAAAGGATATTCTGCCATCTTGGAGCATCCGCCATATTGCATTTAGAACAATATTAGATATACTATATTGCATTGTCACTGGGCTTATACACGTGTGCAAAATTTCAAAGCTCTTAATTAGAACTAGTCGAAATTTTGATTGCAATATTTGACCTAAACATACGAACATACAAACAAACAGACGAAATTAAATAAAAGCTTGTAAAAATAAACGATTACGTCATATCTCAAATTTTATGACACACTGTATAATTTTTTTATATAAAAAAAAGGCCACAACGTAACATTTAATCGACGTGTCCGACTACTTTTCCAAAAACACTGTATTTGATTTACTGAATTTATTCCAAGTTATAGACTCACACTGTATACGACATATATAATAAAAAGATTCATTTAACCCCCGAAATCGAAAAAATATAAAGATATAACTTTTATTAGGATCTATCTGTCTACATAACTAAGCTATTAAAAAGTAATTATCAAAATGTCAAAGCCAGCCCATATGCAAGTCTCTAGTGAAGCTGTTTACACCTTTTTAATACTAAAATACGTACCAATTCATATTGCTAAAGTCATTTAATTACTTAGTTTGGAAAAACTAGGAAAATAAAAAAAAAATTAACACTCTATCTCAGAACCGAAGCAATAGTACACCTATGTTGATATGAACTATCTGTCTTATTAATGGGAGAGCTGTGGCACACGTTTCTTGAAGCATCCTGTATAAACATAAATAAAATTTTTAGTTGTTCAACTCCTTTTAATTTTTTTTTATCTTCTGATAGCCCACGAAGACCGCAGTCTAAGTACTTATGTACCGTGGGTGTACTGGGGAATCGACTCACACATCCAGAGCTGGAAACATTCGTAGGGATTTCGCCAGTCCTTTAAGAGGATGTGTGGGGTGGTACTACCTCGGTCGAGGAAGAATTCCTCTACCACCTTCCTGAAGCGGACTAAGCAATCAAGTGACCAAGTATAGTTTATAAATATTACTTGTAAGGAAAAACAGTGTTTTTAGTTCTAAGAAATGACGTAAAAATGACCAAATACATCCAGTCTTTGACATATGTATATCCGAATAAAAACAACAATTTTCACATTATATTACTAATATATTTTAGATTAGTTTTTTTTTTATCTGAGACAGCTCACGTAGATTTCAAGCCTAAATATTAAGGTACCGTGGGCGTCTAAAGAGAAGGGAAATGTAATCTATTGACACATTGGATTTAAAGGATTGAAGGCTGCGAGGGGAAGGAAAAACATGTGAAGGCAATTTGTTCCACAATCTGGAGACCCTAGGTATGAATGAGCGAGAAAAGTGTTGAAAATGTTCATAACTTTTGTAGCCAGTAAAGGGACGAATTCGTAACGCGCCGCTTGTTGTTTTGTTAGTGTTAAAGTAAAAATTCAACAACGAAATTCAACAATAAACCAGTACAGTAATTACATGTGGTTATATTGTTAATAAAACAGTTTTTAGAAAGGTCAACAAAAAGTAGTCGTTGACTTGTCATTAAAGTTTTCAACAGTTAGGAACAGTCAAGGGGGAACTATAGCGGCTAGTTCTTCAGAGCAAGATCCGTGGAAGTGTCGGTAGAATAGGGATAAATCCCAAACAGCGCGACCGGTTTTTTAAACTATAGCGTGGCGATGAGCGAGAGAAGGGAGTTTTCTTGTGAGGACTGGATATTGATGAGTCGAATGGCTCTCTTTTAGATAGAATCGATAATGTTAAGTGTCGAATGTGATGCCGCTATATGTGGGAACAGTACTCTAGCCGAGAATAGCAATCACAGAGAAGTGGACAAAACGTGTCGGCACCTTTGATCTTTAGGGTACCAGTTTTGTTGACCCTGGACAGAAACGTATCCTCTATATCGAAAGGAGAAAAGTTATTTTGTCAAACTAATGATGCGGTAACGTACACGGATAAAATTGTTAAACAGTGTAGGTCAAATGTACTTACCGATCATGATCTTTCGGGAAAAAAAGACAAAGTACACATCTACCTGTCTTCGAACGACAGTCACCAAACGCACATGTATATCCAGGTATATTTAAAAACTTTTTACATTGAAAATAAAACACAATAGAGAAATTAAACGCAAAATCAAAATAACCAAGAGCATGACCTCAACACACGTACTAATGACAATTACGTTCAACTCCACACGTTTGACAGAAGTCCACATTCGTCTCGGTTTTGTCGCCTCTCTGTGATTGCTATTCTCGGACTCTAGGTTAGGTCTTATTTGGGAAACATAGAGAATGAATAACTTGGAAGGAACCATAGGTGGTTTTAGGTGGGGGCTAAGCCCCTCCCCCAATCTCGAATTAGCCCCCCCCCCAACCAACTGAGTGGCCTAGCCGCCTATATATAAACCAGGGGCTTAAGCCCCCCAAAAAATAGAGGTCTAGAATCGCCTATGGAAGCGGCGAAGTATTTTTTGGCTTGTTTAATTCAACATGTTTAATAGTCAACATAATATTACCCACAGATCGAAAGAATTCACTAGAAATAATTATTTTTAACTAGTGAGTACCCGGCATGCGTTGCAATGCCAGTACATCATTTTCTTTCTTTCGTGCTTGAAGTATAGATCGACCAATCGCTTGTCGTTTGGGTGGCATAATTGATTTGAAAGTCGCTGGTTTATTCAATGCAATTCTGAAAGAAAAAAAATATTTGTACTGATTCAGAAACCTTCGCGGACGCGCGCACAACAACTCGCCAAAGTTTCATCGCAATCGGATGAATAGTATAGGAACGCATACGGGACAAACAAAGGAACATTCATTTTTATATAGATATAGAAGATAGATAGAAGACGGGCTTTTGTACAGAGTGTAAACGTGCTTTTATTTCCTTTTTTTAATCTTAAACTTTAAATAAAGGTGAATATTGAATGCAACGCCTATTCCTGATCCAAATATCGATTTGACCTTTATTTTTTATCATAAAAATCCCTCCAAATAGCAAAATACCATCTAAATAATTCTGAAAAAAAACATTGAATATTACATGTTAATTTAACAAATACAAACAAAACAAAAAGACCGGAAATTTAAACTTCTAAGAAAGTAATCTAGAACATAGGATAAAAGGAACATAACCATAACAGTTTAAGCTTCGTTTAGCAATCAAAAAAAAAACAAACATATTAAAACCGCTATATAAGAAAATAAAAAAAACAAATTTGTGGTCATATTGAACAAATCCCGATGGTACTCACATAAAATACAAGGAGCTTTACATAATGATAAAAAATGAGAGCATTTTAAGGTTAAAAATGTACCATACTACAATAATATGTATTTGTAAAAAATGCTGCTGGGTCTTTGGGCAACCGGGCAAAGTTCCTGAATGATGGGGCGTTCGCATATTAGCACTTGGGGTGGCCTTAAAAAAATTTACATTTTTTGCCTTTGGTTCGATAGGCAAGGCAAAACTTAGCCAGGTTGGGTAAGGATAGTGTCGGATAGTGTCTGGAAGTCAACCGCTCGCATCAAAATTTATCCGATACTGAGGCGGTTTTGTGCCCAGCAGATCTCTGATAATATAGTCAAACTTTTAATGGATCTTGCCAGGGTCACCGAGAGTCCT
This sequence comes from Philopedon plagiatum, assembly GCA_963971165.1. Classification (NCBI taxonomy): domain Eukaryota; kingdom Metazoa; phylum Arthropoda; class Insecta; order Coleoptera; family Curculionidae; genus Philopedon; species Philopedon plagiatum. Next base: position 112,532,236 of record OZ020190.1, on the reverse strand, counting down.
TTCCGACCCCGGGGTAACGAGGATAGTACCGAAAACACTTCGTTTGACCTTCTTTGGTAAATCCGTGACCTTTTTGTGAAAATTCTGCCTTAATAAACAATTCAACAATTTTTATGATAATCAGGTGCGGAATGTGATGCGGAATGGCTTTTCGTTTTTTAGATCACAATATGTTTCAAAAACATTAATTTCTATATATAAAAGAAGAAACTGACTGGACGACTGACTGACTGACTGACTGACTGACTGACTGTCTGATCGACGGACGTATCAACGCGCAGCTCACACTGCTGGGTCTAGAAACTTGAAATTTTGCACAGAGGTTTCTCATATAACGTAGGCATTCACCAAGTAAGGGTTTTTGAAAATTCAACCCCTAAAGGGGTGAAACAAGGGTTCAAACCTTATATGAAGAAAAAATATTAGATGGTCCTATTAACTCGAAACTTCAAAGAAGTACTCCAGAAATTAAATGTTTTAACACGTGTTTTGCAGTTTTTAATAGATCAACCTCTAAGGGGGTGAAATGGGGGTTTAAAGTTCGTAAAGGAGTAAAATTGTTATACCGCGCGGACGAAGTCGCGGATGCAAGCTAGTTCACAATAAAGACAGGCATGTTCAGCATGGCTGTATTTAAGGTCCCAATACTTTTCATGGCCAAGCAGATTGGGACAATACTTTTATTTTTACCAATCAACTGATAATAATTGACATAGTATATATTTCAATAGGTTTCTATAGCCATACAAGCACAAAGTGTTTCTTAAATTCATTATTTGGTGTAACCAGATTTTGTCGTCAAAGACAAGAAAATTAAAAACAAACAATGTCTAAAGGTTTTAACAGTAAGGTTTCCATAATTGTTTGTCAGGCTTTTTTTCATCAAAGTGCATTATAAAATTGATTTTTTCTTTCTTTAAATCGATCAGGGTCTAAAAAAAGAGTGAGTTTTTTAAAAGTGTTACAAGGCGATATCTCAAAAACGGTTTAAAATATTGTCACGAAATTTTGTTGAGTTAATAGGACGATCGGGGGGCATATTTAAACATATTTTTGAAATTTACCCCCTCTCTCTTTTGAGGGGTGGGGGTAACTTTGGAATTTTAAATATGATGATGTACTTTTGTTTATAAAATTCGAATCTATGTAAAAAACTACGTACGTATACAATTTTTTTTTGATTTGCTCTTTCGATTACGGAACTATGATTTATTAGGTTATGAAATAAAAAAAAATGTTTACCATTTAATTTCAACTTATTTATCGTCTGTTATGCTTGAGAAGTTGTTCGAAATGTCCCCTTTCAAGTTACAAACACTTTCTCTCTCTTTTTTCTAAATGAGTTTCATACCCGCTGTAACATTTCAGGTGTCACTAATAAGCAGGCAAAGCGGATTCGGCATTTTGTATCATCTAAAATTTTAGGAGCAGTCGCCATCACTTTGTCCTTTATGAAACCCCACAAGCAAAGGCCAAGGGAGGGGGGGGGGTGAAATCCGGGGCCCTAGCAGGCCAGTTGACCGGAGCAGCTCGTCCAATCCACCTGTTTTCAAATATTTCATTCAAAAGATTATAGGTCTGCATTGCATAATGTGGTGGAGCTCCGTCCTGTTAACACTACATGTTAGGATTTATGTTTTTGTTTAATAATTGGGGTAATTAGCTTCTTAAAAATCTATGCACATTTCTCCATTTAAATGTCCTTCAAAAAATGCAGACCAATAACTCTATCCCCGATTATACCACACCAGACATTTATTGTCCTGGGATGTTGATTTGGCCGAGTTCTCATCTAATTGGGATTTTCCGAAGTCCAGCGGTGCATATTGTCTATTTACTTAAAGAAAACATAGGAGCAAAAAATAAATTGAATTTCTGTTGAGTTATAACTTAAAATCATACCTGCCCACAATCAGTGGCGCACCTAGGGGAGGGGGCTGCAGACCCCCCCGCCCCCACCCAGTCCAACATCCTAGACACGAAAAAATTAAAAAGTGTACTAATAATTGAAGAAATCCACCGAATTCCACTATTCAGCCCCCTCGGTGCGCTACTGCCCACAAAAATTATAGAAAGTAGATTCGTCAGAAAAAAAAAACATTCATTAGGAATCTGATATTTTCTTGCATTTATCTTGCATATAGATTTTGGTGGAGTGTATTATGGTATGGATGAAAATATGCAATATGGTCACAACTGATTTTTGACTCATTCCAGCATCTCTAGTAAGCCGTCTGGTACCTCCACGCGGGTTAATAGCTACTGCTCTTAAAATGCCAGCTGCCCTATTTTAATTCGCTTCCGAACTCGTGGTCTCTTCTTCAGACTGTCAGGAGTACGACTTCTGGTCCCCAGCCTTTTAAATGCCATGTGAAATTTCCGGTTATCAGGAAATTTCTCTGCCCACACTGGTGCAGCTTCTCTGTAGTTTTTTCTGCACTCCCCAAAAATTAACAACATATCAACTTGCACATTAAAATTCGCTTCAATGTTTAATTGAGCAATAAACTCAGAAATAATCATTAAAACTTCAAAATTATCAACTGACTTAAGTAAAATTAACGCATTTCCATGGAAGCGAATAATAATTCTGAAATAAGGGAGTTTAATAATTCATTTCTATAATTTATTTATTTTCTAAATTCAATCAAAATTTAGTTTCCGAAACCGAAAGAGCAAATAAAAAAAATATGTACACAACGTAGTTTTTTACATAGATTCGAATTTTATAAACAAAAGTACATCATCCCATTTAAATTCCAAAGTTACTCCCCACCTCTCAAAATATACAGAAGGTAAATGTCAAAAATATGTTTAAATATATCCCCTCATATCGCCTTCTGACACTTTAAAAAAGTCACCCTGTAGAACCAGAGAATTGTAAAAGTCAAATAAGAACTTTAACCATCCATTTTAAAGGTGAAATTATTAAGTTATAGAAGCGTTTTTGATATTTATTTTGTAGATTAAAAAATAATTTTTTTACGAAATACTCATTCAATACAACATGAAGGTCCAAATAATAGATGCTTTTTATTATGTCACTTGGGGTTAGGTAACCCATTGTAACTGAGTTTGTGACAAAAGGGTGGATCACCCGTAAACGCTTTAAATTATTTTCTATAATAAAGAATGAAATTACTCCAGTCTCTCTTTAGAATAGACCCTGGGGGCGCCTTGAAAAAAACTGCGCTCGTAACAATAGTGAGTTATTGGGGACTTGGGTCAAATAAAAAAAGTCCTGGAAACTTCGCGTTCAGCAGCTTGATTTAAAGAATAAAAAAGTACAGTGATTTAATGCAGTACACTTGTTTTCTTTCTTCTTGAAAAAAGATTTTAAATTTATATCGTAAAAAAAATATCGTAACACTGAAATATGATATACCTTTTTATTTATTTGTTTAATCACTCTCCGACTACATTGTGGCATTAGTTCTTAAATAATTTAAAGTAATTAAAAGTAGGTAAAATAAGTCGAATACAATTTTTTTGGTAATTTTTAAACAACAAAAAAAACTTACTAAACCAACTTAACACCTGCAAGACTACACAATGACAAACGCGAATTTAAAGTGGCAAAAATTAATTTTGGAGCTACAGAATATATTGAGTTGATTGACTACAGTCTGTGATTATAACTAAACCCTCTTTAACTAAGCATATTAGTGAAGAAGTACTTCGGGAGATGATTTTAGAAGTTCCGGACGAGACTGAAATAGTAAAATTTTCATGTCTCACTCAGGCTGTTGAGCCGCATATTAAGATGGTAACAGAAGCATCTTCCTTAGTTTGTGGAACTACTGCAAGGGATGGTTTAATACGAAATAAAATTTCATCACGACAAAACCAACCCCAAACTGAGACCAAGAGACATTTCTGTAAGTAAACCGTAAACTAATTACTAAGGTAATATGTAGGAGCAGGCCCGTCCATAAGGTCATTTGATCAATGACCCACCTAAAATTTTCAATGATCTACCTAATAATTTATTTTTTAATTTTTTAAAACCAAAAAAGAATATTTTGGTTCAAAAAAGTACAAGTGCCATGCGAAAACCCCCCAAGAAAGAATCAAGTCAAAGTCGAAAGATATCCAAGCTTGCTCCGGGCTGGGTCGTATTTTAAATTGACCTTATGGGTGTATATGGACTACATAAAATGCATTAAAGCTAAGGGAGAAACAAACATACGCGCTTGAGGAAGTTAAAAAGAGACACAATTGGTCGACAGTCCCAATCAAACCCAACCAATAATATCGCTTTCGGGGCGCGCGTGGTTGTCAAGCCGCCGCGCTTGGTGTCGGGTTGTCGCAAATTCTGACTCACTAATTTAAGTCTGACCAATTTATTGTTAGAACAATATTCGCAATTCGCGATACATTTATACATTTAATATAAGCTTATCTAATTTTATTTAAGGATATGTAGGTATTTATTAATAATAATAATAATAATTGTATTGTGCTTATAAGACATTAAAACCTACAGTAATAACAGTAACCTGGCAACACAGCATTCGACGCTGTGTCAGAAATGACAGTGAGTGATGCAGCAAACGTCAATACTTTGTTTAGGTATCGGTTTGGTAACGTTGAAATATTTTGACTTTGACCTAATTTTAGTATGTGTTTTATTTGGATATTATTTGTAATTTGTGTTGTTTTTTGTGTAGTACTAGTACTTGAGTACTTATGTTAACAATGGCTTTAACAGTGCAAGAAATATTGCAGTGTAAAATAAGTAGTTCATTAACATATGAAAAACGTTTAGAAATTAAAGGAAAAGGACGCCCCAAACCTCTTCTGGATCTAAAACACACCACGAAAGACAGAGGGAAAACATTAGCCTGTATTTTAAGCCAAGTATGTACAATATTTCTGACTTTTTTACTGGTTGTCATTTTTTCACTCTGTTATGCCCCATGTTGATATAATTTTTTGTCAATTGCAAAAATCTGATATTGATGCAATTTTGATTTGTAAAATATATTGCAGATTTTAATTCAAACATTCAAAAAATTAGAGAGAGTGTTACCTCTACAGACGCAAATGTTAACATCGAGGCAAGTACATCTAAAAAAAATCCGAAAGACTCCAAAAGAACATTTTTTTTAGAAATATGCGATATAATTTTGTCAGAAATCCGCTGTCGTTTTAATTTTACAAAACATTTAATTTTCGCGCGTTTTTTTAATACAAATAATTTTGCTGACTATAAGAAAGACTTTCCTGAAGACATTTTAAAGCATGTTAAAAATAATTATGAGATGATAAACGTTTCCAAGCTGCAATCAGAATTGCATGTTTTATTTAGTGATCTCTTACAAATTTTGACAAGCGGTCCGACTAGCAGCCATGAAAGAATACTATTATTATTATTATATTCATTTGTTCAAATCATTATATCACGGCCTACTATGAAATATTAGACCTTTTTTTTAAATTGTAAAATTCGAACGTTATTCCAAAAGATATATACCAACAATTTTATATTTTTTAAAAGCTTATGAAAAAAGCAATCGAATGAAAACAAAATATACCGGGTCTCTTTCTTAAAAAAATGCAACTTTGGTTTTTATCTCTAAATTCGTTTCTTCTAGAAAAAAGTTGACACGTCACTGGATTGTACGCAAAAACTATGTATAAACAATTTTTACCTTACCGATAAGTTAAAAGACTACTGAGATACGAAGAGTGCTTGAAAATGACACATTTTCAAAATCGCCCTTAATCTCCGAACCGAAGGGGACTGTGAAAATTCTGTTTGTTTGCGTGGGTTACGTTCCACGCAAAAATATCACAGTATTGCGGAAACCGCAGCTCTCTATCTTTAAAGATAGCCGAGGTACCCTGCAAAAGTATCGAAAATTGGACAACCTGTTGTATTTGTAACAACAACAAAAAAACTTTCGCAGGAAATGTAGAATGAAAATTAATTTAGAAGAACAACCTAAATTATTTTGTTTCCACACTTGTCATCCGAAACCAATAGATATCACAGAATGATTTAAAAGTAAAAGCTTCCTCGAGTGTAGGAACGTTTTACAAAGATCAATACAACCTATAAACTTCAAATAAACTAAATTTCACATTTTCCCTTATCTCCCACGGAACTTTATTTTAAAAATTTTTGGATAGATAACACGGCCAAAGAGTAGAGATTGTAAATAGCCGGTAGAGATTTATTTTATCTCCTGAGAGTTGACCGGTAAACCAACTTTATGACCTAAGGTGTTGTTGTTGGGAAAGTGATAAAATAGAAATAAAATTGCAGTGGGCATTCGAGATGTAAACAAACTTTTGTTCGTGTGAATAGGGAATCCGTTTCCTTTTTTTCTAATTTGAGTTGTTTTTTCTGCGCTTAGCGTATTAAAATGATTTTAATAGACCAGACTCTTTCACTAAAGATGAATTATTTCATAATTTTAATACTAACATCTTAAACCAGGGCTGCTTCACGATAATACAAATTAACCTAATGTGTTATATACATTTTTAATTGACAAAAAAAAATATATTCCGCGTGACTCAGTATTTGGGAGCCTTATTTATAATCAGGTAAAGGTCACACCGATGCATCCTGTTGTATTATTTGTTCCCAACTTCTAGTGTCCAAGCACAACCTTCTTCAACAAGAGAGCCATGAAGTAGATGATCTGGCAACACAGCACGGTGGCTGGCAACAGTAAACAGCTGAGAGCGTGTCGTATACGTAGGTGATAAAAACACCTATTTATTTCTTAAAGTTAATCCGCCGCGCCGGCTTTTTAAATTAAATATACTGTTTTCCATAATCGGCAGCGATATTGTTGAACAAAAATAATAAACGTTTTTACTTTAAAGTTATTAATAGGTAGACTATGTAAAGGGAGTTTATTTGATCTGCCTTCCTGGAAGTTTTGTTAAGATGGCGTACGAGTGATCTGGATTTTAAACTGTTTTAAAGTGTGACACGGTTTTTTTCACAAAAATAAAATATATTATATAGTAATATGCAATACATAATACCTTTGAACGTTCCAGCGACGGCAGCTGTTCATCGGTGAACACTAGGTTATGAGTTAGTAGTATGGTTCACTTTTCTAACCAGGCGCCACCCAGTCTGTATAACTTACTTTAAGTGAAGAAGAACCCCCAGACTGGGAGATGAACTCTTAGAAAAGAAGATGTTAATACAAAGCAGATTACCACTGACTAAATTTAATAACTATTCTAGTACTTATTTAAGTAAAAAAAGAATGCATTATTTACACTAATTAAAAAAATATCGTTTCTGATCGCAGAACTTCAATTTTTAAATACCCCCACCCCAACTTAATTACGCATTCGAATGGTTGATTGATCAATCAAATTGACACTCACAAAAAAAATATAACGCTAATATCAAATCAGAAAAGTTTTACATAAGAGAATAATTTATGAAATTAATATCATTTTAAATTGGGTAATAATACGCATAAAAAATATAAAAATAACTATTTAAGGCATGACAGATCATATTTAGTTGATGTTAATTCATACAAATACATGGAATATACTGACCTTTGCTATCAGCATATTTCTTTGGCAGGAAAATATCCATAAATGTTTGTCCGGAATTTCTCAGGAACTAACCATGAAACACGTATTATTCATACAGGGAACATAAGTAGATAGGAGGAAAACGTACTTGAATATTTTACACCAGTGTGTGCCCCAACAAAAAACCCTAGAATGACAATATAAAAGCAATAAGTAATGACATATTATACATTGTTGAAGGTATCTTACCTCAAAGATATTTTGAGAGTTTTTGAATCAAAACAGGCAGTTCTTGACGAAAATACAGGAACTTCAAGGTAGATAAAGGCATATTCTAATGAAAGAACTGAAATAAAAACGGATTTTCAAAAGATGATCACGAAAAAACTTGATTATAGTTAACATACCTGAATGAAGAATGAAGGCATGGAGGAATACGACTAGTATACACTCTTTACCATTCAGTGTCCAAAAAAAACTGTTAGTAAGGTAATAGAAACTCTTAAGACGCGAAAGAACCATTCTATAATAAAAAACTTAAGATACAAATGCCCATTCTGGGTTAAGGGATGGTTTTCGTGTGTAAAACACCACACTCGACACACGGACTTGCAGGAAGTGTCTCTCTTAGCAACAAGAAAAAGCCTTTTTGAACATTCCGCTCAGAATACTCTGAAATGGTACCTCGATATTGATTTATTCCAAGTTAGAAAAGGATTGCATTAAAAAACTACATTGTATATGCATTTTAACACAAGTACTCAAATTGCATACCAAAGCAGAGATAAGCAAACTCCATTATATTGATTTGTCACGATATTTTTAGCATCAAAAATCAATTCAGAACTACGGTACTAGCTTATAATATATATTTCTGGCGAATGCGCTAGATAACTAGACGGTACCCATGTAACTTAAAATTAAATGTTTTAAATTAATATGCTAATTTATAATTAAATTTACGTAACGTTGTAGCGAAACGCTACAAGTGTTTAACGTTAAATACTTATTATAAATAATTTATGTCTGCAGAGTTCATAATTTAGACTTTTGCGGCTACGAATTGATATTTTGTCTTGGTCTAAAGTGGTGTACTTACTTTGACTTTTAACATACCACAAAAATGTTGTGTGCCTAGCTATAAAACAAATTATGATAGTATTATTAAGTTAACTAAGTAATTTAAAAGATTGTCAAACCGACGAATCCACTTAAAACTATATTTGCGGATATGTAGCTTACTGGATATACAAAACAGTGTGTGAATGTAAAAAAATGTTAGTACAATATATCGGAAATGGAATCGACGATGACTACTTTCATTTTCTTCAGAGAGGCATGGCTTGTACATTGCCAAAGTAAATTAAATTTATATTTTTCCACCTTTGTGCCATAGTTCAATTCATCCTTAATAACAAGGAACTGGAAGCAAAGTTTCTACAACAAAGAAACCATCAGAACTTGTTGGCTTATAACTTTGGTACTAACTATAGCTAGTCCTCAAAGTGGTCATTTATTTATATCGCATTTGATAGCAAATGTCATTGGGATGTAGAATTAAAAGAAAATATATTGTAAAGCTTCACTAATTCTTACTAATATAGTAATAAAGAACTATAACAAAAATAAAAATAACCCAAGCAAAAAAACCATAAAACGGGACCATTCGGGAGAAGTCATCTGCAACAACAAAAAAATCATCGAAAACGGTTAGAATTATGCGTGAATATTACATAAAAAAAATGACACATACGGGTCGAATTGATAACCTCCTCTTGTGAAGTCGGCTAAAAAGGATAACAGTTAAGCATGCTTCTTTGTCATAGTTATTTATTTGTCATGAATATTAAATACAGAGGTAGATATATAAATTACTAAAATAAACCTTCGAGTATTCGAACCTATCTTCTCTTACAGCAACACAAGTATTTACTGGTCGGATCATTTTCGGAAAATCTTTTAAAACTTTCGAGTGACGACGTTTAAACCGTTGAAATCGATTGAATTTAAACAAATACGTCCAGATTCACTAAGAAAGTTTAAGATTTAGTACTGGTTTAAATGAAGATCTTCTATTTGATCAGTTATGTTTTGACAAGTTTTTGTCCTTTCGTTGTTAATAAGACGTCATTGAAAATTTATGAATTATTCGAATATTTCAGCAATTTGCTTGGTTTTCAAATGTTTTTCATCTTGGAATGGGTTGCTAGAGTGAATTTAGTTCTATTATTGTCGAAAGTGTGTACTAAAATTGCCCTTTTCTTTATAAATTTGCGAGAAAGCTCCAAAATAAATTCATAGTATAACATTTAGTTGTCTTATTCTTACAGTTGTCAGTTTAAAACTTTTGGATCGAATTAGACCGGACTAGCGTTGGAAAATCTGGCTGATAGCGTCTTGTAAACTGATAATTCGCCATTTGTTGTCTGACTAAGTACTTTACATTGAGTTGACGTGGAAATGACAATAATAAAGTACCTGTATGTTGATTCTCAAGAACAAACCGAAAAAAGATCATGAGAATATGAAGTATAAAACGCTTTCACAAATAATATTGTATGAAAAAGAGTTTGTTTTAATTGGACATTCTCCACGTGACATCCACGTTGGCCATCCTAATTTCATTTTGACATGATCTTCCGGCTTTAAGATTTTTAACAATAACTTTATAAGTATAATAAGTATAGATTTATATCCTGCAAGCAATTTTCAGTCAATTATTCATAATTTCAAAGTGTATGATGATTTCATTCAACAGATTAATATTATGTTGAAATATCTATGGTGACATTTTTTTCTGTCACTAGGGCTTCAACATTCTTTTTACATATTACTATTTTCCTAAAATAAATCATAAAATATTTTGAAACTTATTAGTACGCTAAAAAATACCTATAACATATGAATGTACGGTTAATACTGTCACAAAAGAAAAATAAAGCAAAAAATTGTACTAATATGAAATTAAGTTAGCCAACGTGGGCGCCACGGGGAGAATGCCGCCTTAAGCACTCTACATATTATATAGGTATTAAATAAATATACCGCTGGTTGTATCGAATTCGTGATGCCAACAATGTGAAATGGAGATATACAATCTAGCATAAGTCTATCCTTTCTTCTGATATTTCTGTATTAGCGCATGCGTTAATAGGAATTTTTTCATTGGTCAGAAATTGTACTGAATTAGATGGTGAACACTGTACTAATCATCGGCTGTTGTGCGTATATTTCGGCTTCTTTCAGCTTCCTGGTTTTTTTAGTTTACAGTTGGATCGTCATTCGCCATTTTTTCTTTGTGTCGTGTTGTATTTTGTATTCGGTGTTCTTGTGGTTTATTTTGAAGTGTGCTAACCTGATGTACAAAAATTAATAAACTAGTTCAATTATACTAAAAAACCAGCCCTGTCAAGAAACTTATGAAGCGTGGTGCCGTTAGATTGCCAATAGCAACACAAAATTTAGCGCAATCGCAGTTTACGAAATATCTGAAGAAAGGATAGACTTATGCGAGATTATATATCTCCATTTCACATTGTTGGCATCAAAATCCGCACATTGAGTAAATGGGGAACCCGCGGTATATTTATTTAATACGTATATGACTCTATATGTTATCCAACTCGGCTTACACTTCTTTGGACAATTTCGCGTCGCGTTCTTAAAAAAACATACTAATTTCGCAACTTGTTTCATAAACAGCTATTCTGTAATTTTGAACGAAAACGCGTTTCTATGTTTTATGTACTTGTAAAAGATTATTACCTACTTATTACAAAAATATGTCTCATATTCCAATTTATTCCAAAATGAAGTTTAAGAGCACTTATATTAATTACCTCCTAAGTAGGTAAGTAAATGGCGTTATTTAGAACTTACGGTTAGGAACAAAAGCAGCTGTTAACTAATTAGAAAGCTGCTATGGTAAACATATATTGCCTATACTCCATTGTTTAAATGAACAACTAATTTTGTTTATTTTCCCTAATTTAACAAAGATCCTATTAGGAGGCATTAAATATAGGAAAAGATCACCGCATGGGGGGTTGTTCTCTTTCCTTTGGTTTATTTCAGGCTTCCTTAAGAAAACAAGAGCTTAAACAGACATATGGGGCTTCTCTCCCGGGATTTTAACTCTTAAAGCTCTTTATCTCCCACTTTTATTCTAAAACGTTCTAAATTGGCAAGATTTTATCGCGGAATAATGGAAGAGAATTCTGCCAGAAAGTCATATTACTTCCTTTATAGTTAATTTTGATACAGATTTAAAAAACTATTATCCTCTTCACTAAAACGTTATTACTAAAGCATTGTAAAGATAGATTGTTCCAGAGACGTATCTATCCTAGTTGGAAATAAAATTAGGATCCGATCTGAAAATAAAATACAAATATTTGTTTACCTCCAGTGTGTAATGTGAAAATGCGAAATACGGAAAGCCTTCCGGTAAAGTAATAGAACAATATTTTACTAGCCCAATGTATGAATATAACAATATACTCTGGAACCAAATGCGTGTAATCTAGTTTTGAGCCTGTGTGAATGCCTGAATCATTAAAAGAGTTTCAACAGTATACTATTTTAAGCTTGTAGGTACGCTTCGAAGTAAAGATTAAACTGTATTCTGAAAATGAACGTTCTGCATCCAAAGATGTAATGTGTGCGTATTTAAAACACTGCAAATTACTGCCGCAATTGTCAGAACTTACAAACACTGCGCAATGTCACGTAGTTGAGCCAAATCTGGATTTTTGTGTAACAAAGAATTAAGCTTGATCGCTGCTTCGACACCCCCATATCAACTCAACTCATCTTTTAAAGTTTGTAGAGCTGTACAGTGTATTTACATTATCAACTATTATTATTAATAACTCTAAAATCGAAGCAGATTTGCGTACTACAAACGCAAACTATCGTGTATTAGTAGATGCTATTAACTTATTAACAACCCCCAAAAAGTTATCTGTCACTTTCTGACTCGTTGAACATAGTTGATAATGTAAATACAGCTCTACAATCTTTAAAAGATGGCCCTGATGTTAAAACTGCGATCAAGTTTAAGTCTCTGTTACACAAAAATCCGGATTTCGCGCAACTACGTGATATTGGGCAGTGCCTAAGTGCTGACAATTGCGGCAGGAACTCGCAGTGTTGTAGATACGCAAATATTGCATCTTTGGAGGTAGCGCATTCCTTTTCAAAATACAGTGCAATCTTTACTTCAAAGCGTACAAGATTAGAAGAGTCTACTGTAGAAGGTATTTCAATGCTTTTACACAGGCTCAAAACTGTATTACACGCGTTTGACCTCAGGGTATATTGTGGTATACAAACATTGAGTAAATAAATATAGTTTTGTATTTTATTTTTAAATAGAATCCTAATTTTATTTCCAAATAGTGTGGAGACACCCTTGGAATTACCTATGTTTACAACCCTTTAGTAATAAAAACATCTCTGTTGTTGTTGCCAACGGTGGTTCTCCGTTTCGAAAGTTGCGTCTTGCAAATCTGGCCTAAACTGTTCTTCTGTTGGGCGTTATAAACAATACTTAATTTATCTGTTCCCGTTTCAGATGTCGACCGGTTTCTACCTGCCAAAAATTAAACACCTGATTTCTTACAGAATATCCGATTATTTCGTCATGCCATTGCACGCTGTTTGAAATTTCAGCTGCTTAAAATAATCAGCATTATCCACCAACATCTTGAAAATTTCGAGGTAAAATTAACCATATAAACTCAGCCGCTCCAATTGAACAGATCAGAGAAAGGGAATCAGAGCGTCTCGCTTCTTTATCTAAACGTTAAATGCAGCAGATTTTCTTAGGTTTGTTAATAGGTCTTTTAAATATAAATTAACGTAAAATTAACAGCATTAACTACATGGTACTAGTATTTAGTACTATTAACTCCAGGCAGTTAGATCAAGCTGATTAACGATAGTTTACTGAGATGAAGTATACATATACCCAAAACGAGAATTTTGATATTGTTATTGTACGCGAATGAAATTAAGAGTAAACACGACGCGACACGCCCGATTTTTTTTTTATCTGATGCAGCCCACGTAGACTTCAAGCCTAAGTACTAACGTACCGTGGGCGTCTGAAGAGAAGGGAAATATAATTGATTGACTCGGGATTTAAAGCATTACTGGTCGGTAGGTAAAGGGAAAACATCTGCAGGCAATTTGTATAGGAACGCTTTATAAACCGCTCGAAAGGGATACGCCCGAACGCGGAACACATCGTTGTGTGGTGCAAAGGTAGATATAGAAATCCCAGATACACTTACTAAGCAAATGTTATTTATTAGAAAATATTTTGCTAAAATTGTTGGCTTTGGAAATATTTCTTGTTGTAACTAGCGGTGGGTAGAAACTTATTATTTCAAAAATTATTAGTTTATGCCTTATTCTCATAATTGGACCAGCGTCTTTACGTAGATTACGTAGGTAATAGAATCGTATAACAATTTTACTCCATTACAAACTTTGAACTCACATTGCTCTCCCTTAGGGGTTCCTCTATTAAAAACTGTAAAATACGTTTTTAACAATTTATTTTTTAGAGTACTTCTATGAAGTTTCGCCTTAATCGGACAATTCAACCATCTAATATTATTTCTCTATACAAAGTTTGAACCCCTATTTCACCCCCGTATGGCTTGAATTTTGAGAAACCCTTCGTTAGTAGATACCTACGTTACATTACAAACCTCTATCCAAAATTTCATATTCAAAATTCATATGGGACGACGCGACATACTTCGATTATGAAAACTACTCTATTAGTTATTCGTAATTTAAATTTCTGCTGCCGTGAAGTTTGAATCGCGTTGTTGCCAATTCTTACTGCTTGTAGTGTTTATATATTACTAAGTCTATTGTTTTTCAATAAATATGTTTTTATTATTAATTAAGTTTAACGAAGTTTTTTTTTGACACAAACATTATTTAACCGTTACGTGTTTCAGTATAGTCGTAGAATTCAAAAAAATTAATGAACTAATTTTTCATACCTTCGAGCAAGCGAACTGGCAACGTTTCAAATTAAGAATTATAAACAACATATTTTTGATGACTATATACATACACTGCAGTCGGCTGTGCTGGTAGCTAAAATTATTTCTTCTTTTTTCGAATTAGTTGGAATCTGAGTTTTGGATTATAATTTCAATTATCATTTTCATAATCAGATGATACCGATAAATTATTTTTAATTCAAATTATTCCATCGCTGGTTGTAACCAAATTTCACAAAGGAAATTCCACGCAAGGAAAAATCTTCAGATTTCTTTTTAACCTAGTAAATAACTAAAGTAGCGTTAAAACATTAACAGCCTGTAGCTCAGAATTTGTAATCAATAAAGTTAATTAACGTTTAGAGTCATCTTTGGCAATGACATTAACATAAGTGTTTTCACATTACAAGTATAATATTAGTTTAATAAAACTCTTAATTAAACCATTTACATGACCTAGACGTGACAGTTTTTTTTTATATTCCATTCATATACTCCTTGTAATATAAGTTAGGTAATAAAGAAAAAATTATAATTCATCTAATTTTTATTGCACAGTATCTACCTGTTTTCTTGTCATAATCATTTTTCAGTTTATAGAAACTTGGGTACTTGAAGGTATGAGATTATACCATTTTAATTGTAAATATCACTTTTGGTACCTATCGAGTCATTAACAGGGTCGTATTTAGAATCCTGGGGGCCTTAGCACGCTAAAGGTAGCTATGGAAGTATAAAATGCTAACAATTACGCACGTTTGCATGCATCTATGTATGTCTATAGACTTGTATCACATTCATTTGCAAGCTTTTATCCATGATAAAAGTTAAAATCTTCATATATTATGTATTTGAAATCTCAGCCAACCTCGCGCTAAAAATAAAATAAAAAAAAAACCTTAAAAGCAGAAATTTGACCCACTTATACATAAATATCAAAATTTATTCAAACTGAAATACTAGAAGAATTATATAAACAAGTAAACAACAGTTCATTTGGATGGGAACATCCTATTCGAAATAGTCGTCACTATGCTCTTTACCCTAGAAGTTAAAAAAGAAAATTAAATACACGTAGGTATTTTCAAATATCAGTGTTGAGAAAAATAAAAACATGTAACAAACTTAAAACACCTCCGTGAGTGAATAGTTGAACTCAATGTCATAAAAACCCTCAATTTAGATGTATAGGTTAAGTTTAGATAAAGTTTCGATATTCATAATACTTTATCGTAATATTTAAAAAAAATAATGGAAAAAAAACTAAAAGGTCAAGGACTGGATTTTCAGAGTGCGGTTTTAAATTAATAGACTAAGATACAGCGACGTCAAGAACCACAAAAGTTTTCATAAAAATTTCTAATACCTTTGTGTTCAAAATTAAATTATGGAATGATATTAACCGTTATTAGAATCGTGAAAAGTCAGAGAGCATACTTACATTAGGTTACCTTACATTTAGGTTAACTCATTAATAAAATAATTCCACATTTGTTGCAAACTTCTTGCACCACCCTGAAGACGCGCAAGGCGGCTCGCCAGCTAGACGCCAACATAAAGGCCCCCACAGACATCGTTCGTTTTTGGCAGACTTGCCCGATAGGCAAGACCGTGACTGGTAATCACGAAGAACGTGCACCCCCACACACTGCCGCGTTTTATTTAGTTTTACTCAAATGCCCACACCATTAATATGAACAAAACTTTGGAATTAGCGGCGGCTTTAGCTTTAGCTATTTCTCTTAGTTTTTTTTTAACATCTTGTCGTAGGCCTTACTTTTTTATCTGTCTGCGTATTCACAGAATTTAATTTTCCAGAGACATGAAAATCTCTGCACAGTTGGATAAATTTAGTTAAAAATTGTTTACTGCATTGCCGTAAATTAAACATATTAGTTATTTAGGTTATTTGCCGATCAAAACCCGAACGACATTGTAAAATTTCCGTAGTGATTGCCCGCTGCCTACGATCACGATCACGTTCAAAACTGACGGAAAAAATAAAGCTCCCACAGATTTTCTGGAACGCCCGCAATCACGATAGTTTTTCGCCTAACACCGACCGCTTTGCCCGAACAGTTTTGAACGTCGGGCTATCCTGCCAAAAAATAACGAGGCCTGTGGGGGGCCTTTAGGCGGATACCGGTTTTACAACACACAGAGACGCGAAATCTTCATAACAAAGTTCTATATGCTTTGACGACTGTATCTCTTAGGCTATAAATATTTGTTATTGATAAGTTTTTCTTTTAAGTTTCAGCTGAAAAATGAAGACAATAAATAACATGATTGTGCAAATTGCATTGCTATGCATAAATAAATAAAAACTTTAAGAAACAACCCATAAATTAATAAGTGCCCTTTTGCTTTCTATTTGTTTCGATATAAACCAGAGATTTATTGTTGGTAGTCATATATTAAAAATAAAAGCTGAGACGTAGCTAATACTTTTTGTGGATATTTTAAATGTCCCGAGGCCCCTTTAACAGTCTGGAGCCCTAAAACATTTTCCATAACAGCTAAATCCGGCCCTAATATTTAACATCAATTCGTGTAGATCTCTGTAGTGCATTAGTACCTCTAACAAATGTTTTAGAACTCTTTAATTACAGGTCATTAGATACTACTACCTGTCCTAATTACAAGGCATTTGCATTTTATTATAATTATTGCCAAATAGATCTACCTAAGGGCTGAAACTTACCACACTTCTTTAGTATCGTCCTATTTGTCAGAGTGGGAAGAAGTGAAAATATTTTGGTGCTTTAAATATGGAAAATTTTTGTGAATCCATTGAACATTTTAAGGGAGTTGTGTCAGTATACAACAATGTTTTTAGGTTTTATAATGTGCAAGCTGAGGGTATTATTTGGAAGTGTTGCACGGATGAGTGTCCTTCCATAATGGTAACCTCGGTTGAATGCGACATTTTAAAAATTGAAAAACATTGTCACTGCGATATCAGCAGTTCAGAGTCGTCCGATGACTCCTTAATGCATTTAGATCTAGACGAGGAGTTTTTAACGAGTGCAGAAGAACGAATAGATGAATATTTATATATATCGGGCTCTCCGTCAGAAAAGGGATATGACACGGCATCACCTCTAGCTCCAGGAACATCATCGATGGAGATCGATGATTGCGTCTTAATGGACATTAAATGTAATGACAACTTTTTAGAGATGCTGTCGGATGAAATAGATAAATATTCATCTATGGAAGTCCAGCAAACAGAAGCAGCGCCGCAGACTGATTTACGCACTGAGGTAAGTAGTATTCGTATACATAAGATAAAAAGATATCATAAGTGCGAAACAGGGCTTAGAGAGTCTCTATTAGATAAGTTATTTAGAAAAAGAATAATAGATGAAGCGCCGATAAAAATCTTGCTCAATTTTGCAGATGATGCGAACAACAACCTATAATTTATTTTTTGTCTAGAATTCGGGATTACCACAGGCCTACAAAATAAAATTAAGTTCCCATATTTTTCTGTAAGTTTTCGTTTTTATTATTTAATAATGACAAAACATGAAGTAAATGTTCATTAAAATAACTTTAGGCTTTTGTAACTAGAAATAATTTTATTTTAATTCGATATATTTTATGTATTTTAGCTACATTCCAAAACAATTTTAGTTTTTTTTTTCAAAAATATTTTTGGTGAATTTTGCAGTAAAAATTACCGGTTGTAGGTTGCCATAACAAAATTTTGGCTTATTAGGTTATTTTTACGAACGTGTTTCATAAAATAAAATTAGAAAAAGTTGGTATTATTTTCACAATTATTTTGTAAAATTATATTGTACCTATTTGTAAATATACCTTTCAACAGGCGCGGCCCGTGAAATTTTAAAGTTGTATATCGCTGTTGCTACTTATGGAACCCAGGCCAAGTTCAGGTTTTTAAATAGTGAGCCTACTAAGAATGTTTTGGTAAAGAAAAAAAAATTGTAATTTGCGAAAAAATCTTGAATTTTTGAATTGACCCACCTGGAATAAAAATTAACAGGTTTAGATATTTTCTTTATTATTTTTTCCAAACAAATTTTACATCATTTTGTCGACAATTCTTAAATTTTAAGAAAAAAAATGTGTTAGTAGAAAGTTATAGTCATTAGATTTTTTGTTTAATTATATTTCAGGTTTGAAAAAATTCAAATGACTATAACTTTCCACTAACACATTTTTTTCTCTTAAAATTTAAGAATTATCGACAAAACTATGTAAAATTTGTTTAGAAAAAAAGATAGTTAAAATACCTAAGCGGGTTAATTTTTTTTCCCATGGGGGTCAATTCAAAAATTCAACTTTTTTCGCAAATTACAAAAAAATTTTCTTTGCCAAAACATTCCTAGTAGCCTTACTATTAAAAAACCTCAACTTGACATGGGTCCCATAAGTAGCAATAGAGAAATACAACTTTAAAATTTCACGGGCCGCGCCTGCCTTTCAACATGGCTGATAATTAGGTAATTAATTGCAATACTGCGTACACTCGTATTAGACTTACAACCATTGCAAATCCTTTTTTTAAATCAATTTTACGGCTTTTTAACATTTTGACTATTCACGTTGCGTAGATATTAATAGGTTTATTTCTGCAGCAGTTTGAAACTAGTCAGAATCAATCATCTTCAAGGAAGACGGTTTGCTGATCGAAACCGGGCAATCTCATTGGCTCTGATTCATTTGAAACTGCTGCAGAAACAAACCCATTATATTCTAACGGTGAAAAATTGACACCAGCAACTTTTCTAAGTATCACGCCGACCCAACTGTGTCTACTTTTACATAAGTTTTTGGTTCAGTGTTTATTTATATAAGTTTTCTATTTTGCTTAGCTTTTCTCAAAAACTTCAGTGTCATTAGTTAATAAAAATTGTCTTAATGATTATTTTACATAAATATTTTTACAAGTCATCTGTGAAATAACATTGAAGTTTAGAAAGAACATTTTAATTATATTTTTACAACAGTAAGATATAAGTTTATATTTTAATTTTATTCTGGCATTTTATAACTACATATTTCAAGTAGCTTTAAGTATATGTGATAAAAATATATCTTACGTACTATGCATACGTAATATGCTTAGATTTGTTATTAAAATCATGTACTATTGTATTATGTACGATTAGATTTTGTTATTAAAATCATGTATTAAGACACAATATTTAAAATTTTACAAATTCCTTGAAAAGAATTATGTTATCAAAATAAGGTAACAGTGGTTGTTTTTATGGAAAATACTTCCACTTTCTTCAGGTATGGTTTTTCTACTTTTTTATTTTTTAGTATAAGGTTTTACTAACTATTAAAGCCCAACTAACATACCAGTCCCATTCCTTTCCTGGCAAGGATAGCTTCTACCTTCCCGTGGTCCTTGCTGGACAATAATAATTTCTAAACACTATCTATACTTATACATGATTATGCGGATTCATCTTGAAATGAAAAGTTAGGTATTAGGCCACTCTACTATTTTATTTTTACTAAAAATGGGATTTTCAAAAAAAAAGAGATACATTTCTGTTTGTCATTATTCATAATGGCTAGGGTTTGCTTAGGTTTGTGTCTCTTACAGTCACTTAGTCCGTAACATACATATTTTCTGCAGAGGAACTTTGATTCTCAACTGTTTTGAAATACGAGACTCAGATTTTGATCACGAAACGCCAACAAACCTTTTTTTAGGATCAGTTTTGGTATAAACGTAATTTGTTGTTACTTTAAAATATTAACGGTCAGATTCACTATCGTTGAGACGAGTTTAATTGACCATCAAGAGTTTACATTGGCTAATTTAAGAATTTTACAACTAACTTTTGTATTATGAATTTATTTCTGAGTTTTTATGGAAATTTATAAAGAAAAGGAGAATTTAAGAATGTATTTTTTACACAACTAAAACTAAATTATGCTAGCAACAAGTTTCAAGACAAAAAATTATTTGAAATCCAATCAAATCGCAGAAAAAATATAAATACTCATAAGTTTTTAATGGCGACTTAACTGGTACAGGACCAAAACTTGTCAAAACCAAAATGATTAATTGAAAGATCTAAATTTACACTAGCACTTGAAATTGAAATCTGGAGTCAGTTTTCTAGTAAGAAATCTAGAAAAGTCTGTGCACGAAACTTCCCTCGTGGAATGAACTTAAGTATAATAAAATTTGAATCATTTTAGTTCATCCCGAGGTAATTGACTTTTAATAGTGTGGCCTAATACCCAATAAAAACTATTTTTAAAACTAATTGTTGTTTTAGAAATTGTTATTGACGAAATAAGCTGCTTAAGTTGTTGTTACTAGGGTTCTTAAATCACGGTACCGGGCCATAAGCGCCGCGCGCCGTTTGGGTTTGTCACCCTGCATGCCCTGCGCACTTTAAATTATGCGCGCGGCCCGCTAAAGCTTCACACCGAGCCACCAGCGTCGCCACCATCGATCATTTTTGGAGCGGGAGGTGGAGCCAAAAGCACGTGGTCCTGTTTACGATAACGACTAACCTAACTTATGTTTTGCCGTTTACCGTCCGCCATTAGTGCAATTGGTTTGCGTGTTTGAGTTAAATTGTTATTATTTTTAGTGTTGCAGTAGGAAAATAGTAAAGGCTTTAGAATTACAAGTTGCAGCCTTTGTTGAAAGAGCGAATCTTGTACTCGCTTTGAAAAATTATTAAAAGTTTAAAAGTAAGTACCTACCGACCAAAACAATATTATTAGTGAAAGATATATTTATACGATTATTTATTTTATAGTCGATTTAGGCATATTTTATTTAAATTCATTAATTGCTTTTACCATTGTCCCAATCGCCCTACCCCGTTTTATTCTACCTCGATGCCCTACCCTTAGTCTGTTTTTACTTAAAATTTGAACAAACTGTAATAAACTTGATTTTTACCAGGTGCTTTCTTTTTGATTGCTAGTTGTTTTTAATACACAATAATGTAAAAATATTAATATACTCATAACTATGTATTTAACTTTTAGGAAGTGAGTTACCATGCCTTACACTTGTGCTGTACCAAGTTGCTTCCATAATGGTGAAGTCAAGTATCGCTTTCCCAATCCAGAAAAGTAAAAGCCTGTTTTTGATCAGTGGGTAATGTTTTGTGGAAATGAACGTTTAACTAAAGATTATGGACCTGACGAAAGTGTAAAAATTTACAACAACTTTATGGTTTGTTCACTCCATTTCCAGGAAGACGATTTTACGTTTAATGGAAAACTAAAAAAAGGAGTTATACCCTCGTTGAATTTACCAGGTATGTTTTAATATGTGATATGAAATATTCAGTGTACAAATCTAACGTTGATCCATGCTTTCTCCTTTCTGATTTATTTTTTGTTTCTCATATGTTATGCACATGATTTTTAAAAATAAATTTGTTTCTTCAAATTTATTGCCTTAAGCAAGTTTTCTGATATAATTTATGTTTAAAAAAGCAATAGGTTCTGTTATGCATAATTAAAATACTCCCCTTTTTTAGGGATAACCGTCAAAACTGAAGAAGAACTTCATCTAGAAAAGCGTACAGCTGACACGGCAAGCCTTCTAGAATTCTTAGATCAACTGTTTGACAGCCTGAATGGTAAAAATGGGGAATGGTTAAAAAAATTGGGAAGCAGCCATGCAGTTGCAGAGAGGCGTTTTTTAAAAAGAAGAGTATAGAGACGAATATGATGAAGACTTTTTGAGAAGGAAAGAATACAACCCCAAAGTCCTACATCTTAAATATGTAAGCACCAATTTTTTAAACAAAATTACAACAGCTCTTGCCATTATAAAATATATTTTACAGCGAGGTTTACACAAATTTGGCATAGTCGAATACATCCTAAAAGTTTTATGTAGCAGAATATCCCTTACAGATTGTTTTCACGATACTACAATAAAAAAAACAAGTATTTAAATATTTTATTAAAATTAATGTATTTAACTACACCAAACAAATAAATCGAGTTTTAAAAGGTGCAGACCAGAGACCTATTTCAACAAATGCCCCAAAAATATTCATTAAAGCCAAAAAAAGTCTACTTAAATGTAGCTAAAAGAAGGGCAAATATTTTGAAAAAATAAAGAAAAGGTTGTTATTTGATTTGTTTTCTGTTTTATTCGCTAGTGTTATGGTAAATGATACTTTTTATAGCTTTTTTCTCCAGTTTGTAAATACTTTTTTTTTGCTTACTGTATTTGTTATATTAAAATTTGTAGTATATTAATTACATTAATATAATTAGAAAGTTATTAACGTGTTTTTTTATTATAATAAAATCATGAGTGTACCTACATACTCAAAAAGAAGTACATTTCCCTTTTTTATTACAGGTGTTAGATTAAATTTTTACTTTTCCATAAAAATTTTTATTTTTAAAGGATTCATAAATTTGTTACTAAATTATAGATATTTCAATAAAAAATGTATGCATATTTATAAAATTTAGTGAGAAATTTCTGAATACATCTTTAATAATAAAAAATTTAATGGAAAAGTCAAAAATAATTATAAACACTAAAAACCTTTTTTAAATTCCTCCACCAATCTGTCGGCAAACTGTCGATTGCCATCTAGTGGGCAATAGCCGAAATTCGCTTTATTTGCATAAAGCAAAGATCTACATCTAAAGCCAGAGCATCACCTCACACCAACTCAGGAGGTGGCGCTAAGGTAGCACGAACATGTTGGTCTATTCGTTTACACGGCAGTGTCCAATCTATTCACCCTAACAAACCATAATCTATGGTCACCCTGTCAATACATCGATATGCCGCGAACAAGGCTTAAAGCAAGACTTTGGAGTCATACGCTATGTTGCAGGTGTTTGAAAACACATTCAGAGTTGTAATATTTACTGGATGAGTGTTTTTTAGTATTATGTAAATTATCTCTTACTTTTAAACACAGTTTATTTACGGTCCCGTCGCCCATGGTCAGGAACAGTGATTGCAAACCCTAGTTATTAGCTCTGTTCGTAGAGAATCATAAACCAATCAGCGCCAATCAAGTTTCAGCTATTTGGTCACATGACAGTTTGCGGACTGCTTTCCAATAATTTTATTGGCTCTGACTAGTTTGTGATTGTTCTGCGAACAGAGCTATTAGACAGATTACTGTACCGGGTGAGTCCATGATTGCGCGGAGATTTTTTATGCCTTGAAGGTAAGATTTGTCGATAATAAGCTTTTGTGTTAAGGTATGGTTGGATATTCTGCACATTTAAAAAATATTTTCAATTATACAGGGTGCGTTCAAAAAGTAGGTTGTCACAAAGTTAGATTTCTTAAATGGTACATCCTGTATTTAAATGGATTTTTGAATTCTCTTGTAATCTCATGACTTTTTCACTGTGGTTTAACACGAAAAAGTCATAGTTTTCAAGATAATTCGACTCGTAATGAAAATTTAGCTTTTGCAAGCATCTCTTTGTTGTGAAAATACTACTTATCCTTTGACCCTAAGCGATTCACAATTTGTGTCCTGAGTAAATTAAGTCAGAAAAACATATCCACGATGAAATATTTGACATCTCATTTACAGGTTGTTTTATTTTTAGGTCCAAAGTCAGAACACATCTAATTAAAAAATGACACTTTTATCAAATGGAGCACCCTATATATTTTTCTGCCATTTTATAGGTGGTCAAAAACTCCTCACAGTTTGTAAAGAATGCCCTATCCCTATTTGTAATAGTGGCAAAATATTTTGTTGCATCGATTTTACTACCTCTAGTTTCAAGAAAACGATTTGACGTGACAATTGTACGTCTAGAGACACGGATTCTTGTTCAGGTTTGCTCAGGTTTTATTATTTTGTTTTCTTTTATTGTAATTTTTTGTATAAATTTTGGTTTTCACAGGAGGGTATAGTTTTCTATCTGCATTCATAGTTGCCCAAAAACAATGTGACTTTTTCTACCTGAATCGTCACTGGCGCAAAAGCAATACCTTAGGTAAGTTTTTAGCGCAAAAGCAATTAAGCCGTTCAAAAATTGGCTTACATTTCGAGAAATATGGTCGAGCGTTGTAATGCATAAAAAGAGAATCTTTAATTTTCTGTGAAATTCGCAAAATAATTCGTAGATTCACTTGAATGAGCTATGCACCTTGATTGCACATTTTAGATATCAAGGTTTCTTCAGATTTTTTTTTATTACGAATATAATAGAAAGTATAAAAATTTTCCATTACTAAAATGACTGTATTTCCTAGAAAAAGAGTGATAAAAAGGAAATCAAAAACAAAATTTTTTATTAGAATCAGGCTTCGATATAACGTCTACATGAAATTAATATTTTAGGTAAGTCATTCTACAGGTTGGCCAAAAAAATGATGAAAAAACATTTCTTGATTATTTTACCCCTCTATATTAAACGACAATACCATGTAGTCCGCATTTGTGGCATAAAATTATTGTGAAAATACGTGGCTATAACAAATCAATAAAAATTTGATTAAAATCCAACAACTCATTCAAATGCTATTAAGTCTTAAACCTGAAAATTTTCGGCTCGTCACTTTTCTGTGAGTCAGTATATTTTGTCTTATCAGATTCTAGCGCTACTATAAATGAGTTGAAACTAATTTGAAATAAATCCGGCTTATTTATAAACGCAGGAGGAAGAAAATCTAGCTACTAGAGAAGTAATTTGATCTTTAATTACGTAATTTAGATTCAAACTCAAATATCTAGTTTCTCCTATCCAATTTAACAATTATTGTTGCATTCGTCAAAGTTTAGCGTTTACTCAGGAAAACCATCGATTTAAATAACTTCTTCCTCCACAAATAAGTCATTTATTTAAAGATTCAACATTATCAAAAATTTGTTTGTTTGTGAAATGTTTATTATAGAGTAGATTGTAGTTTTCAAAGAAGTCGTTTAGAGTTGGGGCCTTCCAACACTTCAACCTATTTAGATCTTTTGTGTATGATTCTAATCTATAAATTGCCCAGTTTTTCCAAACTTTTTAAGAAATGCGTTGTCTTCTAAAGAGAAAAACGTTAGTTGCTGATGCTGCGGAAACAGCAGAACACCCACTCTTCGGCCGCATCACACAGCTATACAGAATGCTAAAATATCTAAAATGTTCACGTGCATGCAGGCGAAGCCCGTGAACGTTATATCTCTGTTGCTACTTATGGGACCCATGTCAAGTACAGGTTTTTTAATAGTGAGCCTACTAGGAGAGTTTTGGGTAAAGAAAAACAATATTTTGTAATTTGCGAAAAAAAGTTGAATTTTGGAATTAACCCACCTGGGAAAAAAATGAACAAGCTTAGATATTTTATTTCTTATTTTTTCTAAACAATTCTTAAATTTTAAGAGAAAAAAATGTGTTAATAGAAAATTATAGTTATTTGAATTTTTTTAATCCCCAAATATAATTTTAAAAAAAATTAGGGAAACCAACAAACATAAAATTTTGCTAGCTTTTATACATGATTAGCTGGTGGACTTTAGTTGTTTTTTATAGAGACTGCAAAATAGCCAAGCTGTTAGACAGTTAAGTATATCTATACAATATGCAACAATTTTTTTAAGACTATAGCTTTTGTGTATAACAATAAAGAATGCGGAAAATAAAAAATGACAGCTAGATCACGCTAGGTCATGCGGCCCGAATATCCGAAAGCACGGTTGCCAGATTCATTTAAGTATAAACTAAAAATGTTTGCACATTCTAACTAATCCAAGTAGTTATTGTTATTCTGCTCTTTACCCTAGAAATTAAATAAAAATTAAATATCACTTATTTTCAAATATCAGTGTTTAGAAAAATAAAAACATGTAACAAATTTGAAACACCTCCGCGAGTCAACAACTGAACCCACCGCCATGAAAACCCTTAATTTAGATATATAATTTTCAAGTTTAAAAAAAGTTACAATATCCATAATACCTACCTTATCATAATAGTTAAAAAAATTATAGAAAAAAAAACTAAAAGGCCAAAAGTCTGGATTTTCAGAGTGCCGTTTTAAATTAATAGACTAAGATACAGCGGCGTCAAAACTGACAGAATTTTTTCATGAAAATTTCCAATTCCTTTGTGTTCAAACAAAATGAAATTATGGAATGATATAAACCGTTATTAGGATCGTGAAAAGTCAGAGAGCATACTTACATTAGGTTAACTTACATTTAGGTCAACTCATTAATAAAATAATTTCACATTTGTTGTAAACTTCTTGTACCACCCTGTAGACGCGCAACGGAGCTCGCCAGCTAGAAGCCTACATAAAGGCCCCCACAGACATCGTACTTTTTTGGCAGACTTGCCCGACAGGCAAAACGGTTACTGGTAACCATTAATATGAATACAACATTGGCATTGGTGGCCGCTTTAGCCTTTCTAAAAGACCTGGAATCGAGTCAGTTCTTTTTTTACCGAGTCTTTCTTGCGGAAGGCTCCATTTCTTTTAGTTTTTTTTAACATCTTGTCGCAGGCCTTATTTTTTTATCTCTGTCTGCGTATTCACAGAATTTAATTTTCCAAAGACATGAAAAATCTCTGCACAGTTTTTCTAAATGATGGATGGAAATATGCCAAGACAGTACCTATCTAAACAAACCTGAGCAAACGTCACAGGTTCGCCTTTTTCCTGTTTGGTCAGGTTTGCTTAGGCGTATTTAGGTTTGCTCAGGATCTGCCTGTCTTTTATTGTCGTCATTTGACAAAGCGTTTTCTTTTAAATAACTTATATTAATTGTAATCATAAAATGTATACTTTGAGCAGGCGCATGCAGAAACCTTGTGAGGGATTTAATGATAAAAAAGTTTAAACTAGTTTTTCTCAAAACTTATAAAATTACAGATATGTTGTTCATTCTTGGGAGGGCAGTATATATTTGCCTAATTTCCACAAATATAAATAATATGCATGTATATACCAGGCACTACTTTGCTAAATTTATTAAACACAGAAGTTTATATCCCGTAAACTAATTTATTATTCTAAAATCAAGTCTAAAAGCACTTATGGAAATTACGTCTTTAATAAGTAATAAGATTGGTGTTATTTACAACACAAACCGCTCTTATATAATTACAAAGCTATAACTAATTGTGTTTATTTTCTCGATTATGTTTCTCATTTTAGGTAATATTAACACGATCGGTATTAAAAAGTCATATAAACTTTTAAAAAGTTTTTGTTCAGCCTTTGCAAGATAAGATCTTTAAAATATTGACAAACAATTGTTGACAGTCTAAATAGTAGCAAAAGTCTCAAATAGTTTAGTTTGTGAAATAAATATACGACTTAGATATTGAAGAGAGACTGTTTGGAAACATTTCTCAAAAAAAAAAAAAGGTATTACATCATCCTATAGCCCCAGAAGTAAAACCTGGTCCGCGAAATATTATGTTATGGAAAACAAATTTTCAAAGATATAATTTCTGAAAAACAATTTTTTAGCGAACCAAATTTTCGCGACAATTTTTCCGAAAATCAAAATTTTCGAAAGCATTTTTTTTAAAAACAAATTTTCGAGAAACTTTAAGCTTTCAAAGTAAGTATGTTTGACCAATCTTGTAGCCGTTCTTATACCCTCTTTTGACACTGTGAAAATCCATTAATTTTATCAATTTATTAATTAATTTATTTGTTTATTAGTGTTAGTTGTGGTGTGTGAATAATGAATACCTACTGACCCTTCTAAAAACTTATTTTCACTAAACTTTCAGGAATATTTGTGGGTGTACATGTATAAAGCATGAAGCTGATTAGTTTTTAGTACTCATTGGCGTAGGGATTGAGGATTTTTAGGAGGGTCATCGTCAAATGATGAAAAATATTCTCTAAATTTAAAAAAACCGTTCAATTTTCAGTAAACTTTTAGAAATATTTGTCTGGGCACATGTCTGTCTATTATTGCTTTTTGGTTTTTGGTACTCATTGCCGTAGAGTTTTAAATTTTTAGGGGATTCACTTTTGAAAAAAAAAATTAAAATCAAAGAACAGTTCCATTTTATTAAAATTTCGTTTGTGAGTTTTTGTGCGTTTGCCATTTATAAAAATATTACGCTTTCTAAAACATTCAAAATAGCGGAATAAATATTGCAACTGAATAATATGAAAGTCTTTTAATCTTCTTAAGTTTAAATGTGAAGTCTGTTTTAAATCGCTAAAATTGAAGTTAATTATATTGATATAAAAAATTTCACACACCCTACTTAATAATGAATAATGAAAAACAGAAGGAGAAGTATTATGATGTTTCCAAAAATACATTTTTAATTTTGATTTGCTATTATTGTAGATCCGAAAGAGCGAGTTATGGAGATGTTGCCATTGGATATGTAAGTTAAGAGGCAAAATAATATCTGTATTGTGAAAGCACGTACAACTCCAGAACACAGAGCAAAAAGTAAACTATATCGATGTTTTTTATTAGTTGCACAACCGAAATATAAATATCGCCAAAAGTTGGCGCATGTACGATATTAGGTGCACTTAGAATGGTTTCAAGTTAGACAGCATACAGGGAAGGTCATAAAATATAAAAATCGTTCCCAGCAAACCTTTCAAGAGTAATGTAGGAACCCGTATTTCAAAAAATTCAGAAAAACGTTATTAATAAAAGTTGTTTAGAATTAAAAGGTATGTTCAAATACAAAGCAATAGCCTTTTATTCAAAAATATATATTTTTATGAAAATTTTAAATTATAATGATTTTTTTTATATATTCAGCTATAATACATTTTCAAATTAACCACAATCAAATCACTTCTGCACAACTTTCATCAAAGTGGAGCAAATTTGTTAAATTTACTTAAATTTATATTTTTTTAAGTCACCAAAAACTTCATGTCTGTTGCAACGATATTAGATACACACAAAAATATAAATCTAAGTAATTAACTTACTTCAATTTGATGAAAGTTATTCAGAAATATTTGAAAATTTATTATAGCTGAATATAAAAACATTTTACGGGGGTAATTTAAAATTTTCATCAAAATATATTTTTTTGAAAAGAAGGCTATGACTTTGTATTTTGACATATCTCTAAATTCTAAACAACTTTTCTAGATAACGTTTTCTGTACTTTTCGAAATAAAGGTAGTTCACTCTTGAACGATTTTTATATTTTTTGGCTTGCCCTGTATGCTGTTTGACTGAAGTCATTCTAAGTGCGCTTAATATGGTTATCGGACATGCACCAACTTTTGGCGGAATTTATATTTTGGTTGTGCAACTAATAAAAAAATTTCCCATTTGTTGCACACTTAATGAACCACACTGTATATTTATTTACTAATGTAAAATCCATAAAGCACAGCACAAAAATATATATTCAGTACTTACGTCAAAATGATCTTCACAACAATATAACGTAGACTTAAAAGAAAGTGGTATTTTATCATCCCGTTTCATTGCAGCGCACCATTTCATTCTTAACTTCTCATCTTTTGGCACAGGGAAAAAATATTTATCGGGACTAGTTACACTGGTATTGGTGCATTTTGGAACAATACGGCACTGATACGAACCTGCTAGCTTAGGCATAACTTTGTTTTTCAAACGATTAAAATGTTAAAGAAGCAAAAACTACGACGTTACGCAGTATCCTGTCCGTTAAGAATAACATTAAGCATTAAACGGGCGCCTGTTCCGCTGTTGACAGAGTTGTGTATTCTAACGTCATCGAGCCTCAGCCCATGTGAGCGTGGCATCTTAAACTTCGAAGAACGGTCACATTTTTATCTCTACAGATAATTAAAAACAAAAAATACAGATGATTTTTTACATTTTTAGGACTATTTATTAAGAGAAAATGAGAAACATGGAAACTTCCAAATTTCCAAAATAATATATTCTCTTTTTGTTAACTTATAAAATGAATATCGTATCAAACAGATTACTTTATCTTTTTAAAAAAATGTTAACACGTCAAAATCGAAAAAGAATTGGCTTAGGGTGTTTTGCTGTTAAACCTACGAAATTGTATCACAAAAATATAAACATCAAGTCAATATTACTAATATGTATACAGTATTATGTAAGATACCTAAAAATGACACTCTTAATAAAATGTTTTGATTGTATTTGCGCGGGTTTGCTAAGGTGTAAAATAAACAAGATTCACGTTATGAAAAATTTAATTAGTTTGTCGTTCTGAATTTACTTCTTAATAGGGAAAAGTCCAGTACTGTCAGCATAGTCACGCGAACCCCTTATTGCTATATATTTACATGGTTGCGTAACTATGAACTAAGTATTCTGTGACCATATCAAAAGCCGCTACTTAAAGTACTTCCCTAATTAAATATTTCAACTAAATGCCCAATCACGTGAAGAGCGTCTTTGAGGACTACGACGGAGTCACTAACCATTCACTGACCAGTCCCTAACACTACCCTTATAACTCTTGCTATAAACGACTAATGGCGCTAGCCGCACAACGCTATTTTAATTCTACGAACGTCCGTACTCTTTATTTACTATTTACACGGAAGGCGTTCGACTATCTATAATATATTTACACCGTCCGCTCCCAAGACGCGCTCGTATGGATTTACTTTCCCATGCGCAATTTTGTCCAAATCAGAATTAGTCACTAGGCTAGAGACCAAGGACACAGCTTGTCCCATTCCAAGACACGCAACATCGTCTGGATGCTTTATGCATGTCTCTCTTATTATCGCTGGCAAGGGCGACTCCGCTTGACCAGAAGTTTCTTTTCCCACATTTAAGTATTTATTGCTGTCACTGGAATTATGACTTAGCAGGAGTCACGCTACCTGTCTAAGAAACCAAATTCAATTTTTATGAATTGCCATCGATCTCCCAAGACGCGTACTCAGATCGAATTGCTTTTCGCGAAACTTAGCAAGGACAGTGCCGTCTGGCAAAAGAATTTTCCTTTATTTATATCGGAGAGTACGTCTTTTCCCTAAAAGCGGAGTTTATTTTGAAAACTCGGTCTTCCCTAATTCGTGAAGTTCTCGAATGCCTTTTTGCGTATCCGTAATCTATCTCAGCAGGTCAACTTCACTGGACTAAGAATCTGCATAATTAAAAGAATAATGTGCGTTCTTTCCCCAGACGCACAACCCACGAATGAATGTTCATTAGTTCAACTTGAAGCTAATTATTTAATGAGTCGTCGTTGGTAATTAACAATGAATTAACCCAAAATTATTTCCTTTATCTGGTTACGAAGAACCGCCAGACTAAGAATTTTCTTTGTCAACATAGGAAAATAGGTTATTAAAGCCTTTCTCGCCGACATAACGACAAGAACAGAGTCCTTTGGCTCTTCTTTGCTTCACTCACACTTGCAAGTGAGGCTGGCTGCGTACTTGACCGGTCCCCTGTGGCAACGACTTATCAGGGGGTATCCCAAGTGTTAACCGGACCAAGTGACTTGTACCAAATGTGACAAAATCCCAAACTGATATATGAATGATACCAGGTACTGGAAATTTTGCCGACAAATACACAAAGAAGACACGCGTAATCTCCGGTGCGCAACGAGATGTAGATCTCTTGGACTCTGCGGCGTCCTGATGAAATTGTCCTAGTTGCAGTTTTCCCAACTTTTTCCTCCTACGTCTATAATCTGCCCTCGGACTGCCTACGGCGGCTTCTCCACCAAATACCAGCCAATCTGGGAGTGTCGGAATTATTCTAGATGATCGCAGACTCTTGAAGTTGGGTGACTGTGGTCGACCGTTGTAGTTCTTGATGTCTTGAAGTTCTAGATATTCTTGGAGTTTCTTACGTGGCCACAGCCACCGTAATACTGCCTAATTTGCCTCGTTCCCGTGCATATTTATAGCCAAAATTGGCGGGTTTTCATATTCCTCGTTTCCGCCAATTACAGCGCTTCTCGCTATTTCCCGGTCTTTTTCTCCTCATGTTTTGCCATTCTCGACCACAACGACCGAGACAGCATCCGACCCAACCCTCGAAAACGTCCAATCTAACTACAGATTGCGAACCTGTGGAAAATGGGCTGGGCTTGTTGGATGAGTGAACTCATTCCAAGCTATACTCCCAAATAGCTGAACTAAAAAACCAAATCAAAGAAATGAACAAATGACTAGACATACAGAACTAACACAACAGAACAAGACCTTAATGAAACACATTACAAAAATAATACCAGACAAACAGACGCCACAAACAACGCAAGTACAAACAGAGAAACAAACAATACAAATAGCCGCGCCAAACATGAAACAAATAATAAAAGAACAAGAAAGACAACAACAAAACAAAAAACCCAGACTAGACAATGAGACAATAAAGATGTCAGCGTTTAACGCTATAGTGGCTGGAACAGCCGCTACAGACAAACAGACAAAAAACAAAGAGACAAGGGAAGAAGATATGGAGGTTGTAAAAACCCCTAAGATTCCCCCAATTACCATAGACACAGACAACTGGCTGAGACTTTCTAAGGCTATAAAAAGCCTAGAGATCGATTTCACTAAAGCCAGGACTAGTCCTGACGGCATATAAGTGTTCCCCACAACCGCGACCTACTTTAGACACTTAGTTAAGTTTCTAAATCAACATGAAGTATGGTATTAGGTATACCTATCAGACGGACGAGCTTAAAAACCGTGGTTTTTTGGACGCTGAAGTCACAAGGATGGTGTCATTTAAAAACGTCAGGCAGTGCTACTCCAAAAGAGAAAACTAAGACCAGTCAGAAATATTAATGTAGAGGCGTAGATATAGAATGGTCTAATCAGGCCAAATATCTTAGAGTAATCCTAGATACAGGACTCACATGGGTGAAAACACATGAAATACGCAATAGCTAAGACCAAAAAGCAATGAACCGTCTCTACCCATTCCTTGGTAGACGCAGACCCATGGACAGAAAGACTAAGCTGACGATTCGAGTTATAGCTGGACCGCAATTGACTTACGGGTCTACTGCACGGGGCTACGCGACTAATACCCACATTAATTAATAAAATGGAGTCAACTGAGAACCAATACGTACGCATGGCAGTTGACGCACCTTGGTTAGTCAGAAATCGGCATAGACAAAGAGATCTGAACTGGCAGAAGATTAGAGACGTTATGGGAAATAAAGCAGAGAAGCTGAAATAGCTGGAGAGCACCCAAATGAAGACTTAAGAGGGCTCATCAACTATAACCCAGCAGAAGATGCAATAATGATGCAAAGAAGATATAAAAGAAGACCTAGAAATCAAATAGCGTAGTGTCACTGACCAAACCTTGGGGGACCCTCCTTCTGACGCGGACTACAGAAATTTGTGTAGTCACTGTAATTACATGGACATAGTCTTACATATAAATGTAATGTCTTACAAAACAAATATAAAGATTACAAAGAGTTTTACTGTATAGCACACATATGATGAAATACAAAATACAAGAAGCGTCACCGTACAGATAATTAACAGAAGTTTTAAAAGATCCAAACCTAGAAGGGATTTAATGTTGTGAAAAGTACATTTAATAAGTTCACTAATTATTTCTCTGTGTTCGATTGACGGAAAATTGTTCGCGAAAAAAACTAAAAAGAATTGAATTTGTTGAAACGTGGAAGACATAAAAATCTTTAAGGAGAATTTATTTTCTATTTTAAAGCATAATGTAACACAAAGTAAAAAAAATGTAAACATGTTAAGAAGAAAAAACAGAAAGTTGTTATCCGTCCTTTTAAAAAAATTATCGCAACTTACCGATTTTTCTGAAGATATCCCCTAAATGAATTTTTCTAGAGTTGAGATACACCCTCATCTCGACTCTTTCACTTTCTTGCACCCTGAAACGTTACCAAAATACGTTAATATTATTAGTGTTAAATTTAATTTACTTTTCAACCCTGTCAGGCTAATTTAAGAAACACTATAATGTAAGCAAAAACTAGATAAAACTGATCAAAATATTAGTTAAAAACTGATCGACGAACACAATTTTCTAGGTATTAAAAAGAAACTACATTATTATTTAAAATTAACTTCTAAAGAAATGTATTATTTTTATGGTGTTGTTGAAAGTTGAGTGGACTGTAAAAACTTAAATATCTTCTTCTACTTGAAGCACTTTTATTTCGGTAAAAAATACTAATTCTATTTTCAACAAAAGTAATGTGGCGCATGGCGCTTGATGACATTCAGAATGCTTCTTTTTCGATCTCTCTTTATCACTTCCTGTCTCAGTTTTTTGAGGATGTAGACGGCGCTGATTTGGCGCAAAAATTTAAAATATAAGGCGTGTATTGTTGCCTATGCTGAAGAGTAAGTACCTTGAAATAAACAAAAAATATACCTTTAAATTTTTTTAAAAAATACACAATGTGCTTCCCTTTAATTTTTAGGACCTATATATGTACTTTCTGGTCCAGCGTTAAAATACTATACTTCTTCTTTTGGGTTGCCTATCTTTTGTTAGGTAAGGGATAAATTTAGGCAAGAGTCAATGACATAATAATAAAATGTCAATAGCAAGAATTCTGTTGTTTAATAAATAAATAACGTTTTAATTTTTCAGTGCTGATAGTAAAAAAATACCTTGAATGCGTTTAAGCATTGTGTTTTAATTAGTTAGTCAACCGTTTTTTACACTAATGACTATACCTACTGTTTTGTTAGTGTTGCATTAGTTTAACCTAAAACCTAACAAACTAATAGGGAATATGAATATAACCCGAATAAATCTGAAATATATTTTTTATTATACTTCTTTGAAAACACCTTATTTTCATCTGTTTTAGTAATAATGTAAGATGGGCTTTTTCGGGCTAGCGCACGGAAAGAGCGCACGGAATAGTATATTTCATTACCAGTCCGGAAAAAAGGATTTTTCTGTGCGCGCTTGACAAATTCTCGTGTGAGGCGCAGCCGAACACGGGAAGTCAAGCAAGCACGGAAAATCCATTTCTGGACGTGTAATGAACGATATTTTTTATTATACTTCTTTGAAAACGATAACATAAAACAAAATATAACATAAAAAAATACATACATACAAAATAAACTTGGAATATTTTTATTTTCACAACTGTTATCGGAATTTAAAAAAAAAACTACTAGAGTAATTAAAAATTAACTATTAATAATGAAAGATGCCACTTTTTCAGGTTGAGAGAACATTTTATTAGAATGAATTTAATTGACAGAAAATTAACAACGCTGACAATATGGTCTTTGGCAGGTATGATGCGTTTTCATGCTAACTTTCAAATCATTTAAAAGGTGATTTAAATTTGTCTATGTCAGATAAGATTGACAAAACGTCAAAAAATATTTCAGAAATTCATCTAAATATTCAAATATTTACGAAATAAAATACAAAATAGGTACATATTAAATATCAGATAGCATATAGACTTTCTTGAGTTTAGTTTATTTTCCTATACCTATATTCCTATTTTAAAGCCAAAAAATAGTCGGTATCTTCATTCAGCACCCTGAAAGAACTGGAGACCAGGAAAATCTTTTCCGTGCGCTCTTTCCGTGCGCTAGCCCGAAAAAGCCCATCTTACATTATTACTAAAACAGATGAAAATAAGGTGTTTTCAAAGAAGTATAATAAAAAAAATTTTCCTGGTCTCCAGTTCTTTCAGTGTGCTGAATGAAGATACCGACTATTTTTTGGCTTTAAAATAGAAATATAGGTATAGGAAAATAAACTAAACTCAAGAAAGTCTATATGCTATCTGATATTTAATATGTACCTATTTTGTATTTTATTTCGTAAATATTTGAATATTTAGATGAATTTCTGAAATATTTTTTGACGTTTTGTCAATCTTATCTGACATAGACAAATTTAAATCACCTTTTAAATGATTTGAAAGTTACCATGAAAACGCATCATACCTGCCAAAGACCATATTGTCAGCGTTGTTAATTTTCTGTCAATTAAATTCATTCTAATAAAATGTTCTCTCAACCTGAAAAAGTGGCATCTTTCATTATTAATAGTTAATTTTTAATTATTCTAGTAGTTTTTTTTTAAATTCCGATAACAGTTGTGAAGATAAAAATATTCCAAGTTTATTTTGTATGTATGTATTTTTTTATGTTATATTTTGTTTTATGTTATCGTTTTCAAAGAAGTATAATAAAAAATATCGTTCATTACACGTCCAGAAATGGATTTTCCGTGCTTGCTTGACTTCCCGTGTTCGGCTGCGCCTCACACGAGAATTTGTCAAGCGCGCACAGAAAAATCCTTTTTTCCGGACTGGTAATGAAATATACTATTTTATATTCTCTACATAAATTAAGTTTTTATGGCGGTTGCTGATATCCATTTATGTTGGTCTTTATTAACAGAAAAAAATGATTTTATATTGCGAATTTTCGCGCGAATTTTGAAACGTAAAACGTGATCCCATTCGCTGTGTCGTCAAAAGTGAACTTATGACTCCTCATGAGTACATGGCGAATTCCAGTGTTATAGAGTCATCGAAAACCCAATAAAAATGGCATTTAATGCATAACTCATCCAATGAAATATCCCTACAGTTAAAGTTGAAGGTTCCTAAAATCTTATTCATGTATACTTCAAGCCGAAATCGGTCCAGGAACCTTTATAAGGTTATAAGTGAAATAAGGTAAATATGGTGAAATAATGTCGGCTAAAAATAGGATTTGTCGTAAAAAATCAAGAAAATCCGGTTTTTACCCCTTAAATACGCTCCTGGATGACCCATTCGGTATTCATTTTAAAGTGTGATTATCCCTCTATAAGATAGTGTTTGAAAAATTGGGAAGAAATTAAATAGGAAAAAATACAGAGTGATTCAAATGTACTGATGTCGAGGGCAAAAAAAAGTTAAAAAATCGAAATTTAATCGGTGATTGCTCCCTTCCTATAGAGAATGAGGAAACTAAAAAATATGGATATAAAATACTTCGACGAGCTCTTTTCGATAACGTTATGGGATTTTAGTTTGAACCATTTTGACCCCACAAAAAATTAAAAACCTTGAAATATTTGGGTCAAAAATCTAAATTTCCGGTTTTTTCCAAATATTTCCATTTGCCAGTGAATTTAGGTTTAGGTAAATGTATTGCGAAAAAAGTATTTGAGATTTTAAAGTTTCTCTTATGAATTCATTTTTCGATCTGACGTTTTCTTTTCGAGTTATTAGGTAGCAAAGAGAGGTCTGCAAATGTCATTTTTTGACCTAAAAAAATTCAAAAAATTACTTGCCATTTTCCGGTCCTCACCAGTTTCAATAGGGTTCTGAAGCTCCGGGTCCCCTACAACCTCCGAAAATTTACATCGATTTAATTTACTTTTGCGACCTGTACCCGATTTCAACGGAAATCGCGGAAAATTCGACTTTGACGTTTAACAGCTGCGAAACGAAACATCCTGTTTAACTAAATTTTTTCCCGAAGCTAATTGAACTATTCCTCTATCAACCAAAAAATTCGATTTCTCTCCCTCCGACTGTTTCCGAGAAAAACAAACCTGTTCGACTTTAGGTTAAGCTTTACGTTAACATATAGATTGACACTTATTTTTGCCGATCTCCTGACGTCATTTTTCATTAAGGACAAATGGCTGCTTTTTAAATTGTAATACATTATACCAAAAAGTAAACATTTTTTGTAGCTAAATTGGCGGTCCGGCGGGAAAAGTGGTATAAGTACGAATTTGTGAAAAATGAGTTAAGTTGGTATCCAGACTCACCCGAACGTAAACTATAGTTGAGAATAGTGGTATAAGTCGAAATTAAACCCTAAATCCTAAATAATTTTTGTGGTATATGGTATATATCCATTTTTCTTCATAATTTATAGTGAAAAGAGGTATATGTAAACATATCTACAAATGTTGTCTACAAATATTGTGAACAGTGGTAGAAGTTGACCTAAGCCATTTTTCACAATATTCTGATACAGTTATTTCATCACACAAATGGTATAAGTATACTTATACCACTTTTCCCAAAATACACCAAGCAACGGGGTGCGGATTAAATGGTATTTGTAAACTTATACCGTTTTTCCCAAAAAATCTCTTCCGATTTTTGCATTATTGACAGTTTGTTAGTATGTTCTAGCCTAACCTAAACGTACACAATATTATATTTTATCATCAGTGTTCTGCCGGCCTCCAATGCCGCAATTTGGTACTGTTTTGTGCATACCAATATTTTGAATATTATTATATTTTGTTGTGCCATAATGTTCTCCCTAAGAACCAAGTTAATAGTGCAAAATGCCATGGCTATTAGACAGGATGATCATGAAGGTAAGATGTTTATCGGAAGTATAGTAGATATATTTAAATTACTATTCCTATCTACGAATTCAAAAGATGAATATACCTACGTTTTTTATAAAATATACATAAGTATTTAGTTATAAATGAGATTATTATTATTTTAAAGGCGTATGGTATGAACCATAATACACATTCACATTAAAGTATCTAATATTTAAATGTCCTTACCTGTAGATAGTGTAATAAATAACTACGTAACATACTACTTGTTTTTGCTCTCGTTTTAGTGTCGCGTTACATTTAGAAAACCTTGTGTTCTATCTAAAATCATTGATCATAAACCATTTTTGGTTTCAGATACCGACCAAATAATTTCTCCCTACACTGAAAAAAGTGTTTCTGTAGGAGTTGAGGAGATTTTTTCTTCAGACAATGTTTCACCAACTACTATTGAAAGTCAAGTGACATTAACAGGTATGTTCGACTTTATACTATCATATTGTTTTAAAGACAAAATGTTAAATATGAACGAAAGTTATTTACATAATTATGTCGTTTTTTTAACGTACGTTATGCTAGTCGTTTTGAGTTTAAGCCCTGCTTAGATCCATTTAATAGGCCAGTCAAGAGGCGAATAACTTAGCACCTACATAACAAACTTTTTTCTTGTGCTCTGTCAGTAAAACACTACTTGCTAATGTGCAAACTTATCAGTTGCATATTGACTAGATTACTAAACATGTCTGAACAAAGCTTTACGGTTAATATATGTTTGTAGATTTTGGGTATAATATGTGCCGTTTTTTACAGAACTTGTTCCAGTAGAGATTTTCGAGGACGAATTGGTGAGAGAAGACCCATTTGTTCTGGCAGAAAGTTTAGCCACTACAGGTCAAGGTACCCCAGAGCCTTCGTGCAGTTATGTGACTGCTGATGTAGATGAGCCATTTGACGATACAGATAAAGACCAAGATTATGTAACTGAGAGCGAAGAAATCAGCACCGATGAAGAAGGTGCTTTTAAAGAAAAGAAAAAAAGACTTCACATGACTCACAAGAACACTAAAAATCCAATCTTCAAACCAAAAGTTCACAAAACGGCCGAGAACGAT
Source organism: Philopedon plagiatum (assembly GCA_963971165.1). Taxonomy (NCBI): domain Eukaryota; kingdom Metazoa; phylum Arthropoda; class Insecta; order Coleoptera; family Curculionidae; genus Philopedon; species Philopedon plagiatum. The sequence goes on along the minus strand of OZ020190.1, from coordinate 112,492,387 downwards.
TCCAATATCTCCAATATAGAGAACAAACCGCCTTCGAAAAACAGAGGCAGAAAAATTATTAAAGGCGAGACTAGGACGGTTCGCAACAATAGAAAGAAGCTTAGAAATTTAGGATTGGAGTATGTTACCCGCAAAGGTAAAAGGATAAATGCAAAGGAATTTAGGGAACTTCAGGCCTGTAGAATGAAGTGTAAGGACAGAATAGATGCTTTAAAAAGAGAAGAGATTTTCAAAGAATTTTGGAATGTTGAAAATTTTGACAGGAGGGTAGCTTATATAGCGGGCATGATTTCTAGCCGAGAGAAAAATATAACTAGAAAAAAGATTGAAGGAAAAGTACATAAAAATCGAGAACTCACTCATCAGTATTTTCTTCATGTAAACGGAGAAAATAAACAAATATGCAAAAAGTGTTTTTTAACAACTTTTGATATAACCAATAGATTTGTTACTGATGTAATAAAAAATAAGAACACTTCTATTTGCGGAATTACTCACAGTGATTTGAGAGGAAAAAGTGAGCCTTACAATAAAACTCCAGAGGATGCTTTAAACTTAGTAAAAGCTCATATATCATTGATACCTACATATGAAAGCCATTACTCTAGAAAAGATTCTAACCGAAAATATTTACCTACCCATTATACACTGAAACGAATGTACGACGAATATAAAATTTGGCTACCTGAAAGTACAAAACCCGTCTCACAAAAAATATATGAAATACAGTTTCGAAGTACTGGTATAAAAATTAAAAAACCAAACAAAGATACTTGTGCGACATGTGATAAGTATAATATGCTTATAAAAAACGACGTGGAAAAAAAGGAAGAAAAACAGAAAGAATTACTGGCTCATCAATCTGAGGCAGACAAGGCCTATGAAGAAAAGAAAAGAGACAAACAAGAAGCAGCAAATGATATTTCTAGGCTAGTATATACCTTCGACTTGCAACAATGCCTACCCACTCCCGACATCAAGACGTCTGTAGCATTTTATAAGCGCCAGTTATGGACTTTCAATTTTACAATGCGCAGATGCAAAGATAAAAAGTGTTATTGTTACATGTGGCACGAAGGTGTAGCGGGACGTGGGGCCAATCAGATAGCGTCTTGTCTATATGACCATTTTACTTCTAATTCTATTGATGATATTAAAGAAATAACACTCTATTCTGATACGTGTTCTGGCCAAAACAAAAATTCCCATGTTTTGATAATGTTTTTTATGGCAATGAAGAAAAATCCACAAATTACCTATATAAATCATAAATTTCTGGTTCCGGGTCACACCCATATGGAGTGTGACTCGGACCACTCTGTCATAGAGAAGAAGAAAAAAAAATATCCATTTCCCATTGATCATCCACGAGATTGGATACAGTTGGTCCGCACTTGTGGTCAATCTCAACCATTTGCTGTAAAGGAAATGAAACGTGAAAACTTTTATGAGTTTTCGTCGCTTTTGAAGCAATGTTTTTCCCAAAAAAAGACGGACGAAAACGGCCAGAAAATAGTTTGGAAAAATATTAAATGGTTGCGCTACTCTCAAGAGATAGGGGTAGTTGAATATAAATTAAGTTTAGACAAAAGTGAGCCTTTCAAGAAAATTAACTTTGTACGTAAAAAATTGTCAGAAATTATTACATTACCACTTTCTTACAAATCGTCTGTCCCTATAAGCGAGGAAAAGAAAAAGAACTTGCTGGAACTACTGCCCTACATTGACGAAAATTTTCATGATTTCTATCGAAATCTTACTACAAAAAATGGCATTATAGATACAATAGATGGAAATGATAGTGAAAGCGAACAAAGTGTTTAATGTTTTTACAATCACTATTACCCCTTTTTTTATATAGGTCAAGGTAGGACTAAAATACCAATAATTGTCATTTATAAGGTTATTTTTTATTTTTATTTTAGTGAAAAAGGAAATATGTCTCATTTTTTGACTAAATAAATGTGCCAATTGATACAAGTCTTTTATTTTTTCGCTTAAAATTAAATTTGATATTTTTTAAATAAACTTTGCAATAAAAGCCATTGTTAACGTTCGAATGCTACGAGCATTATTCTTGTCCGAAAATTAGACTCAAAACGCATATTGATCAAACTTAAAGTGCGATTATCTCAAATCCTATATTTTATACTTATATCACTTTTCCCGCCGGACCGCCAATTATCCTAGTAATTTTCTTCAAAATATTTTTTTTTTGGGTTTGTAATGACTTCCATAAACGATTTATGCAATACAAAAAATATGTGCATATTCCTTATTCTATTTTCTTTGATAAAATCTTTCTACAATCTACAGGAAGTGTATTTTATAGAGATTTTACTCTAAAAGCAACAAAAACGTTAGTTTTCGTTTTTAGTAGTGCGGATAGATACAAAAATGCCTGTAATATTTGTATTAGCAAAAGTTACGATAATTTTAATTATTAGCTGAGTGCTCTTTTTTCATTAATGGCTGTACTGTGTTAGTGCGTTAACATAAAACATTTTCAAAGGAAGTGTATATTAAAGAAATTTTACTGCAAAGGTAACACTAACAAATAAATAATGAAAATAAATATTAGTATCAAATTTAATTATTTATTCATAACATTATATAAAAACGCTGTGTTTTAGTATTTTAACTTTTTTAAATATGTAGTAGGATTTCTTTCTTTAAAGGTAACAATAATTCTATTTTTTCAAACTTGTTACATAGGAATATGGTAGAGAGACTTGGCAACGCCGCAGCAAGTAGTGACGTCAAAAAAAACTTTTTTTCTGTTACTGATATTTCAAGCTGTTTTTTTATATGGCCCTGTATTTACTACCAGTGGGGCGCAGTTATAAAAAAAATTGAGGGACGATATCTACCTTTTTTTTACCGTGAAGCGCCATTTATGAATATTTTTCTTCAGTCTGAATTCATACCGGGATTTACCGGTTTCCATACATGTAGTAAATTTCATAATAACCTGTATATAGATTATGTTTTCTGATGTATGTACATTTTCTACTAATGGAACTGTAGCATCCCATCATGTCAGGTATTGGTCTCGAGAAATCCCCGAATTTAGAGTAATGTGGTGAAGACAATATTTTACAAACACAGCTATTGTTTGGTATATTTTGGTACATTTTCGCTTGGAACTTTGGTACATTAGCAAAATTGGTTGCGGCAACACTGGCCCCGACTTAACGTTGGCCGATATGTTTCTAGGCTTGTTGTTGGGTAATACGCCCCTGCACCCTGAAATCTGTTTTATTTGTTTCTAAGTTACTGTAAATTAAAATACCTTCCGTCATCCATATTGTTTCTGTGTTACGACTGTAGTTACAAGAACGACAACATCAAATAAAAAGGCCAAGAAATGTACACGGAAGTAATACCATTCACAATAAAATGAAAATAAACCTTTTCCATTTGAGCCAGGGAATAAAGTGTTAGTTTTGCTCGCAGGTGTACGTAAACGGTTTATAGGCCATTACGAGCATTTTATACGAGGCGATTTCAGATTTTAGGTTACCTCCATACATATGCGGTAGGTACATACAGTGGACTTATAAAATATTTTGTAAACTCTACTGCAACCTTATACCAAATAATTGCATTGTATTTTGGAGAGCCCATCAGGACTGGATTTACCTAATACAGAAACTGACTAGGCTGATTCCTAGGGCAGCATTTTAGGGAGAGGCAAATGAGCGATCATATTTTTTTCTAATCGATAATAAGTTTTATCTACAAATACAATCTTTAGATTTGCTGTGGCAAATATGATTGATTTCTGTTTATGTTTCGTATTGGAGGATACATACTGTTGGGCGCGTTCATAAGTTTCTCTACGTATGTTTCAAGCTCTGAATATGTGAATCGGACTTCCCCTGTACAGGGTGTGCAATTCTCGACACTTTTGCAGGATACATCGGTTATCTTTAAAGATACGGTTTGCTTAGGTACTATGCTAGTTTTTCGTGAAACGTATGATGATACAAACAGAATTTTCATAGCCCCGTTTGTTTCGGAGATAAAAGGCGATTTTGAAAATGGCCATTTTCAAGCACCTCTCAGTTGCCTTTTAACCTATCGTTAAGGTAAAAACTGATCATTATATAGCTTTTTTCGTAAATTCCAGTGGCGTAGTCAATTTTTTCTAGAAGGAACAAATTTGAAGATTTAAACCAAAGTTGCATTTTTTTAAATGGGACACCCTGTATATTTTGTTTTCATTAGATTGATTTTTTCATAAGTTTTTCGAAAATATATAATTGTTGGTATATATCTTTTGGAATAACTTCCGAATTTTACAATAAAAAAAAAGTACGATATTTCATAGTAGGCCGTAATATAATGATTTAAAACAAATGAATAGAGACATTTAACCAACATTGAGGTTTATTTTTAAAATTTTAAATCCCAATAACATAACTGAATCAAACTTTGATTAACAAAGTCACTGTTCCAAACAAATTTAGATAAAACAGGAAACATTTTTTTAGTAAATTTAAAATGTAAATGTAAAAATATTTGTTTATATTTTATAAATCACCAAAGTTGCTTAAAATTGTTACCATTTTCTCTAAGACAAAACTCGCACATTTTAATGGCTTTTAAAAGTATGATCGATCGTCCCTGCAAATTTTGAAATTCGAGTGTAGTTGCTTCACGCAGTTCTTCTATAGTGCGATGTCGAGAGTAAACTTTATTTTCTAAGTAACCCCACAAAAAAATCAAGGACACAAAGATCGGGTGATCGTGGTGGCCATCTCATAGGTGCGTTGATTCTTATTCATTTTTCAGGAACATTATTTTCTAAAAATGGCGTATTATTTCGGCATTATGGGCAGTTGGAATTATTGTTTAAGTAAGCCAATGGAACACCATCTAGCAATTTTCAGGTACATCTTGGAATATACCCAGATAACGATTTGCTGAAAGGCTTCCCTCATAAATTCTATAAGTTAGTCCTTCCCAAAATAAAACAAGCAACGCAGAAACCGAATCTTCCCTGCTGCTCCCACTCAAAGTACAGATGACGGTTTTCTTGATACCAATGTCTGGTATTGTGTCTATTGAAAATGCCAGAGCTTGTGAAATACGCCGCATCGGACCATATGACAAATCTTCCAAAATTCGCATTGGCTTGAATTTGCTGAAATAACCAATTGCAAAAAATGAGACGACGTTCAGCATCCCCAGGATGTAAATTCTGAACGATTTTGACTTCATATGGTCTAAATTTATATTTATGTAATATAGTTTGTGCTTGTGCCTTGTTCACTCCAACTTCTTTCTCAATAGCCCTACACTAAGTAGAAGGAGTTGCTTCTACACGGCCTAAAACGTTAACCTCGTCGATTTCTCGATGTTCCTTATTATAGGATTTTGGTCTTGACTGCATAAACGCACCATAATTAACAATTTTTTTTTTAATTCTAGAAAATATATCGGGAAAAGTTTACCTTCTGTCTGGATATTTAGATAGAATGAATATTGATAAAAAGCCAAAGGTAAATTTATAATGGATATCGGCGGCATCGTGCGAATATTGATTCGATTCAATATAGAAACTAATCATACTTTCAAAGTTCTGATAAACTCTCATTTCAGTCATTTTTTAAATGAAAAACAGTAATAAATAACAAGTAGGGGATTTGAGAAGAATAATTTTTTTAAATAATCTGTTACAAATTTTGACAAGCTGTCTGACTAGCAGCCATGAAAGGATACTAACACATTCAAGTTTAAAAAGGAACATATTTATGCATCAGTTAAAAAGGAAACGGTTAATAAGAAGATCTTTCGCCAAAAAAAAATATTTTATGTAAATATTCCCTTTAAAATGTAAATCTTATTTACCTGTGGCAGAATTTACTCTAATCCTAAACAGAAAGCTAAATAAGCAGATCGCTCATTCAGATTTATTTTCTGAAAAACCTCTTATGCACGGAACGAGAGACAGTTTTAAGAAATACGCAGTGGGTGGGACTGCAAATACATCTCCAGAAGACCAAACTTGTAAGGAAAATTAAAATCGTGAGGATGGTTTTGAGTCATTTTGTAAGCCTGTGTTTTTGCCTTTGTGTTAGCAGAAATCATGCGCCAAGTTGTAGTTCATTAAATATATTTTCCAAAAATTACCTTTCATCGAGGATGCTCCAGAAATATATCTTTACGAATGTTCCCATTGTTTAACATAAATGATCAGTTCGTGTTAAACAGATATGTGAATAGTGTCTAAAAACATTCTAAGTGGCAAATTCTAAAGAAAAGTTTATAAACAACTGAGCAAAATGCAATATATCCATTTCTAAAAAATTTTCGGATGAAAATATAAAGATATTCCGCTTGGCTCAATCTATGATTTGGGACATTCGGTTTGATTAAAGGGCATACATTCAATATCCGCATTTAGATCGCTCATCTAAGCAAAACTGACATAAATTACTCTGAGCTTTTTTTATCTAATACATCCCACGTACACTTCAAGGCTAAGCACTAACGTACCGTGGGCGTCTGAAGAAAAGAGAAATGTAGTCTATAGACACGGGATTTAACGGACTGGAGGCTGGGATGGGAAGGGAAATCATCTGCAGGCAATTTGTTCCATAATCTGGATACCCTCGGTATGAATGAGCGAGAGAAGTGGTCTGTTTTAGGCTTTTGTAGCTGGACAGTAAAGGGATGCATACGTGACGCGCCTCTTGTTGTTCTGTTAGGAGAGTCAGGGGGAATACCGGCCAGTTCTTCAAAGCAAAATCCGTGGAAGTATCGGTAGAAAAGGGATAAATCCCCAACAGCGCGGCGATGAGCGAGGGGGACTGGGTCATTGATGAATCGAATGACTCTGAGTTAAGGATGTTAAGTGTCGAAGGTGATGCCGCTCCGCAGATGTGGGAGCAGTAGAGGAGAAGGTACAAATATGGGCCACCATTTTTATTTAAGGACATATTTTCCGTAGTTTTAATCGAAAAGCCAAATAATTTTGGCTGTCAAAGTAATATACCTTTAGTAAAAGCAAGTCACTATGACTTTTTTTAAACTAAGAAAAACAACAATTTTTTTATGAAAATTTATTTAGATGTCAAAACTGGACGAATAAGAAAAGTGACACAAATATGGGCTACTGGTTTCAATGCAGAAATTCTTAACATTACTTGCAAAAATCGCAAATGTAATCGTCCCGATCAGCACCAAAACAATCAACATGAATCCATAGACGACACATAAGGCACTTGACCCATAGTTGGCCGCGACGGTCATCTGAAAACTTTCCATTACAAAAGGTACATTCGGCATCTGAATCATTTGGTTCTCTTGTCCCTGGAATATCTTCTACATCTAAATCTTCGTCTTCTGGTTGAAAATTTTCATTGCCGTCGCTCTCAGAAGAAGAGTCCTTGGTGTTCTGAAGCATTTTCTTTTTTTTAACTTCTTTCCAGATTAACTTCCTGATCATAGTCCTAAAACTTTTCGCTTAGCCGTTGTAACGTCTTTTGAGTTTTTGCTTGCACCTGCAGCTAACTCATCTTTATAAGGAGATGAAGTTATGATAGTTGAACCAAAAGATTTTCTGCCTCGGTTTGTGTTCCTTTTTCTTATCGATGGTATAGGCGAAATATCAAAGGGGGTTATTTCTTTTTGTGTCCCTGAAGGTCTAGGTTTGTTAATTTCTTCAGAAATTTCGGCAGCACAAATATCATCTGTTTTTTTAGAATTTTGTTCGTCGGCCATTGGATCAGCAGCAGCCTGAATCAGTTCACTTTCAGCAGTGCAATGAGCTTCAATTTCACTTGCAATAAAATCGGCTTCCGAAAACACATTTTCATTTAAGGGAAAAATGCCTGTTGCTCGGAAACTATTTACCGCTTGGGTTTTAAGATATGCCTTTCCAAAAAGTTCACCTATGTCATACTGCGTTAGAGAACGATTATTATGACGAATCCACTATCTTATTTCTTCACTGTAATAAATTTTAAGAGACCCCATAAAGGTTTTGTCGAGGGGTTGTAATTTATGGGTTGAATGGGGAGGTAAAGAAATTATCACGACGTGGTTCTCCCTTGCAATGTTAACAACCTCGAGATTGCGAGTATGACTATAGTGGCCATCAAGTATTAAGAGCACTGGTGAATCCTTAGATAGTTTTACTTTATCTATAAAATGACCAAACCATTGGGTAAATAAGTTAGTTTGCACCCATCCACTGGGATGTACTGCTGCAATAGAACCAGGAGGTGTCTCTTTCATAAGTTGAATATTCATGGTTTTCCTGGGAAAAATTAACATGGGTGGTCACCTCCAGCACTCATACATGCAATTAAGGTTATTAAGGATCCCCTTTCGGCTGATGTCAGCGAAGCTATTTGTCTCTTTCCCTTTCGGCCAACTACATCACTTATTTTATTCTGTACTACGGTTAATCCAGTCTCATGGACATTATATACACGATTGGCAGGAAACTTGTACTTTTCATAGGCTTCTTCCAAGAGCGTAAAGAATTGCTGCACGCTCTCTTTATTAAAACCTGCCGCTCGAGCAAAAGAAGTTCCTGTAGGTCTCCTAACGGACAGGGTGGTTTTGTGTCGCTCCAAAAACAAGTCGAGCCAGCCTCTTCCAGCCATCAATGACTGGCCAAAAGGATGTTTAACTCCATTTTTTTCTGCCAGAGTGTATGCAATTCATTTTATATCGGTGCGAGTTAAACCATAGAATTTTGCCTCCATTTCGAGAATATACTCTACCAATGATTTTTCTAAAACTGGACACAAGACCGTACCTCTTCCAAGTTTAACTTTATTTGCTTCATCTGGATTCATATGGTTCATTTTGGACAAGCGTTGAAGCGTGGTTCTTGGAACGTTATACGTTTTGGCAGCCTTTAATGTTCCCATACTACCTTCCCTTACTGCCTGTATTTCTTTCTTCATATTTTCTGAATTCCAAGCTTTACGTTTTTTAGGGCTTAACAGACGAACTGTTGCTTTTGAACGAGGCATCCTGAAAAAAGAGTTTCTTTAAGCAGATGTGCTACAAATATGGGCTAGCCCATATTAAGAGCATAGAACTAACCCATATTAAAATATAACCTATAAAATTTTAACTTGCGATAACTAAGTTAACATTTCAAATAAATCAAAACGTTTTAAGAATTATTTAAATATAAACATTAATCTTCAATTACATACAAAAAAACAGTATTATTTTTTGTCGATACTAAGATTTTGTAAATTTAAAACTTACCTGCAAAATTCCTATTTGCCGGTTAAGCGCAATGTGCGAACTTAACAGCTGGGCTAGTGCAGAGAAGATTTCTAGCCATTTAAATCCATCACTTATGTCCGTCAGCACTATTTATGCCCTTCTAGAGATAGAGGGCGCCACCTGTATTTGATTTAATAGGGTAGCCCATAATACAAGCCAAGCCCATATTTATACCTTTTCCTCTACTCTACGTTGGGTCTTATTTGGGAGAAGTATAAAGTGTAAAGGTTGAAAGGGGAGAAGTATTTTCAGGCTCGAAAGACAAAACCAAGATTTTTAGCTGCCAATGTACTGAAGTGATGTGTTTGTGCCAGCTGAGATATGTTCGAAAGCGATGCCAATAGGATTGAACACATTTCATTGTTCTGTTGCTTCGAGGCCATACTTGTGAAAATATTAAACATAGGAGTGGGGTTTGGTTGATGGTTGGATTCTGAACGACGTGCGAAGGATTTCTGGAAAAAGTTTTAAATGTATTTGGTACAATGTGCAATTAAATATTTTTTAACCATTTTTTTCTTTATCTAAATCAAAAAATTAAAAAATGCATTAAAAATTATCTTGCAGTTAAACAAAAAGGCATTGAGTTTAAATAAACTAAGCTATATCCAATGTGAATATTACAAATAATTGAGATTAAAAATAAAAATGTTTCTTTGAAAAACGTTTTCAATTTATTTATATTATTTCCCAACGATTAAAAATAGTAATTTTAATGGCTCTTACGTCAAATATTTTTTCTCATTTTATTTAAAATCAGATATTTTGGATTTATCGCGCTTATATCAAAAAATACCTAAATTGGGAGGATACAACGTTTTTAAAGTGGTTAGTGAAAACTAGGTAATAATAACATGACTTGGTTTTCAAATATGTACCAGAAAGTTGGACAGATTTTTGTTCGATAGATGACATTTTAACCAATTTAATAAAGGCACAATAAACACACCTTCGAGGTGTTCGTTTGCTGTGCTCTTTCCTGTATAAGGTGCTTGAGGCCGATGCTTGACATTCGTTTGGATTAAACAGATGATCTTTTTTGATCGGTTAACTAGAGCAGCTTGCTATATAAAGGAAGACGAGTAGGATCAATCTGCCTCATCTATTTTGACAGAGTGAGTTTTGAAACTTACAATATATGAATTAAAAATCGATAAATAAAAGAGCTTAAATTATTTTAAAAATTATTGCTTTTGCAAATAACAGCATAATTATGCATAATTTTTTCATTATTGTGTTTCCCATTAAAAGAGTAAATTTATATGAAACGAAGTGAGAGATAACAAATAACTTGGCAGATTAACGTTTATTTCGATACTGACTATCAATCGGCTTATTTCTGCTCCAATCACTGCGGCTGTTTGTAGCATATTCGTGATTTTTCAAGCAAAAAATGTAACGCCAAGCGAACAGTCATCTTAAGCCTTAAGAGCATCGGTCCCTGTCTAACGCTATGCGTCTTCAATGGATAGTAGGTGTGACGGTTTCAACTTTACACGTTACTAGCTACACTTCTATGAAGAAAGGAAGGGTTTTCGCCTGATATTGACAGTCTACATAATTTTACTGCAGTGGATGTTAGGGCATAACGACATGGCAGGTAACTAGACTGTTAAAGAAATATTTCAGCCCAAAGTCAAGATAAATCCTTCGCCTCAAAGAGCCAAAGAGCTTCATGACCTAAATAGAAACTACTTAAGATTTGTTACAGATCTTCTTACTAGACATTGCCCCTTGACATACAATCTCAAAAAACTTGACAAAACAGAAGACGATCGTTGTTGGTTCTGCGGTGATGCTGCGAAAACAGCAGAACACTTACTATGCGACTGCATGGCACAATTATGCAATAGACTAAAACACCTAAAAGTGGTCACCTTAATACTCCAAGAATTAGGCGCCATGGTGCGCAGGGAAACAATAAATATCTTAAAAAGCTTAGGAAAACGGTCGAAGTATTGAGGGGCCTCAAGTCTAAATGACTTCTTCGATATCTACAATCTACTAGAAAATAAATATTTCACTAAATATGACTATTTCATTGTTTCTAGAAATGACGAATCAACTATTTCTCGTAATATAAGCCAATTCTTAAACGGCTGCATTGTCTTTGCGCTAAAAACTTACCTACCTAAGGCATTTATTTTGCGCCAGTGACGATTCGGAGAGAGAAAAAAGTCGCATTATTTTTGCGCGACTATGAACGCAGGTATAAAACTGTACCCTTCTGTGAAAGCCCAAAATTAGACAGAAAGGTACAAAAAAGAAAACAAAATGACAAATCCTTAACAAAAAAAACGTGTCTCTAGACGCAAAATCGACAAATTTTTACGTTTTCTTAAAATTAGAATTAGCGAAATCGTTGCAACAAAAACGTCTGGTTAGAAAGTATTAAAACTCACCGAAAATCAACCGTGCGTTGCGCGTAGAAATTATTTTTAAGAAAGTAAGTAATGAAATCGTTAATCTGGGCATAGAAGCGGTCAAAAAGTTCTGAGGAAATCCCAAATTTGAGATGACCTTATCGATGAAATTTGTAACATTATCCGGTAATAAGGGGGTACAGTGGCGCAAAAACAATGCGTTTACAATCCGCTACAGCGTTTAAAAACTGAAATAATGGCCAGAGGAGGAAATACCAGTAACTGAATTTTTCAGTTCATGTCATTTATAAAAAGCGAAATAAACGACGAAATTTTGCATCACAATTTTAACCATGAATAGCAGTAGTAGTGAGTCGTGAGTAAATAACGCTATTTTACTAATACAATTGTATTTCGCCATTTTACAGGGTTTCTAAAACATTAAGACAAAACATACATCTTGATTTGCCCCTGTTAAGCATTGTATTCAATTAGTTAGTGGAAGGTTTGTACATTAATGGCTATACCAACTCTTTTGTCGATGTTGTATATTGTGTGTTGTGTGTTCCTTTCTAAAGGAAGTGAATTTTACGGAGATTTTACTTTAAAAGTATCAAAAACATTGGTTTTCAGTTTGTAATAGTGCGGGTAGTGACAAAATATCATGGAGTCTTTTAAGTATTGTGTGTAGTTCGTTATTGGAACTTTTATTAATGTTAATTATTAGTAAGGTGTTGGTTTCTTGCATTAAATTAATGGCTGTACCGTGTTGTCAATTATTTTTTGCCCCTGTTTATTAAACGACAATAAACCGTAGTTCGCATTTGTAGCCTCAAATTAAAGCGAGAAAACATTGAATATTTTAGGCTTGCCACTTTTTTTTCGAGTCACTGTATACAGGGTGTTATGAAATCCACTGCATATATTGAAACTGGTAAATCCTGGTATGAATTCAAATTGAAGAAAAATATTCATAACTTCGCAATAATAAGGTGGTAATCGCCCGTTTAACTAGCGGTACCCGCCACTGGCAAGAAATACATGAAACCGAATAAGCTGCCAATTCTATCAATCAATTTTTCTATGTAACCAGTCAGCATAAAAAATAATATTATTCTTACAATTGTAGTAAAATCCCTCTGAGATGCCCTCCTTTTGACAATCTTTACGATTAACAAAAAACACTGACAACATAGTACAGCCAATAATTGAATGCAAGAAACCAACGCTTGACAAATAGTTAACACTAAAAAAAGTTCCAGTAACGAATTAAATACAATACTTCAAAGATTCCGTATAGTATTTTGTCATTACCCGCACTATTAAAAACTGAAAATTAATGTTTCGGTTACTTTTAAAATAAAATCTCTGTAAAATTCACTTCCCCTAGAAAGATTTTTACATTAACCTTATAGGTTGGGAGCCGGTGACACTGAAAGTACCGTTATCGCGGAATCAAAATTTTTTTATGTAAATTGATAGTTAATAGTCATACGAACAAAATGAGCTCGGTACGCCGGGATTCATTAAGCCGAAAGTATTTTTAAAACAATTAATTATTATAAAAAAGCAAAAATGTTTTTTTACCCAGGGTGTTTTCTAATTGAATGTCAATATTTAAAGGGCGATTTTTGGGTCCATTCTAAAAAGAAAACTTCATATGAACGTATGTCCTAAACGTCTTAACTTTTGAGATACAGGGTGGTAAAGTTTTCAAAAATAAATAGTTTTTTATTAAAATCTGTAATACCACTTTAGATATTTTAATTAAATTTGGCATACATGTACTATGTATCAAGAGGCATTATTTAGTGTAACACAATTATTTTTTTCTTTAAACCAGTGGCGTTCGTACGGAATTTCACCTGCCTATTTTGGCAGATATTGATGGTACGCCACTGATTTCTCGTAAAATTAAAATCATTCCTGAAATTCCCAATCATTTCTAAGCAAATTTGATCTCTTGCATTTTTTCAATCCGATGCACGGTTTTCGCTTAAAAAAATAAAAACCTTTTCTCTGCTATATGAACGATATTGTTATGATCATGCAGAGAAAAGGTTTTTATTTTTTTAAGCGAAAACCGTGCATCGGATTGAAAAAATGCAAGAGATCAAATTTGTTTAGAAATGATTGGGAATTTCAGGAATGATTTTAATTTTACGAGAAATCAGTGGCGTACCATCAATATCTGCCAAAATAGGCAGGTGAAATTCCGTACGAACGCCACTGGTTTAAAGAAAAAAAAATTGTGGTACACTAAATAATGCCTCTTGATACATAGTACATGTATGCCAAATTTAATTAAAATATCTAAGGTGGTATTACAGATTTTAATAAAAAACTATTTATTTTTGAAAACTTTACCACCCTGTATCTCAAAAGTTAAGACGTTTAGGACATACGTTCATATGAAGTTTTCTTTTTAGAATGGACCCAAAAATCGCCCTTTAAATATCGACATTCAATTAGAAAACACCCTGGGTAAAAAAACATTTTTGCTTTTTTATAATAATTAATTGTTTTAAAAATACTTTCGGCTTAATGAATCCCGGCGTACCGAGCTCATTTTGTTCGTATGACTATTAACTATCAATTTACATAAAAAAATTTTGATTCCGCGATGACGGTACTTTGAGTGTCACCGGCTCCCGACCTATTAACACACTTATGTAATACTAACAAGACTGTACTTATAGCCATTAATGAAAGAAAACATTATGCTAACTAATTAAATACAGTGCCTAAAGCTTTTAAGACAATAAATTTAACATAATATTATATCTGTTTCAGTAATAACTTTGACTGTACTTTTATTAGGATCCACCCACGTAAACTAAGTCCACTTTTAAATAGCATTCAGTGTGGCAAAATGAAAAACTATACATATTTTTTTCGTTTTAGTACATCTAAATAATGAAAGCTTGTTTTTAAAAAGAATTTTTTACATAAGATTTTATTTTAAAATTTTGAGTTACGTCTTAACCTAACCTATGAATTTCTGATTATACATCAGTATTACAATGCCTTTCACCTCTTATCGTATTCTACTCGTCAAACCCTTGCCCTTGTCACCCATATCAAGTGGACTGTAAAGAAAAAGTTAATCCGCCATCTTGTGGTGTCCGCCATATTGGGTTTAAAATGACGTCACATAGCTTATCGTATTCTACTCGTCAAACCGTTTCATTTGATACCCGTATCAAGGGGATTGTGAAGAAAAAGGTCACAAAGGCCATTTAGTGGCGTCCGCCATATCGGATTTATAACACTAGATATACTATATTGCATTGTCACCGGACTTATAGACACGTGTACAAAATTTCAAAGCTCTAGCCTCATTAGAACTAGTCGAAATTTTGATTGCAATATTTGACCTAAACATACTAACTAATAAACTAACAGGCGAAGTTAAATAGAAGCTTGTAAAAATATAAATAAAATGTTCTTTCTAAATTTAGATGTTATTTCACAGGTAACAATATTTATGTAACATAATCAATAAGACAATTTTCATTAACTAATGACACTAAAGTTTTTGATAAAAGTTAAACAAAGTTGAATACTCTTAAATAAACACTCTACAAAAAACTTATAAGCTTAAAAGTAGACAGAGTTTGGTCGGCGTGATACACTACCTAGAAAAGTTGCTGGTGTCAATAATTCTTCACCGCTAGAAAATAATAATAGCTACGCTACGTGAACAGTCAAAACGTTAAAATGTCTTAAAATTGCTTTGATAAAAAGAAAAGTACGAATGTATGCAGTATTGCACATAGTTACCTAATTATCAGCCATGTTGAAAGGTATATCCAGAAATACAGTATAATTTTACAACATAATTGTAAAAATAACACCATCTTTCCTATTTTTATCTTATAAATTTGCATTACATGTTTGTAAAGAAAAGTTAGTTTGATATAGCAACCTATAACCTATAATTTTTACTGCAAAAGTCGCCAAAAATGTTTTAAAACAACTAAAAATGTTTTGGGTGTGTAGCTAAAATAATTAAATTAATCCAATTAATATCAGATTATTTTGAATTATCTAGTTACACAAGCCTAAAGTTATTTTAATGAAGATTTACTTCATGTTTATTTGCTCCCTTAAAACATAAAAATGTAAATTGGTTTGTTTACGGCAACCCACGTATAGATATTAACAGAATCTCAATGTGTTTTATAATTAAATCTTAGAAACATAAATGGTTTTATTAGCATTTATATTTGCGCTTTTTATACATGCATTAAAAGTTAAAGTTATTTTTTAGTACGGTGGCACTACAAGCGAGTGTATTGGTCCCGGGTTCTACAGTTTAACGTGGTCTCCGAACCACGGTCCTCAGTAACCCGTCAGTCAGAACCTCCCCCCCCCTCCTAGGACTGTCAGCCCTTGGTTTCGCGCAAATCTGTGTCTTAAATCCGTCGTTTGTACGAAATTATTGTTTACCAGTGTACTTAAATTAGCTAACACCTTTTTTCAGGCCTTTTGAACTTGCAACGGGAATTAGAATAATACAATAGTCGAAAAATATATTTAAATTAATATATGCGCCCGGACTAAAATTATTTTCTCAGCTGGCGATTTTTTGCTGGAGTATACGAGTTATTTTATAGAGTTTTTTTTATAAATGGTAACAATATGAGTAGTTGACGAGGACTATACTTTTTTGTTTTAGTATAGTTTTAGGTCTGTTGTCGCAAAACAGACGAACGATTTGAAAAGAGTTTTATTTGGCTATTACTGCAAATATATATTAACATAAAAATATTAACATCCATATGTACTTTTCACGCTGATAGACCTAAATATGCCCTTCTAATAATGTGGTAGCACAAAGAAAACATTTTATTGAGTAATTATTAAAAATTAATAAAATGTTTGATTTCTGGTTTAATCAGAAAGAATTCCCTATCAAAGAAAAATATTTTGAAAATCAATAGACATTCATTAAAATTAAAATATATAAAGTTAAATAATAAAAATGAACTTACAGAAAAATATGAGAACTTAATTTTATTTTGTAAACCTGTGGTGATCTCGAATTCTTAACATTAAAAAATAAATTATACGCTGCATATTATTTTTCTAAATAACTTGTCTAATAGAGACCCTCTAAGCCCTGCTTCTCACTTATGATATCTTTTTATTTTATGTATACGAGTACTACTTACCTCATTACTTACCTCAGTGCTTAAATTAATCTGCGGCTCTGGTTCTGTTTGCTGAACTTCCACACATGAATATTTATCTATGTCTTCCGACAGCATCTCTAAGAAGTTGTAGAGACTCTAAGCCCTGATTCGCACTTATGATATCTTTTTATTTTATGTGTACGAGTACTACTTACCTCATTACTTACCTTAATGCTAAAATCAATCTGCAGCTCTGGTTCTGTTTGCTTAACTTCCACAAATGAATATTTATCTATTTCTTCCGACAGCATCTCTAAAAAGTTGCATTAAATTTGATATCCATTAAGTAGGAATCATCACTCTCCATCGATGATGCTCCTGGAGCTTGAGGTAATGCTGTGCCCTGCACTTTTTCTGATTGAGAGCCCGATGTAAATAAATATTCATGTATTCGTTCTCCTACACTCGTTAAAAACTACTCGTCTAGATCAAAGTCCATTAAGGAATCATCGGATTACTCTGGACCGTTGATATGGAAGGACTGTTGGTAGTGGTAATTCTTTTCAATTTTTACAATGTCATATTCAACCGAGGTTACTATTATGGAAGGACACTCATCCGTGCAACACTTCCAAATAATACCCTCAACTTACACTTTACAAAAACTAAAAACATTATTGTCTACTGACACACCTCCCTTAAGATGTTCAATAGATTCACGAAAATTTTTCATATTTAAAGCACCAAAATATTTTCACTTTTTCCTCTTCCTCTTTCCATTATCCTCAAAAGGACGTAGTGACACCAATTTATACTTGCTTTAACAGTTGTTTCCATGCTTGCCTGTCTTGAGCAATCTGCTCGGCTTCGTGTAATCCCATGTTAATTAAGGCTTTGGTTTGATCCACCCATCTAGTAGGGGATCTGCCTCTTGGACGTTTGCCCTCAACTTTTCCCTTCACGATAAGTCGCTCCATTGTGCCCGATCTCCTAGCGACATGTCCAAGGTACTGCAGGTACATGCGGTTAATTTCGGTTAACAGTCTGGTTCGTGAACCAATTTCTTGCAATATGGATAAGTTTGTTCGATGTTCTGTCCATGATACTCGTAAGAGTCCTCTATAAACCCACATCTCAAAAGCCCCTATTCGGTTTTTATCGGCTTTGTTCATAGTCCATGTTTCAGCTGCATATGTTGCAATAGGAAAGATAAGAGCATCAACAAGGCCAGTTTCGTTGTTCTCATGATCGATCTGTCTTTCCATATTTTATTTAGTTTGACGGTTGCTGATCTTGCCATAGTTAGTCGAAGTCGAAGTCGACTGTCGAAGATATCGCCAGTATTTAGTCCAGATGAATAGGTTTTCTGAACCTTTTAAATAAATAATAGAGTAAATCCGTTGTTTAACGAAATTATTGTTTAAATTTATTGCAACCAGTGTACTTAAATTAGCTTACACCTTTTTTCAGGCCTTTTGAACTTGCAATGGAAATTAGAACAATACAATACTCGAAAAATATATTTAACACGTTAACTGCCATGTGTACCATATATGGACACAGGTCATTTTAATTCTGCGCCATGCGTACAACTGAAGGACACATGTTTAAAACGGTTTTGAGCCATGAGTACATGCGGCGGTCACAGTTAGCGTATATTTAAATACGTAGGTCGATAGGTCTGGCGTAGAACTGCACTTTTTAAGAATGGCCTTGGGATTTTATGATTTTTGAAAATTCTATAATAAAAAAACTAAAATTTCCAGAAAAGTACTTTATTTATTTGTTTAATAACATTTAACTTAGAAAAAGAGTACAAAACATCAAATAGAAAACATTAGAAGATAATCTTTATGTTAAAATCCTACTTAACACTTTTGAAAGAATGCTTTTGAAAAAAACACTCAAAGCACACGAATGAATTGGCGTCACAGCCCCTGCACACATAGGTGACTCGTTTGGTGTTTTTTACAGCATAATTACGGTCATGTTCTTGTGTGTTCTTTTGATAGCAATATTTACACCTGCCTCTTTTGTTTTCTATATGTTGAGAAAGCTTGTGTTCTTGTGGGATATTCTCTGGAATAGGCGGTCTTCCGCTCTCAAGAAGCTGCAAGCATAGGCTTTCTTTGAAAGTCGTTATTGATAATTTGTTGTCGTTTATTTTGTTATACATATGTAAAGCCTTTACAACTGAGGTGCCCGTAATAAGTTCAATGGCTAATTTTCTGTACCATTTAATAGACTTCCGCAGCGAATTCGAATAAGCTGTCATTTGGTCAGACATGTCGACAAATGCCTTAGCGTTATTATAATCTACAACTGCGCGTGGTTTTTTTCTAGGCCCTTCTCTAAGCAAACCCAACCTGTACTTCTTGAACTTCGTCAGTATGTTTTGTGGATAATAATAGCACGTCTCTCTTATCGTGCCATTTCATAACAACAATATTTTTATTATTTTGTTTGGCAATGATTTCCCCTTTCTTAAGTTTGGCATCGACAACGGATTTTGGGAGATTTTTTCTATTTCGACGGACGGTTCCGACAAGATGAGTTGATCTACTTTGTAATTTTTCGGCAAGTGCGACTGATGTGTACCAGTTGTCTGAAAATAGTGTTCTACAGCTGTCAAGTAGTGGTTCTATCATTTCCATCACGACTTGTTCAGCAACAGGTCGCCCGTCAACCTTCTCTCGCCCACAATAAATTTTTACGCTGTAGGTAAAGCCCCCATTCAGACATATCTTAAAAAGTTTAATCCCAAACTTATGGCGCTTTCCTTTTATGTACTGTCGAAAAGCTAATTTACCTCGAAAGGGTATCATCGACTCGTCAATGCAGACGGTCTCCTCCGGTGTAATGCAGTGATGAAAACTATCATTTAGTATATTTATAAGACTTTGAACTTTATGAATTGATTTTATTTTGTAAACCTGTGGTAATCTCGAATTCTTAACATTAAAAAATAAATTATACGCTGTTGTTCACATCATCTGCAAAATTGAAAAAATACTGTTGCATATTGTTTTTCTAAATAACTTGTCTAATAGAGACTCTCTAAGCCCTGCTTCGCACTTATGATATCTTTTTATTTTATGTATACGAGTACTACTTACTTCAGTGCTTAAATTAATCTGCGGCTCTGGTTCTGTTTGCTGAACTTCTACACATGAATATTTGTCTATTTCTTCCGACAGCATCTCTAAAAAGTTGTAGAGACTCTCTAGGCCCTACTTCGCACTTATGATATCTTTTTATTTTATGTATACGAGTACTACTTACCTCATTACTTACCTCAGTGCTTAAATTAATCTGCGGCTCAGGTTCTATTCGCTTCTATTCGTAAAAGAAATGTTGATAATTTTGTGTCTATGGCCTATGGGAGACATCCATGGCTACAGTACCAGATTTATCCAAAATTTACTTACTCCAGAGCATAACCTAACTCTAACTGAGAGAAGACCTTATTACATGGACACAAGGCTATTTAATAAGTTACCATTAGATATTAGGAATATGAATTTACAATTGTTTAAAAAGAATATATCTGGATTGTTAATCAACAGCGTTCCCTACAGGATTGCATCGAAATGGACAATTTCGAGTAGAGCATTGGACACTATTACAGCAATAATTTTTGCGTTTGCGTAAGAGAAACCTCCATTTTCTAACAACATTATTTATTTTTTCAACAAATCGTATTTTTTAGTAGATTACAAACGATACAAGCACATGAATATTTATCTATTTCTTCCGACAGCATCTCTAAAAAGTAGTAGAGGCTCTCTATATCTTTTTATTTTATATATACGAGTACTACTTACCTCAGTGCTTAAATCAATCTGCGGCGCTGGTTCTATTCGCTGAACTTCCACACATGAATTTTTATCTATTTCTTCCGACAGCATCTCTAAAAAGTTATAGAGACTCTGTAAGCCCTGTTTTGCACTTATGATATCTTTTTATTTTATGTGTACGAGTACTACTTACCTCAGTGCTTAAATCAATCTGCGGCTCTGGGTCCATTTGCTGAACTTCCACATATGAATATTTAGCTGTTTCTTCCGACAGCATCTCTAAAAAATTGTAGAGACTCTAAGCCCTGCTTCACACTTATGATATCTTTTATTTTATGTATACGAGTACTACTTACCTCATTACTTACCTCAGTGCTTAAATTAATCTGCGGTTCTGGTTGTATTCGCTGAACGTCCACACATGAATATTTATCTACTTCATCCGACAGCATCTCTAAAAAGTTGTAGAGGCTCTCTAAGCCCTGTTTCGCACTTATGATATCTTTTTATTTTATGTATACGAGTACTACTTACCTGATTACTTACCTCAGTGCTTAAATCAATCTGCGGTTCTGGTTCTGTTTGCTGAACTTCCACAAATGAATATTTATTTATCTATTTCTTCCGACAGCATCTCTAAAAAGTTGTCATTAAATTTGATGTCCATTAAGTAGGAATCATCAATCTCCATCGATGATGCTCCTGGAGCTTGAGGTGATGCTGTGCCCTGACCTTTTTCTGATTGAGAGCCCGATGTAAATAAATATTCATCTATTCGTTCTCCTAGACTCGTTAAAAACTACTCGTCTAAATCTAAGTTCATTAAGGCATCATCGGATTACTCTGGACTGTTGATATGGAAGGACTGTTGGTAGTGCTGATGCTTTTCAATTTTTACAATGTCACATTCAACTGAGGTTACTATTATGGAAGGACACTCATCCGCCCAACACTTCCAAATAATACCCTCAGCTTACACTTTATAAAAACTAAAAACCTTATCGTCTACTGACACAAATCTCTTAAGATATTCAATAGATTCACGAAAATTTTTCATATTTAAAGCACCAAAATATTATCACTTCTTCACACTGTGACAAATAAGATGATATTAAGGAATTGTGGTCTTTCTTTCTTTCTTCGTCGTTGGCCCTCGTCCATGGGACAGGTTGGCGTGCTCTCCACCCGGTCCGGTGCTTAACCAGAGCCCTAGCTACCCTTAGGGATGGCTTACACGTTACCCAGTTTGGGTGGTATTTCCCTTAGAACCTCCGAATTGTCGGGTATGTACCCTCGGAGATTCCGAATACAAACAATTAATAAATAATAATAATAAAATAAAAAGCAAATAATAAATAAAAATAATAATAAAAAATGAGAAACGTCAATGTTTTCGGTATAGCACAGTTAAGGTTATGGAGTTTCCCGCCTCTGGTAGAGTCTATTGCGCACGCCTTTTTCTTTCAGCCGCACTTGCGCACTACCTTCCTCCCACAACAAGACATGGCCGTCACATGTCTATCTTGTGGGGATGAAAAACGTAGCACGAGCAGGGATTTCAGGCCTCATCGCTCACACCCCTTGACTTTGAAAAAGACTCTCCTCAACAGGCCGTGGAGCTTCCCTTTGTATTCCGTCACAAAACACTCTACTCACCGCTTCTTGGTGATCTAACCAGAAATCAAACTATGCACCGACCGAGAGATAACGCAACGGGCGCCAAAGGCAAACTCCAAAGAATTATTGTGGTACGTTTCAGCCCTTACGTAGATCTAGGAGCGGATCCAGGATTTAGAAAAGGAGGGGCTAGACTTAGAGCGTCGCTAAAACTTAAACATTTACCACCAAATTCACAAAGAAGTTTTAAGGCTTAAGATTTAAAAAAGGTCTTAGTAATTAATTGTAACTGTTGTTGTAATTAATACAGGTGCTGAGGTTGACTGAAGGCAGGGAGCAATTACGATATTACGTTGTTGGCTGCTCAACGGGGAGGGGAGCTCGAGCCCCCGAAGCCCCCCCCCCCCCCACGTAGGTCCGCCACTGGGTAGATCTATTAGGCAATATATAATAAACTGCAAACTTCTTGTAATTACGACAGGTAGTAGTAGTGTCTAATGACCTGCTATCAATCAAAGAGCTTTAAACCATTTTTGAAGTACTAATGCACCATAGATATCTACAAGAATTGATGTTAAAAATTAGGGCCGGATTTACCTCCTGGGAAATGTTTAGCGCTCCAAGCTGCTAAAGCGGCCTCGCGACATTTAAGATATCGATAAAAAATATTAGCAGCGTCTCAGCTTTTATTTTTATAAGTACCAACATAAATCGCTCGTTTCTATCGAAACAAAAGGAAAGCAAAATGGCACTTATTAATTCCAATATTATATTTATGTTGTTTCTTAAATTTTTTATCTATTTATAGCAACAGTGAGGGTACAATTTATCCCATATCAATTTACTATCTTAATTTTTCAACTTAAACTTAAAAAAACTTATCAGTAACAAATATTTATAGCCTAAAGAAATAGCGTCGTCAAAGCCTACAAACTGTGTCATGAAAATTTCGCGTCTCTGTGTGTTGTAAAACCGGTATCAATCTAGTGTTGGCAGTGTTGCCAGGTTCTAAATACATACATCTAAATTAAGTGTTTTTATGATGGCGTTGAGTTCAATTGTTGACTTACGCAGGTGTTTTAAATTTGTTACATGTTTCTATTTTTCTAAACACTGATATTTGACAATAAGTGATACTTAAATTTTTTTAGAGTTTCTAGAGCAAAGAGCATAATGACTACTTCGATTAGTTAAGATGTTCACATCCAAATGAATTGGTGCTAACTTGTTTAGATTTCTTCTAATATTCCAGATTGAATAAATTTAGATACTGACATAATGCAAACATGCATAGTCGTTAGCATTTTATACTTCCTTAGCTACTTTTAGTGTCCTAAGGCCCCCAGGATTCCAAATGCGACGCTGTTAATGACTATAAAATCGATAAGAGCTAAAAGGGATATTTACAATTAAAATGTATAATCATTGTTATGATACCTTCAAAATGCCCAAGTTTTTATGAACTGAAATACCATTCACAACGTTCAAAGAAGCTTTACAAGAAAACCGGTACCTACTGTGCAATAAAAATTAGATAAATTACAATTTCTTTTTTATACTTAGTGCTAGGCTAGAAACCAATATTTTAATGATTTTATTAGGATATTTTGATTCTACACTTAATTTACTTCCTTGCGTAGCATATATACAGTGTTTTAGTTTGTATGCGTAAAGGAAGTCCAACGCTGTCACCTCTGAGGTATATTGTTTGTTTAGAACTCTACAGAATAGAGTTTTGTCCTGTAAATATAACATAATTTCACTCGATAGGTCAATGGTATATTTTGAAACGAAGTATATCTGACCCTGTTAAATAATGAAAAGCCCTGTAAATTACTTTTAAGCTAATGGTTACATCTTAAAAATAAAATTAGTAATAGGACAAGTTAGTACTCTTATTTAAGGTAAATTTACCTTTTAAATGGAATACTTAAAGGTGCCAGGTGGAGGGATGACAAACAGTTTTTTAATATCAATCGAACCCTATTTAAAAATAACAATTATTTTTGTACCTCATAAGTCATAACGTATTTTTATTTTAATTTTATAATTATTAGATTATCGGCAAAATGGTCGTTAATTGCAATTTTGGGCAAGGAGAGTTTCGGTAAACCAATAAATAATTTATTTTATACCTATGGTTTATTATTAAAAATAAATTACGTAATGCTAGGCCGATAGATGGGCGCAACGCGGCAAAGGAAAGGGAGGCGGGTCGCGGGTTGCATTGTGTGTATATTTAAAGATTAATTACTGGTTTCGCATATTACACTGTATGTTTTTATTTATTGTGGGAAAATTGTATGAAAGCTCCTCTGTCAAGCTTATTAAAGCATCTACATTTATTTTTTAGATTATAAGGAATTATACAAGAATAATACAAAATATAAAATCTTAAGCTCAAAACTGTACTTAACGCACCGCGCCGACTATGAAATAGCTCGATCAACAACTGTCACTCGAATATCACACCTATGACAGGGTCTAATTCTTGAAGGCAAATAATAAAAAAAAGGTTCCTGTTTAATTCCATATACATAAAATATAGTGAAAATGATCTTGTCTTCTTATTTTAATTAATTATTGATACATAAAAATATAAAATAAATATTTTAAATTGTTAAAAATTACTCTTTCAGTTCGCCAAGTTGTTCTTCTTTTCAACAATTGCCACCTTTAGGCTGCTGGTTAATTCCGCACCCACAGTTTGACAGGGCGGTACAGAATTCTACTCTATTGTATTTTTACCAGCTATAGATTTGCTTATAACACCGCTTTTTCGCAAATATAAATTGGACCACTTACGTCACAGAAATTATTTTTGTTGAAATAGCTATAATATATATTTTTCAGATTAATAATTTTTGTTCCTATACTTGATGACGTAGCCTAATTTGAAACTGACGCTCCGCCTATCAGTTCATGTAATGAAAAGGGCTTAAAATTACTGTACACTTTCGAGATATTATCCTTTTCAAGACTCTTGCATTCGACTAGTTTCTCGACAGCATCGCGACGCCTACATTCCCAAAGATGCTGCCTGGATCCCATCTCTCAGTTGCTGTTATCACCTTTATTTGATTTTAAGAAATTAACCATAGAGGAATCTAGTATAAATAAAAATATTTGACCGAAAATCATTTAACCATTGAGGAAACATCTAGTTTAAAAAATAAAATATTTGACCGAAAATCATATCTATGGAGACATTGTAAGAAATGAACCTACTGTTTAAAAAATTGCTGTCCAGATCGTATCGAAAATTATGAAAATAATTAACATAAAACTACGACAAACTTTTTTAAATACATTTTATATTTTTGATGTGTTGATTTTGTGCCTTCAAAATTTTATGTAGCCAAAATTCTTTTACCTATAATCAGTTGTGAGCACCTTTCTATAGAATCAACCTACAATTAAACAAAAAAAAAGTGTCCAAATTAGACTGAGAATTCGGAATATTTTCTCAAAATTACATAAAAACAACTATTATGCAAATGGTACAGGGATTTCAAAAAGGCATTAAGGATTTTATTATATGAATTTTATATTTTTGATATGTTGATTGTGTGCTTTCAAAATTTTATATAGCCAAAAATTTTTGACTTAAAATCAACAGTTGTGAGCATCTTTCTATAAAATCAGCCTAAAATGAAAGAAAAAAAACGTATCGAAATGAGACTGAGAATTCGGAATATTATCCTAAAATGAAATAAAACAATTATTACTCAAAAATTAAATAAAACAATTATTGTCCAAATCGTACTGAGAATTCAAAGAGGCCTTAAAACTCCGACAAACTTTTCTACTTTGATATGGTCATTTTTGCTTTTGAAATTTTGAATGATAAAGTCCCTATAATATAGCCAAAAATATTTGAGTTAAAATCGTAAGTTGCATGTAGACAGTTGTACGGAATTATCCTAAAATTAAATAAAACGAGTATTATCAAAATCGTAATGGTAATTCAAAAAGGCATTTATATTAAAGCTGCGACAAAATTTATGTAGGAATGTTATATTTTTGACATACTGATTTTGTGCCTTTGAAATTTTAAGTAAAACACCCCCATGACTTAAAATCATAAGCAGACACTTCTACCGAATAATTCTAAAATTAAATAAAACAATTTTTACGTACTGGAAATTCAAAAAGGTATTTATATTAAAACTGCAACAAAATTATATATATATATATATATATATATATATATATATATATATATATATATATATATATATATATGAATTTTTAATTTTTGACATATATTGGTTTGTGCCTTTGAAATTTTAACACATTCGCGGACACCTGGTGTGAAGATAGGTGTCACCAAAAGACACCCAATTTTTTTACAGAATATTTCTTTTGATTTAAGCATAAACATTCGCATCACTTGGACCATGAAAAAAAAAACTCCTTTTTCATGAAAAAAACACTGTCTGCGTTTGCAGACCTGTCCCAAGGCATCGTTATTCTATGCCAGGAGATATGTCGGCTTTAATAGCCAGATCTAGGATTGGCTTTTGGTAAGTGTTGCAGTCCTCGTTGAACCAGTTTTCTTTCATCTTTAACTCCAGCAATTTGAGCATATGACCTTGTAAATGGCAAACACCAATAAACTTGAATAACTATTCTTTGTTTGTTTCTGCAAATAAAGAATACCTGCATAAACGTCTTTTTGATATTTTTTCTTCTGAAAGCTTTTCCCCATATAAAATTGTATTCATTACTTGGTAGTAACTTTATTACTTCTTCGGTATTTTAAAATATCTATCGGTGAGGGCGAATCCGTAAAATGTAGTTTAATTCCTGAAGTGGCCGCATCAAAATTAAAATCTGGAACATCATCTGCAGTATCTTCCCACTCAGAATCGGTATCGCCCTTCAACAGATCGCATATTTCCATTCTATACATGGCCAGAATGCAGCCATAGAAAACTGCTCGTTTTTTTATGGCTGCTCACCCAGCCTGAGCAAAAAGGTGGTCAGGTTTGCTCAGTTTTGATTGATATGGATATATATATATATATATATATATATATATATATATATATATATATATATATATATATATATATATATACAGTGTGTCTACGTAAGTTGGCGGCATATGGGAAACTTTTTTATTATTAATTTTACGAAAAAAAGTTATTCTTTATAAAAAGTTCTGCATGCTCCAAAACCTAAAATGCAACCATCAGATATCAAATTTTATCAGTCGTATACGAGGCTTGTCAAAAAATGTGATTTTTACTCAAGTACCTTTATTTTCGACAATATCGAAAATTATAAAGAAAAGATGTTTAGAATTAAAAATAACTTTAAAATAATCAACCTTGTTTATTTACATTAAAAAACAATTTTTTTCGACATTTTCTCTGCGATAACGTTGACAATTGAAGTG
Source organism: Philopedon plagiatum (assembly GCA_963971165.1). Taxonomy (NCBI): domain Eukaryota; kingdom Metazoa; phylum Arthropoda; class Insecta; order Coleoptera; family Curculionidae; genus Philopedon; species Philopedon plagiatum. The sequence continues at coordinate 112,464,807 of OZ020190.1, read as the reverse complement.
TGCACATTAATGCATTACATTTGCTAAATTAACAATCTCAATTTTCTCTTCCAGGCTTAATGTTTTTGGCGTTTCTATACCTTTCCGTAAACAAATACGTCTGTCAAACATAAAACTGTATAATACGGATCTCTAAAAACTATGAAAATCACTGTTAGACTGCCTAAAAAAGTGTTTATACCGTGCTACTTTTTAAAATACGATTGTAGACTTTTTTCGAATTTTCGATGTTTTGACAGTTCTCAAATCCTACTTCAAATACCACTTTTAAAACATGCCAGTGCATCCTAGATTAATTATGCGTTAATGTGCAAACTTAAATTTTCAACGTTATCGCAGAGAAAATGTCGAAAAAAATAGTTTTTTAACGTAAATAAACAATGTTGAATATTTCAAAGTTATTTTTAATTCTAAACGTATTTTCTTTATAATAATTTTCGATATTGTCGAAAATAAATGTACTTTACTCTTGAGCAAAAAACACATTTTTTGACAAACCTCGTATACGACTGATAAAATTTGATATCTGATGGTTGCATTTTAGGTTTTGGACCATGCAGAACTTTTTATAAAGAATAACTTTTTTTCGTAAAATTAACAATAAAAAAGTTTCCCATATGCCGCCAACTTACGTACACTATATATATATATATAAATATATATATATATATATATATATATATATATATATATATATATATATATATATATATATATATATATATATATATATATATATATATATATATATATATATATATATATACAGTGACCGGCAAAAAGTTCGCAACATATGGGAAAAATTTTTATTAGGTGAGTATTGGAAAAACTTTTCCGGGGGATCGGTTCTGCATGTCCGATAACCTAAAAATCGATTTTGACATACGTCACGTGACCACTGGTATAGCGTCAAATTAAAAAAAAATTGTTAATTTACAAAAAGTGAGGTTAGTTGACGAGATATCAAAAAAAGTTATTTGAAAAAATTGCTTAGAATTAAATTTTAGGTCCTTGTGCAAAACTTTAAGATTTTATTTAAAAAAATTGGAAAACTCAATTTTTTTTAAATATTTTTTTATCGATTTACAAATTTCCATTTTCTTTCGTTTAGATAGCTTGGCTAATGTAAAGCCCATGTATCTGGATGAAAATAAACGAATGTAGTAATTTTTTCTACAATTGACAGGACAAAATTAAAAAAAACAGGGTTTCGGCGGACGCTAGCTGTTGCAATGATTTGTATCTAGCAGCAGTGTCAAAATTTTAGAGACATTTCAATGAGATTACATTGAGAAAACCTTAATCGTCTTAAATATATCTGAAGTTCGACTTTTTGTAAAGTTAAGGGGAGTAAAATAGATAATAAACAAAAAATTACCTGTTTATTTAATCGAAATTTCATAAACGAAAACCAATGTAAGAAAAACTTAAAAGTAGTCAAATTCTGTACTAACAACATAAAAAATCATTGTTTTTCCTTGGGTGCACAGAATTTAAAACTCAGTATGACCACCATTTCTCTCCATACATATTATTGTTCTCGAGCGCAACTCTCGATTAACATTTCGGAGCATTTTACGATTTATTTGCAATACACAATTTCTAATGGCATTCTCTAAATTTTGTATATTCCTAAAGGGTCGATGTTTGTACACAGAGTTCTTTAGGTATCCCCACATAAAGAAATCTAACGGAGTCAGATCTGGTGATCTCGCAGGCCACGGATTTTCAGAAAACCGTCCTATCCACTGGTTTCCAAATTCTTGATCCAGCCATCTCTTCACCTCATTTGTGGAATGAATGCTAGCTCCGTCTTGTTGAAAGTATAAATTTCTTCTTTCGGCTAATGACAAATTGTCTAAAAAGTCAGATATCTCAGTTTGTAGAAATTCTAAATATCGTTCTGAATTTAAATTGTCTCTAAAGAAAAAAGGTCCCACTATTCTGAGGTTGAAAATTCCGCACCACACATTAACCTTAAAACTATATTGGTCTTTACTCTGAATTACAAAGTCTGGGTTTTCGGTGGCCCACCATCTACAGTTTTGTGAACTGACGGTTCCGTTAGAGGTAAATGTAGCTTCATCCGAGAAAAGAACGTTCTTTGGGAAATTAAAATCTTCCTCAATCATACCCTGGAACCAGGCACAAAAATCGAAGCGGGCGTCATAATCCCTATCTTTTAATACTTGTACAAATTTAGGTTTGTACGGATGAAATTTGTTTCTTTTTAATATCCTCCGCACAGATCTTTCGTGAATGTTAGTGATCTCCGATATTTGACTAACTGCTAATTGGGGTGTTTCTGTGATCGACAAACACACATCCAGAGAACCTTCGTCACCTGTTACCGGTTTTTCATGGGAAACTTTATACTGCTTTTCTACCGATCCCGTTTCTTTAAATTTATTGACTAGACGAGATACTGTGGAATAATGGAGGGATTTATCGGGGTGCCTCTCATTAAAAATTGCTGCTGTTTCTCTATGGCTTTTGTAATTATCTCCAGAAATTAAAATAATTTCTATCTTTTCCTGAAGAAGTAGTGTGGGTGCCATTTTAAGGAATAAAATATTAATAAACTTATGTAAAATATCAAACTTAGTAAGATGCGAGACATAAACCAATGACATAGGTTGAAATCAAACAAATTATAATTTGTTTGACATTTTTCTGTTGTTTTTAACCTACTAGATTATTTGGTTGTTTTAATTTCAGAGCCTGCTTTGGTAGTTTTAAGTACAACTAAATAGACCTGGTTGTTAAATTTATGTGCGAAAAATCTTAATAAAATCTTGATACAGTCATTTCATTAGATTCAAACCATTGCAACAGCGAGCGTCCGGCGAACACCTATTTTTTCGATTTTGTCCTGTCAATTGTAGAATTGTAGATCTGACTCCGTTAGATTTTTTTATGTGGGGATACCTAAAGAACCCTGTGTACAAACATCGACCCTTTAGGAATATACAAAATTTAGAGAATGTCATTATAAATTGTGTATTGCAAATAAATCGTAAAATGCTCCGAAATGTTAATCGAGAGTTGCGCTCGAGAACAACAGTATGTATGGAGAGAAATGGTGGTCATACTGAGTTTTAAATTTTGTGCACCCAAGGAAAAACAATGATTTTTTGTGTTGTTAGTACAGAATTTGACTACTTTTAAGTTTTTCTTACATTGGTTTTCGTTTATGAAATTTCGATTAAATAAACAGGTAATTTTTTGTTTATTATCAATTTTAATCCCCTTAACTTTACAAAAAGTCGAACTTCAGATATATTTAAGACGATTAAGGTTTTCTCAATGTAATCTCATTGAAATGTCTCTAAAATTTTGACACTGCTGCTAGATACAAATCATTGCAACAGCTAGCGTCCGGCGAAACCCTGTTTTTTTTAATTTTGTCCTGTCAATTGTAGAAAAAACTACTACATTCGTTTATTTTCATCCAGATACATGGGCTTTACATTAGCCAAGCTATCTAAACGAAAAAAACTGGAAATTTGTAAATCGATAAAAAAATATTTAAAAAAAATTGAGTTTTCCAATTTTTTTAAATAAAATCTTAAAATTTTGCACAAGGACCTAAAATTTAATTCTAAGCAATTTTTTCAAATAACTTTTTTTGATATCTCGTCAACTAACCTCACTTTTTGTAAATTAACAATTTTTTTTTTAATTTGACGCTATACCAGTGGTCACGTGACGTATGTCAAAATCGATTTTTAGGTTATCGGACATGCAGAACCGATCCCCTGGGAAAGTGTTTCCGATACTCTCCTAATAAAAATTTTTCCCATATGTTGCGAACTTTTTGCCGGTCACTGTATATATATATATATATATATATATATATATATATATATATATATATATATATATATATATATATATATATATATATATATATATATATATATATATATATATATATATATATATATATATATATATATATATATATATATATATATATATATATATATATATATATATATATATATATATATATATATCTATATCAATGAAAACTGAGCAAACCTGACCACCTTTTTCCTCAGGTTGGGTGCGCAAAAAGGTGGTCAGGTTTGCTCAGTTTTCATTGATATAGATATATATGTATCTATATCAATCAAAACTGAGCAAACCTGACCACCTTTTTGCTCAGGTTGGGTGAGCAGCCATAGACAACGAGCAGTTTTCTATGGCTGCGTTCTGGCCATGTATAGAATGGAAATACGCCACCAGATCTTGTAAATTTTGATTTTCTACACTACTAGAATCAGAATCGCTTTCATGAATAGAAGGAGGATAATTTAGATCTCTATCATCTAGAATCTTCCGGTTGACTTTAATCTGAGCTGGAACTGTGAGATTCATTTGAAAAGTTTTCGTCAGACTCTACCGGGTGTCAACGAGATCACTTTCCGGCTGCCATTTCTTTAGTATTTAACCGAACAAGATGAAACTTGGCAGGAGTCATAGGCTAATAAAAAGTCACTTTTCTAGGTACTTGTCAAATTTCGACGACTTCCGGTTTAGCCGGAAGTGACACCAACTTTAGATTTTCAAACGAGACACCCTGTATATTTCTTGATTTTTGGAATCTAGAGATCATTTTACGTACAACTGTATTATTTTTATTACTTTTTGTGTCAATTTGCCATTTTTAAAACTAATTTTTTGTTTTAATCTAGAGTGCCATGACCCACCTTAAATCGTGCTAATAGACGTGTACAATGTGTACATCTGCACAAAAATACCTACACAATTTTATCACCTTTCATTTGTCTTACCAGAGCGTTCAAAGTTGACTAAATCCCTTTTTTGATAATAACTTAAAAAAAATTAAATACAACTATAACACTTTCATAGTATAACTAGATGTAGTTTTTTATTACGAATCCAACGGTGCATCACAACATCAAAATTCTCTTGGATTTTCTAAAGAAAACTACATTTTATTGCAATAGCCATTTTATATGGTTTGATAAAACATGCAACTGCACGACGATCAAATATTATATCCACTTAGCCATGACAAAACTGAATAATAATAATGGGTGGCTGTAAACAATTCGCCACAAACCAGAAACATAATATTAAACACCAGAAAAAATAATTGTTTACAAATTTGTAAAATTCTATCATTTATCCTGAATTCAATTGTTTTCCATGGCAAATTTAACAATATTTTGAGGCTCCATTCCGTTGTTTTTTAAACAGATATAATAATTTAATTGTTTGTCATGGCTAACTGGATATAATATTTGATCGTCGTGCAGTTACATGTTTGATCAAACCATAACAAATGGCTATGGCAATAAAATGCAGTTTTCTTTAGAAAATTCAAGAGAATTTTGATGTGATGCACCGTTGGATTCGTAATAAAAAACTACATCTAATTATACTATGAAAGTGTTATAGTTGTATTTAATTTTTTTAAGTTATTATCAAAAAAGTGATTTAGTGAACTTTGAACGCTCTGGTATGACAAATGAAAGGTGATAAAATTGTGTAGGTATTTTTGTGCAGATGTACACGTCTATTAGAACGATTTAAGGTGGGTCATGGTACTCTAGATTAAAACAAAAAATTTGTTTTAAAAATGGTAAATTGACACAAAAAGTAATAACTATAATACAGTTGTACGTAAAATGATCTCTAGATTCCAAAAATCAAGATATATACAGGGTGTCTCATTTGAAAATTCAAAGTTGGGGTCACTTTCGGCTAAACCGGAAGTCGTCGAAATTTGACAAGTACCTCGAAAAGTGACTTTTTATGAGCCTATGACTCCTGCCAAGTTTCATCTTGTTCGATTAAAAACTAAATAAATGGCAGCCGGAAAGTGATCTCGTTGACACCCGGTATATACCTATAGCCTTAGAGCCGGGCTTCTTTGGAATCCACAAGAGAGCCGAAACAACCTGAGGGAAAATTATTACTTACTCTCTCCTCTGATTTAAAAAAGTGTTGAGACATACATATTCACAAACATACACAGGTACTCCATTTTGATCTATAACTACTAACACCTCCTTATTGTGTTCAAAAACTTTGTAAAACTCGCAAAATGTGTATACAAAGATAAAAATGCATACTACTTACTTTATATTTCCTTATGATGTTGTCCTATCATTGTAGGTACAAAAAATAAGCATTAAATGAAAATTTTTGTCAAGAGGAACCTCTTATGCACATGCGTATGTAATTGAGTGCATAAGCTGACAGCAAATACAGACGCACGTTTACTAATTCCTTCTTTATCGGCACTATTATTTCTTACTTATCTCATGATTATCGTACTGGAAATTCGAAAATGCATTTATATTAAAGCTGCGACAAAATTTTATACATGAATTTTATATTTTTAACATGTTGATTTTGTGCATCTGAAATTTAAAGTAAAACACTCTCATGACAAAATCGTAACCATGCAGACATTTCTACGGATTATCCTAAAATTAAATAAAACAATTATTATCAAAATCGTACTCGGAATTCAAAAAGGCATTTATATTAAAACTGCGACAAAAATTTGTATATAAATTTTATAACTTTTACGTATTGATTGATTGATTGAAGTTTTGAGGGGAACACCCCATTTATCTAAACCCCATATAGCTAAAATTATTTGTCATAAAATCGCAAGTATTAGGGCCTTCTTACGGAATCAAACTACCATCAAACAGCAAAAAATTAACTTATCCAAATCAGATTAGAAATTCAGAAAATTATTAGAATCGATAAAATTTTGGATTATCATTTCATGTTAATTCTGTGCGTCTGGAGTTTTAAGAAAAACATCTTGTATAAATAAAAATTCTGTCAAGTGTAAGCCAGGGCCCTGAAACTTTAAATACGGATTATCGCAGCTGCCACTTGTCACATTTTAGTTAGCGACCATGACACAGAGGGCACTACGTCCATTCGACAGACGACAGATGTCAAAATTAGACCAATCAGGTTATTTTATTCTCGGTTGTCTGGCCTTTGTCTTGTCCGTCAGCCTGTCAGCCATTTTATAATTTCGAGAAAAGATGAAGATTATTTTATGTGTGATTTTAATCACAATTTATCGGCTTAGAAAAGCAAATTAGGACTTTATTACGTTTCCTGGTAAGTGTTCTCTTGTATTAAAAAAAATATATAGCCAATTATCAATACATGTCTTGAAACATGGTATTCTGTTACATAGTTTAGTAAACAAACATTTTTCCAGGTACTTTTTTATTTTAAATTGTACGTGTAGTTTTTTCTAAAATATACAGTTTTTTCATTTTTTGATATTTAAAAATATACTTTCAGCATTCAAAAATAATACACTGCCAAATGTATTTCCAATACCAATAGTTCCGAAGACTAGACTAATATTAATAAGTTATTTCTATATTCTATGGTTTATTTAAGTGAACATAGTTTCGTAATAATAAATAAATGATGAAAGTTGGCAATAGTGAATTTGACCATTTCTGTTTTGTGGTCTTTGTGTCATTAAAAATGATTTTAATCAAACTTTTTTTATTGTAGATGTAAATAGACAAATCAGATATTGTATTTTGGTAAGTACCATTTTCTTAATCATATTTAAAACATATTTCGTGCTAGGTGTAACTATTTAGATGATTTTAATTCCAGAACATTCAATATAATTTATAGTTTTTTTAACATATTTTTTGTGCTTGTCGGAAAAATTCATTTTGTAGTTTGCCACCCATACCTACATGTTACTGTCTCTGTATTTTATCTAACATGGCTGCAGTCATAGCAGCTTCTTCCTTTGGCAGAGTTAAGTACTCGTGTGAGAATTCCTGTTACACTAATTTTCCAAAGGATTATAAAATCAAATTTTTTTTTATTTTCCCTAAACTTTTGCGACATTAGAAGCTTGAAAAACAGCTTACTGAATACAAGTTCTCAATTGGTATACATAACATTTGTACGTAGCATCCCTGCGTTAAGCTTCGGAAATAAACATATACGTCTTGACGAGTACACTTTAACTCTGGATTGCCCTACTGGACACTGTAGAAAGCACAACATTTTTACTGACAGCAAAATAAATAGCAGTAATAAAAAGATGAAACTTAACCAGAGTTTTTTTTATGTACCATTCGCTTATTGAGTAAAGTTAAATAGTGCACCTGATTTGTGTGATATAAATAACTATTAGGTATTTAGTGTACAAGATGATTCTGCCGAAGTTTTCGTTTTGTTTCATGTTAAATGCTCGATGGAATTGGACCTCCACACAAGCCCAACGTGATGTTAATGGATCTGAAGAAATCTGATTAGAACCTTCACCCGATTGTGACTTTTACCTTGCATTAACATTCTCATGTGAGCCATATTGTTATGAGATGACTTGATAAACATTTCGTTATGATTTATATTGATTAAATGAAGAAATTAGTAAAAATAGGACCTTGTTGTTTTACTTTTAAATACGATACAATTTTGTACCGACTTTAAAGGTAAATTGATGTTTTGCTATTTTATGCCTTGTATTTATATATTTGTTTTAGATTGTCATTTTTTTATATTTTATCTGAAAATTCTTTTATAAACGTCCAATAAAAACATTATGTAAATACAAGGTTATAAAATGTCAAAACATCAATTTGACCTTTAACTGATCATATGGTGGCTTTTCTTCCGCACCCCGCTTCCGCCATGAATACTTTGGGACCCTACGGATGAGGGCGCCACAATTGACAGAAATGTTGCGACCAATTAGCACGCACTTAACGTTTCTTACCTGTTGTTCTGTGGTGTAAGCTATACTTGCACACTTAGTGTTCCGTACCATCAGCCCCTCACTTAACCTGAGCAAACTTCGGCCGCTCGATCTCCGCCCAGCTGTCGCGCTACCCGCCGCGCGCCAACGTCGGCACCAAGGCCGTATCACATCGAATATGGGCGAAGCTGAGTGGGGAGCGCTTCGACTAAGTCAATTACAAATTTTGAAAAACGTGTAAGGACAAAAGTAGTTCCTTAATCGTAACAAATATTTTTTGTCGAAAAACTTTTTCTCTAAATCCATTGGTTCAGCAGTTATGAGGAAATAAACAATTCAATTGTTTATAACAATTGATCGCACTAAAATTTTTCAATCCTGATAATTTTCGCCCGATCTACAACTAATTCTCAATGTTCATGACTTTTTTCAGATTTTTCTGAGCGATCCATTTGGTGATAAGGATGGAGGACAGCAATTTTTAAGCGTTTTTCCCCAAAAATGTTTAAAAAATGCAAACAAAAATACATCATATATATTCTTAAATTCGTGCTTTAATAAGCTTTTGTTTGACACCCGACACGATGCCCTTGAATTTTTGTTTTCTATTTCCCAATTTACCCCCTGAAATTGACCCCCAGAATCAAAATTCAACTTTTTATACTTCACCTCTATAATTGGGTCACCACACTTTATCTCTGTGCTAAATTTCAAATTTTTACTTCGAGTAGTTTCAGAGTAAATTGCCTAAAAGACGGACACCGAGGTGATTTCATAAGTGTTCCGTTTCACGAAACACTAAAAATGATCATGCACACTTGCACAGTCGAACTGGGAATTCAGAAAATTATTAGCATGTTGTATGTTCATTTTGTGCCGTTAGGGTTTTAGGAGAATCACTCGATATAGCCAAACATATTTAACCCTCCTAATACTAACTGGGGTAGTTTTGTACCCCAACTTATTTTTTTTGAGGTTATTTTGCAATATCTTTTTTTCCGTTTGTTATAAATTGAAATCGTCCTAGAAATACTCATTTGAAGTAATGTCCTACATTATCTACAAGTTTCATTAAAAAAAGATTTATACTGTATGTACTACTACAGCACAAAGTGGCTGATTTAACACCTATGGTGGGAGTACTAAAACACAGTACTAAACGGGTTATGTGTAGAAAATATTGAAATTGAGTAAAAACTGCATTTTGTTAACAGTATAAAAGACTGTTTTTCTTTACTTTTTTATTTGTTATTATTATAAATCATTTTCTAATTAATATATTTAATTGATTTTTAGTAATGTGGGTTGTTTTTATTTAAATAACAAAACAAACAAGGTTTTGTTGACAAAATAAGCTGGGATCGGTTGGGGTACAAAAATACCCCAGTCAGTAGTTTATGTTGGTTAAATAAGTCAGTATTAGGAGGGTTAACTTAAAACCATAAAAATGGAGATATTTTTACAGAGCCGACCTAAAATTAAATAAAGATGATTTTCGAAACTGAACTGAGAATTCAAAAATTCATTAAAATTTTTAATTATGTTAATTTTGTACAGGAATATGTTTAGCAGTTACCTGATATCTACTTTACTTTTGGTAATTTTCCCTATATGATCTTATAGACTTGTAAGTAATCAAGTATTTCTTAAAGCCTAACAACAGGTCAATCAGCCATAAAATTAAAGCAGTTTTATTACACTAGGAATTATGAATTAGTAGCTTTATTTAAACAACAAAGGATATATACAACAGATTCCTGTGACAAACTCTTGTTAAATGCACCAATACTACCCTTGAAAATGAATGCCAGGGTGAGTCAGGTAACAGACCGATTGGGGTGTCCTTAATTATTTAGTTGAGGGGTTATGAAGGTACACTCGTAAGAAGCTGCCTGAAACGTTTGTCTGCTATTTTGAGTATTTTGTGTTAGGATTTCGTCGAAGTTAGGTCAGTTGGTTTTCAAAATAAGAACATACTGTTTCATCTGTTTTCGGTAGAAGAGAACCGTTTTTATTCAGTTTTATTTTAAAATGTCGTTTGACAGTCTTCCTAAAAGCCTTAGAGGTCTTAGAGCCTGTCTAATGTGTTCTCTTATTAAATCCATTGATCAGTTTGAGGAAGATGGATGTGATAATTGTGAAGCTTTCCTACGAATGAAAGGAAACAGGGATATGGTGTATGATTGCACAAGTCAAAATTTTGATGGGTAAGTTTTATTACAATTTTAGATAGTAACAATAACTAATATTAGGGAAATGTTGGGTAATTTGGCTCGTATTCTAAAACTGTCAGTTATTAGGTATTAAATAAGGTTAACAGGTTAAGATAAAGCAAATTGTCTATATCACTGTATAACAACAACACTAATAAAATGCAAATAACAAAGTTTAATATTACACAAAAATTTTTTGTTTTATATCTTCCTAATTATACAGGGTGTTTAACAACTAAGTTTTACGCTATAAATTAATGATTAAGTTATTTCCATAATTTATAAAGAAAAAAGTAGGTACTTAAACATGTACTTATTTTATTTTACTTTATCACAGTTTGTCCAAATAAGTGTACAACATATGAAAAACTTCTTTCTCTATTGATTTTTCAAAAAATTTTACTGATGATGTGTTGCTTATTGTCAAACTAAAGACTATATGTTAAATCTTATATAAAGTTGTTAGTAAGAGTGCAAATGGGTTGTTTTTTTCAAAACTCACCAGGAGTAAAGTACTCTTATTTATTAAAATAACGAAAAAGTTACGGAAAAAAGTTTTATTTTAAACAGTTCAACTAAATATGTCACCTGAGACCGATATATTAATTTTTTTTTGTTAATTGTCTTCTGTCGCTGGTTTATTATTATGATTCAATTTTCTGTCTTAAACCTACGTCGAAGTAAGCTAAATATTGTTAAAGGTTTTTTTTTTGCTAATGCACAAATCGCAATGATCACACTGATCAACTAAATTAACTAATTTTAAACCAGTACTAGATCTTGTACCTTCTTAGTGAATCTGAACATTTGAGTTTTAATATAAAACAAATGTATTACTTATTAAGAAAGAATAAATTTGCAAATTCAAACTTTAATATATCCAGCTTCCTTTTCGATGAATTTTATTTTTAACATAAAGGGTTTTCAAACAGCTTTTCTTAAAACAACTTGAGGAATTTCTAGAGCACATCGGGTTATTATTCTTCCAAGCTTTCGATATTTTCAAAGGGTGGGTGAGAATATACTTTTTCCATAGACAAAATATATTTAGACCATCACAACGTATTCGCGACACCAGCTGAATCCGTCCAATGTATGGGCGAAAAAGTGCGTTTGTACGCATTGGGCGCCAGTCAGATTTTTAAACGACGGTCCTCTCGAGGCATTCGCACTCGGGACGTCTAGCAAAAGTGGTTGTTGAACTCAATGACGCAACTCGGCGATCAGAACCGGACCCAGTTGTAATCACTGAAGGAAGCACATGGATTACAGCTGTTGTAAAATGCTGAAGTTGCTATTTCCATTTGCAAAAATACTTTTAAGTTTTGAGTTATTAAGATTAACTCTAACCAAATAAATTTTCAAACTTTTATCTTAAATGCTGTATGGTGTTGAAGTGAACACACACACGGAGAAGTAGAAATATTTATCAGTGACGTATATTGAGTGTGGTCAAGGTGTCAGAAAGGCACTGATGGGGTGTGTGTGTATTAGGGGCATTGTATAAGGGGTAATATGGTGTAAGAAGGTCATATATAGTGTCAATGCCTCCTTCCCCTATATTGCATAAGGGTGAGTGAGTGTCCAAAAGGCATATTTGCGCTTTCGCCAAAGGCGCACTAAAAATAATAGTGGATTAGGGTAGAGGGGAGTATTGGAAAAGGGATGGCGAAAGAAAAAAGCTCTTTCGCCAAAGGATAGCTAAGATATCAGTGGATTAGAAGGGCGAGTGTCCAAAAGGCATATTTGCGCTTTCGCCAAAGGGGCACTAAAAATACTAGTGTATTAGGGTAGAGGGGAGTATTTGAAAAGGGATGGCGAAAGAAAAAAGCTCTTTCGCCAAAGGATCGCTAAGATATCGGTGTATTAGAAGGGTGAGTGTCCAAAAGGCATATTTGCGCTTTCGTCAAAGGGGCACTAAAAATACTAGTGGATTAGGGTAGAGGGGAGTATTTTAAAAGGGATGGCGAAAGAAAAAAGCGCTTACGCCAAAGGATCGCTAAGATATCAGTGGATTAGATTGACATGGGGCCGTAAGTAAGTAGTGCTTTCACCAAAGTATCAAGTGCACACACTGGGGCGCATTCAGAATCGACGCCGGGTGGGTAAAAATTAACTTGTCAATGACGTCACGGCCATAAGAAACAACGGCAGGCCGCACGGTCAGCTGTTTACCCGGGAACACCCGGCGTCGATTCTGAATGCGCCCCTGTAAATAGGTGTAAAAATATTTACATCTTACCATAGAACTTGGTTTGTTCAATAATTATACAGGATGGGATGCCAATCCAATAAAATATACGCATAGTTTTGGTAATTTTTTTATTTACTATTTTACTTCTTAAAACAGTTGCATATTTTATTTCTATTGTTTAGAATACTATGTTTATATTTATTTCAACTTTCAATTTTGTAAATGTAACGTTTAAAAAATTAAGAGGGGGGGACATTAAAGAGACGCACTGTATATGTATAAACTGACCTATTTTCGAGGAATTATCGAGTTTTGTATAGCAAGAAAACTCAGATTTAAGCCAACAAACTATACAATATTTGTTAAAATCTCACTAATGGTTACATTTTTATCATTAATAAAAAGAATAATTACAAGTAAGATATTTAGCATTTATTACTCGATAAAAGATTCACGTCACGGGAAATAAATTTTGAAATACGGTCCTGTCTATCACAAGGCAAACGTTCGACAAGGCGCAAGTCCGCAGAAGACCGCCTGTGTTTACGGATTCAGCTTGGTAAATTTGCCACATTCGCAAATGACATTATTTCTCTATTATATATTTTCTCTATGACTTTTTCCTTTAAATATCCCCAAAGAGAGTAATCGAGTTGGTTCAGATCCGGCGACGTCGCCGGCCAATGATTTTCTAAAAATCTTCCTACCTAACACCACTGCAACGCTGAAGCAACTCGTTAACAGCTCGGAAACTATGGCACGGCGCACCATCATGCTGATACCATAAATAATTTCTAATGTTAAGTGGAAGGCTCTTAACAAAGTCAAACAGTTTGTTGATTTCTCAAAAATTGAAGGTAAATATACGACGTTATATTACCTCGGAAGAAAAATGGGCCTATCAGTTGGTTATGTAAAACACCGCACCACACATTTGTCTTAAAATAATACTGATCTTGACACTGGATAACAAATTCCGGATTAGCTGTACTCCACCAACGACAATTTTGGAAGCTTACTACTCAATTTGATATAAAACATCAGAAAATATGTTGTTTTTTTTTTCAAAAAGGGTCATTTTCACGCATACCTTGATACCATGCCGAAAAATCAAACCAAATACTAAAGTCTCCCGGTTTCAACCTATGGACCGTAGGTTTGCATGGGCGCCCGCAGACTTTTCCTCAGGGGGCAAAATAAAAAAAAATTGATATATTTTTAAAGATTCTATTTGTAGTGATTTATACAAACTCACTAATAATTAAAACAGAAAAAATTCGGTCAAGTGCAAACTATACTTTAATTATTATTCCGTGCCATCAGCTTAACCTGAGCAAACCTCGGCCGCCCTATCTCCGCCCATCTGCCGCGCTACTCACCGCCGACAGCACCTACTTCGTATCACATCGCGTATGCGCGCAGCTGAGTGGTGAGTGCTTCGACTGAGCCACATTAAAAATTTTGAAAAACGTGTAAGAACAAATGCTGCCCCTGTTGTTCGTGAGAAATATTTTTTATCGAAAAACTTTTTCTCTAAAACCAATGGTTCAGCAGTTATACGGAAATAGATAATTAAATTGTTTATAACAATTGATCGCGCTAGAATTTTTCAATCCTGCTAATTTTGGTTCAATCTACACCTAACTCTCAATGTTCATGATTTTTTTCAGATTTTTCGGGGCGATTCTTTTGGTGATGATGGTGGGGGACAGCAATTTTTTAGCATTTTTCTCGAAAAATGTTTAAAAAACTGCATAAAAAAATACATCATTAAATTCGTGCTTCAGTAAGCTTTCAATTGACACTCTACACGATGCCCTTGAATTTTTTTTTTCATTTTCCATTTATCCCCTAAAATTAACCCCCAGAATCAAAATTTAACTTTTTATATTTCACGTCTATAATTGGGCCACATCTCTGTGCTAAATTTCAAATTTTTACGTCGAGTACTTTCAGAGAAAATCGTCTGTGACAGACGAACGGACGGACGGACGGACACCGAAGTGACCCCATTTTGCTAATTTTAGCACGGGACACTAAAAACAAAAGTTAAAACTTCTTCATAAAATAAACATGCAGGCTGCAGAAAATTCATAGTAATTTTGTTGCCCGTTGCATTGAGTTGAGACTGGGTTTAAATAATATTCCTAATCATAATTGAATTTTTTGCACGTAGCTTTATAAAGATGTTCAAACATCAGAAAAATAGACATTTATCATAAAAAGAAATGTTTTTATTACATAAATAATAGATATCTGACAATTCGTCCAATAAAAAGTACGAAATATGACAATCTCGGGGGGGGGGGGGGGCACGGCCCCCCCTGGCCCTCCCCTGCGGGCGCCCATGTAGGATTGTATGGATGAAAATTATTTACTTTAAGAACTCTTCCAGCAATGAATTTACAAACAGAGACCGTCTATCGTTACCAGTAAGTACCTACTTTTTCCAAATTTCTCAATGAAGTCTTGGGATTGTCAACAACGGCTTGAGTAATTTCTAAGTGAATATATCCTCATAATCTTCGGCCGGAACTTATTTTTATTTTATTGAAGCGGTTTTCCACACTTCCACTGCCCTTAAATTTTGCCATTATGTGTCCAGCAGTTTAATGGGATACAGATATTTCGGGATGCATTTCATGAAAAAGCTCAGCGGCTTCCCTATAACTTTTGTAGTTGTCGCCAACAATTAAAATAATTTCAATTTTTTGTTCCGTGGTTAGTTTTGGGGCATAATTAAGGAAAATGATAAATTGATAAACCGAATTCATAGAACTATACTGCAAAGAATGTCAATGTCTATGTCAAAGTCATTCTTAGCATATTTACCATCGACTTAGTTTTTTTAATGTCAGTGATATTTACATTACCTGTGGGAAACATAATAATTTTGTATTAACTTATACTAACATTGATTTCGTAACGTAATGTAAAGAACATTTCTTTTTCGTATGTGGCTATGATTTCGCATTTAGAGAAAAAAAAATATTTCAAATAATTCTTTAAAATAGCTTTTATTTGTATTTTGTTAAATGAGGCTACTTTATTCTTGGGTATATTTTACGTTTTTGTGGCTACCCTGTATTCTATGGGTATTTTTAGATTTTTTCCATAGGGATTCTTAGTTTATTAATATGCATAACTTTTTTTTTATCTTCTGACAGCCCACGAAGACCGAAGTTTAAGTACTATGTACCGTGAGTGTACTGGGGAATCGACTCACACATCCAGAGCTGGAAACATCAGTCGGGATTTCACCAGCCCTTTAAGCGGATGTGTGGGTTGGTACCACCTCGGTCGAGGAAAAATTCCTCTACCACCTTCCAACAATCACAAAATATCCATGGTCGAAGCGGGATTCGAACCCGCGCCTCTCGGTTGCAAAGCTGGCGCCGTACCAACTCGGCCACCGGAGACCCGGTGGCCAACAACAACAAAGTGATTTTTTCAACTTTCAGTAAAAAAATTTCCAATATGGCAAGGACTCCGTGGGACAGGCTGTATTTTTTAGGTACCTACTCATTTTAAACGTTATCAAAAGACAAAGACGTTTGCGTCTTGCGTAGTTGTTTTTTTTAATTGGCACTCTTATCTTAGAAATAAATTAGTTGAATGTGGGCATTAATAGACTTAATCGGAGAAAGTGTGTGTTTCAGAATATCTGTATTGTCATTATCACCTAAACAGTTACAGGGGTACGAGAAAGTATCCGCATAATTTTTTTCGAGCAGGTATATCTGTCTCAGATTGTACATTTCATTTAAATTTTTAACTTCAAAACTTTTTTCGATATGATTACTTTACTCAGTGGGTTTTGAGGAAAACGCCATTTGCGCTCATACGAACAACTTTACCAAGAGTTGCATACTTTTTAGGACACACTGTTGTGCAACTTTTCTTTTGCTTGTACGCCTTTGATCTGATTATTATTCTCACAAAACTGAACGAATAGAATAATGTACTTAATTTTATTTATTCTCCTTTTCATTATAGTATGATTGCTAGTATGGTCCCTGAAGACAGCTGGGTAGCTAAATGGCAAAGAGTGGGTAAGTAAAATTTACATATGAAATTTATCAACTAACCGCGTAATATTTTACATGTAAATTGAACACATTAAACCCGGAATTCATTATCGCTAAGACCAGTTTCATTTGGCGAACAAGATTTTACACTAACAAGTGTAAGAATAAGACAACTAAGTTTCGTACTATGAAATTATTTATGAATTTTGTTGCAAATCTATAAAGAAAATAACAATTCAGATATGCATTTTCCACAATAATAGGACTGAATCTGTTGTGGCAACAAGTTTCCTGAAGGAATCGTAAGTTTTTAAAGACGACTGATTTACAGAGACAGGACAAAAACTCGTTAAAGCCTCACTGATGGTAGAATGTCTTAGTTTAAACCAGTAATAAATTTTAGTGAGTAGGTACCAGTACTTTCTTAGTGATTCCTAGGTCTGGCAATGTGATGTTTTTTGTTACACGATAATTATGAAAAATATTTATTCATAATACTCTTAAATATGTGGAAAATAATACTCATTAACGGTATAATTACTTTTTAAATATGGTAGACTTTAAATGACCACCATTATACTCTATACAATTTTCAATCTTTTCTCGGACGTGGTTCATAACTGCGCGTCGACATCTTTCATCAATTCCTCTAATCTCTTGGTTATGTCCTCCTTTAGCTCATCGAGAGTTCAAGGCTTGTTTAGATACACTCTGGACTTCAAGTATCTTGAAACCAATCTGGAGCCAGCCAAGTCAGGAGAACGCGCTGGCTAGGAAATGTCTCCATTTCAGAAAATGAATCGCCTAGAAAAAGTACTCATTAAAAAGTTTACAACTATTCGAGTGGCATAAGTGGTTGCCCCGTCCTGTTCGAGAGAGCTTCATTTGACCCAATGTCCATTCAACCCAATTTCCGATTGATTTCGGTTATAATCGGCTTGCGTGGGGAATACGTGAAGAAAAATAAATATGAGATGGCTTCATCGAGCCGAAAATAAGGAGCGAATAAAAGAAGCAACACATAACCGTTATGTCCTTGTAGTCATTGCATTCATTTTCCGCATTTTGTATCCCCAATCTTTCAAAATTCTTGCCATATCTTCTTCTGAAGTGGTAGTGCTAAATTCATACTTTCGTTCAGAACAAAATGCCATGAATTGTCTCCACACATATTCCTTCGACTTCTTTGAATTTACTAAAACGCTTTTTCTTATATTTTTCAATGAATACGGTTCAAACGCTCCATTTTTGATAAACTTACAATTTACTGCAAAAAATGACGCCAAACTCTGTATTGTTTGTAGTGTATTGTTACTCTTAGCAACCAGAAAATTTTTGATTAATAAGCTTACTATGACAAGCAAAAAGTCGAAATATCTGCAAATAAGATTGCAGGGAAATGTTCACGAATATTCGCCTGGCTAGCCGGCAAATAGTCACTGACATTTTGTCTATTTTCCTCCACTTTTTCATATGTAAGGGAAATAGTCGAGCTAATTTGTTTCGCAAATGCTGTAAAGGACTCTTCAGGAATTTTTACTACTTTTTGGCAAATGCTTAACATTCGCTGTTTGGCAGTTCCTTCATTGTGTGTGGGGTCGTTATTTTGTTAAAGTAAAAATAAAATGCTACAGTCTACTAACTTCGAAGAACTGGATTTATCATTTTTTAACATTTTCAGGAATTAAATCCCACCGGTTATTGATGTAACAATTTTATAAATTTATAATGGGAACATGTTCCCTAAGTCCTGTACCAAAATTAAATCAGACTGTATGTAGTAGGATACGTTATATTAAAGCCAAATTGTATTTTTCAGCTAACATGTGCAAAGGTGTGTATGCTATCTCTGTGTCAGGACGATTACCAAACAACATCATACGGGAGCTGAGGAGCCAGAATATCATTTACCGCCCCAGAGATACTAGTCAAAAATAGATTATTCATGTTTGGTGGTACATTTTGTACTAATAAACTGCATCTTGGAAAATGATTTGCCTTTTATTTTGAGCTAGTATAGCCATAATACCTTGTGTACGTCACTTAGAGTCCTTGCAGATGGATATTTTTTGTATCGATAAAGACGTCTCTGGGTAGTGATTCAAACACGATCCAACCGCGCAATCATCTCAAGGAGTAAGTTCTGTATTCGTGACAGATGGAACGTTTAGCTTTAGCTTTTAGACCAAATCGGTAAATCTAGTCAAAGTTGAGAGGCGCACCATAGTTTTAGTTTCTAAAGATAGGCTCTGAGTGGTGGTCCGTTTAACTTGCAGCGATAAAACAAAACCAGGAAAAAAACTAATATGCCCAGTCCAGTATTAAAAATAATGAGAAAGCAAAACAACAGGCCAATACATTTAATTTTAAAATAGTCGGTATCAAAACAAACTATCTTTTTAATTAAACGTAAGCTCCTCGAGAAAAGGAATGGGATGATGTACTGTGATATAAGAGTGACAATCACCCGGTATGATTGGTCTGAGTGTGTTTGACGGCAGCCATTATATCCGCACTGAAAAGTCAAATGTGTCTTAAGGGTACAATGGCCACATAGACCAGAACTGAAAGGATGTGTCCCCTGCTCTGAAAATTCCACTAAGACCAGAATACACCCATACCGATCATGTCAGTCACCGAAAAAAGTAATTGATTAAAATTTATGGTCTTGATATCCATATTTTTAAGTTTCTTCGTTCTCTATAGGAAGGGAGCAATTTCTGATTAAATTTAGATTTTTTAACTTTTTTGCCCTCGACATCGGAACATTTGAATCACTCTGTATTTTTTCCTATCTAATTTTTTCCCAATTTTTCAGCACTTCAGCATTCAAATGTAATGTTTCTTATCCACGAAATTTCCTCATGTTCGGAAACGAATCAAGAAAATAAATAACAGATGTTAAATTTATTTTTAATTTATATTCATGCTGCTTTTATTTTCCCTTTTACGAGACAACACATAGCAAATAAAACGGAACAAACAAAACAAGGTACGAAAGAACACATTATTTGAATTTGACTTCAGTAGTGCTGAGAATGTGTTAACAATAACCCCTGCATCCCGTATAGAAGTTAAGAGGCACACATAAGAAATTTTAATTAATTTTAATAGACCTTGTTAACTGTTATTTTGTTTGTATGTGTTGTCTTAAAGTACACTGAGAAACGTGATTGTAAAATCACAAGATATTTGCAAGAAAAATTAAGGAAATATACACACATTTTCAACTAAATCATATATATTTGTGATTTTTCAAAAAATTTGTTAAATTTGCAAAATTATAGATGTAAAAGTATTTCTTCTTGGGAAATTGCCATGCAATTTTTTCCCCATTTGTAAAAATAATGGCGTCTTTAATAAATATTTATGAAAAATGTAAAATTACATTCTGTTTGTGAATACAACACGTAAGAAATACAATAAGATTTAATTTTTTACAAAGGATGTGCGTAATTACATAAGCATATTTAAATTCACAAGTCTTCTGTAAATATTGACCAACAAAACGATAGCTGTGGATCACGTGAGGCATCTCTGCTTCATAGGCGATGAGAACTTAGAGAACCTGTTGAGACCGCCATTGGAGCCATTTAACAGGTATTAATTGTCTATGCAGTTCTAATTTTATCAAGAAAGTTTAACATGCAGAATCTAGAATCTGCAAGCTTGTTAAGGTTGGGTTTGTTATTTTGGGTTTTTGGGTTTGAATATTATTTTCTTTAACATTTAAAATGGAGGCGGAGGGTGAAGTTTAATCCATTGTTTAAGTATCAATAGCAATGGCGCACGCAGGGGGGGGGGATGTGAGGCTGCAGTCCCCCCCCCCCAAACCAACATCTTATTAATTAAAATTTAAAAAGTGCACGACTAATTGAAGAAATTCACCGAGTTGCACCATTCAGCCCCCCCCCCCTCCCAAATCTTGGGTGCGTCCATGATCAACAGCAACCGTGACTAAAGCCAGCCGGAAATGATGTACATATGTAATGATTACACTTAAAACCAGGTGTTTGCTGCAATAACCTTAATAATGTGTTTTTTAATTAAAATTTATTTTTATTTTGAATTATATATTTCCGAAAATTTAAAAAGTAATATTTCTTTGTAAAATTACAAAAAGCATATACATATATCAAAAATCTTGAGTAATTTTAAGTATGTAAAATCTGAAAAAATGCCATGTTTCTTTACAAGAAATTTGTACTTATACAAAGTATTTTTACAAAATATGTGTAATAATATTTCGATGTAAAATTAATTTGACAAAATTTTTGTAAAATAATTTCACAATATTTTTGAAATTTTACAAGAAATTTAATGGTCGCAGTAAAAGCAGTACGTTTCCTGTAATTTCACAAAACTGTTTTTTCAGTGTAAGAGTCTTCCTGCAATATTATTACAAAAAAATATAACCTGTTCAAATGAATTAATAAAAAAAGAACTTAATACAAACTTTTACGAGTTTTCGGTAAGCTGCCAGGATTTTAAAATCGTTTCATTTTACTGTGGTGGTTTGTACACCTATTACTGGGGTAGTATAGGAGTAATAAAAAGCTGTCTCAGGCTTTAAGATAAGCTATAGAATTTAAAGGGCACGTCGGTACCTCGACATTTAAACTCTACGTGTTACGAAATTAGAATTACTCGAAGGGTTAATTTAAAATAAAATTAGCGTAACGGACATAGCTCGCCGTAGTTTAGTCATAAAACATTTCAAAAATTTCTGGCCAAGGGAGATATTTGTAAATGGCTGACAGACTAAACATTCGGAAAAGTTCAAAGAATTATAGAGTCCTAAATTCCCAAGTATTAATTTGACAAATCGAAGTCATCAATTTATGATGCTTACTATTCCTTTGCTAGTGCAAATCATACCGATTGGTTATTATTATTGACACTCAGATACTTGGAATGATATTTATTTAAAAACCTTTTGTGTATAAGAGGCTTTATAAATAAACTATCAAACAAAATGAAGCTATCAGAGTCCTAAAAAACTCATAATTTTCTACATAATTCTTAACCAACAGATTTAATTTCCTCTGGTTTTATATTATATATGTATTTTATGGCATGAATAGTGAATTGACCTCTTGCGGAATTCGCTGTTATAATTAGAAAACTATTGCTGTATATATAAAAGACAGTTCTCGAAAATCCTTAACACAGTAACTGTCACTTTGTTATGTATTTCCAGAAGCTTTGTCTGATGCACTGTGTCAATGGCCTTGCCCAGATCTAAAAACTCAGCTGACCATTTTTTATCGTTATTTAATTTGTATTTGATTTCTTCGACTTAGTAGAATCACTGGATTTTAAACCATCAGTGAGGCCAAACGGGCTTTCTGACGACAGTTTTTTTAACTTGCTGGACTTTCTTTAAGCATTTTTCGTTATTTAGTACTTACCTACTTATGTGGAAAATCAAAATTTAAAGGTATTTTGAGAAATTGTTCCTCTTGACATCGTTAAAGCCTTTGACCAAGTATGCATCATGCAGCACTCCTTGTGGTAGACCGTTATGCATCTAACTTTTATCTAGTTAATGCTGGCTTACTGCAATGCTCCATCCCATCCATAGTATTCCATAGTTATGCGGATGATTAACCCTTCACACTAGTATTCCAATATTAAATGTTCATTTTCTAAAGCTACTCTCGAGGCTGTCAAGTTTCGAAAGTTAAACTGAATAACGAATACAGATCTACAGGGTCTAACAAAACTCTGCGGACGACAGGTGATTCTTTGCCCAGAAATAAAAAAAAAATGTTCATAAAAATCTGGAATTGCTTGGTTTCCTAGATACAGAGTGATGAAGTTTAAATCTTATTTTGTTATTTTTTCCTTTATCTTACACTTTTTTAAATTTAATTAAAATACATTTATTATTCAAATTCCTTACGTACAATATTTTTGTAGTGCCTATAGAATATCCTGACTACCATTCGAAATAATCTACAGGGGTTTGATTTTTCGGGGTCACCCAATTTTTTTTTTGCGACTGACTATTTTTCTGTAAAAATACAATATTCTTCATTTGTCCTATAGTTTTTGTTATCTTGGATTTTCTTGATAACTATCTATTTGAATTTTGGCAAAATATGACCTTAAACCTAGCTAAATTTTACAAATGGCTTAGTGGAATTTTAATCTTAAGAAATCTAGTTTGTTATCGTGACCCTCAAAAAAATTTCACGCTGTGCATTGTTTCAAACGCTTCAAAGGTTATCTCATAGGTACTCCAAAAAGTCTTGTATACAAAAGAATTAGGAGAAACTTAGATAACGTGTAAAATAAATAAGATCAAATCTTGTTCCCTGCCGCACAAAAAAGAATATCTATCAGTATTTAATCAACCCATCCACTGGAAAGAAATCTAGATGAAAATGCATTTAGTAATATAAAAGTTATAATTAAAGATCACAAATCTTCGAAACTTTATAAATTTTATTATTGTTTTAATACACCAAAATACGAAAAAAAGATGATTCCTATCATTTAGGATATGACGTGACTCTTGCCCAGTGTAATTATTATAGGTATATTTGTTGCTGCTTTGCTACAAGCTTGTCTGTCAAAATATCATTCTCCTCAGTGGCGCACCCAGGGGAGGGGCTGCAGCCCCCCCCCCCCCCAACCAACATCACAGACACACAAAAAGTTTAAAAAATGCACTTATAATTGAAGAAATTCACCGAATTGCATTATTCAGCCACCCCCAAGACACATCAGCCCCCTCCCGCCAAGACAAAATCCTGGGTGTGCCCATGATTCTCCTTGCACAATCTTGTTTATTTTAGGCCAGTTTTCTAAGTTTTCAGCTTCTATATTATAGGTCTCTAACTTCCTTTGGTTATATAAAAGTATTAATATTATCAAACATAATATTATTATGTACCATTGCGGCCAAATAATAGGTACCGAGTCATAGAAATTTGCTTTTAATCTCCTAGACTATTGTAGGTAATATATGTTAATTTTCAGGTTGGTAGTCCCTAAAATGTTTTGATTTCTTGTCATCAACTTGTCAAATAATATATTATATTGTCATCAACATTTGCTAGATTTGCTATGTAAGAAACGATAATGCCAGCATTAATTGTAGAACAAAAAGCTACAATTCACACCAGATTGAGGAACAGGGTACCTGTAAGAGATATTGCTGCGGAATTGAGATTAAGCAGGAATACAGTGATATCATGCAAAAAAAAATTGAAGAGTACGGGAAAATTAAGAGAACACCAACTTCCGGTAGGAGGAAGATCTCGACGGAAAATGAAGATACCGAGCTTGTCAACTTAAATCCTTAAACGCGAAAGAGGAAACCAATTTCTCCGGATCCTCCAGAACAGAAAAACGTAAAACACGAGCGTCAGATATAAAAAAAAACGATGTGGTGCTAACAAAATATTTGTGACTGACGAAAACAAACAGAGAAGAGTAGAATTTTGTGGGGAATATCTCAACCAGAATAATTTATGGGAAAGAGTCATGTTTTCTGACGAAGAAATATTTTAATCGTGCAACAATAGCAAAATTCGTGTATATAGACCCAGAAACATGAGGTATGACGAGAGATATACCCAAAGTGGACGTTTTTCGATTAATATCTGGGGCTGGATCAGTGCTAGGGGACCAGGAGTTTTGCAAATTGTTCAGGGAAGACTGACGGCTGCTGTTTATCGAGATTTTCTTCGTCGAGTCATGATTCCATCGGTTGAAGTGATATTTGGAGTGGATTAGATCTGCAGTGCTGAGGTATGCCAGGAGGTTGAGGCATTCGCTGTCCTCCCCCCCTGACTACATCCCAGACGAGTCAGCACGAATCGTTATAAAAGTTTATTCCAATATGATTTGTGAGCCTTGCATGCCTTTAGAAATTGATATCTCAGAAATATGAAGGTTGTTCCAAAAAAATGCAGTTTATGCAAAATTAATTGTTAAGTATATATGTTTCTGGTACGATACTGGAGAGTGTGGAAATGCAAATGACAATTGTAGAAAATTTAAGTTTTTCTTTTACTCTCTTGGTTGCCAAAAATGTTATAGTTGCTGTAAATTTTTCATGGGGAGAATTCCTCAATATTTTATTTGTGGTGTGTGTGTAAATAAGTGTCATCGTTTAATAATTATTATTATAATCCTTTGGAATAATTCTTAACTCTTTCAACAAATTTGTATGTCAATAAACTACTTTTTTAAGAACCAATGTGTACACCACAACCTAAGTTGTTTATGTCGTCTGTTGTTTATATTAGACAGTTGACCAATTATTACTAAAACGTCGTCCGTCGAGGCCATGATCGCACGTAAACCGAACAACAAGCTCGTGCATATGCTATATAGGCGCACGATTTATCTGTACAGTTCTTACTGTACAGTTAAGTCGCACAGTTTTAAGTAAAGGTGTGTTTCACATAATATATAAAAGCAAATATAAATATGATTATTTGTCAATATTGACAAATTTTGTAATATTTAGAAATTCCCGTCCTCTTTGGTCAGAAATTAAACACGTTATGTGATGTTAATGACCAACAATCACAAAAATAACAAAATTTAAATAAGTACTTTTTATAAAGAAAAAAACCTATTAGGTAAGCATTCCTCCTATATAGAAACACCGACTCTGCAGGCCTACCTTTTCCTTCGAATTTGTTTCGTACTTATTTGTCATTTTAATGATTCTATTTCCTTGTTTTCACATTTTTACCAGAAAATACTTATTCAAAAGTGTGATGACAGCCCATTATTGGATATATGTTTTTTTTTTCGGTAATATTACCAGCGGCAGAATTTTCGCTGAAAGATTTTTATATTCTTTTCTTTATGGGAAATGTACAATATTAAACTGCTTATTGTGATTAGTGAAGTTTGTTAAGCAATAAGCTTCTCTAGTTACCTGTAACCCGTAGTTTAGTTACTGGGAAAATTAACACCGTTTTTAAATTCAAAAATCAAATATCTTGCAGAATTTTTAATATCTAAGCCATTATGTACATACATATATAAATAGGACGTTTTAGGCGTTCTTGGCCAGTTAAATCTATATTGTGGTTATGTAGAGTGTTAATTCAGTACATAGACAAACTATAAGGAGCGACTCTTCAAGGACTCATGTGCAGTATCCGGTTAAACACCAAATATGACTTTTACACCTTATGCTTGACATCGTCTCAAGAGTTTGGTTTTGTATATTTACTAATTAAACTTTATCGTTTAGATTCTTGTATTTCCTCAAATTTTTCAATTCTCGCTGAAACCTTTAAAATAGTCCAATTCGGGGTCAATTATCACTAAGTTGTCATTTGCCACCTCATAATGGCCAATAACTCTGCTCGGGAATGCGGAAATCAGGGCAATTTTTTGGCGACCTAGCGTCTTAAAGCTGGTTGCAGCGGTCTGATTTTAGCTAACAAATCATGACGTCATGCTTACAGCGCAGGGGAATGTGCTTTTTCAGCCGATTCTGCGTTATCAACTTTATCTTTTTTTTTTAATTGTAAAATTATGAACGACGTCTTAACAGATTTAGGAGGAATCTGCGTTGAATTTGAATTTCTCGATTTTATTACAATTTACTAATGATGTGGATTTCCTTTTTGCAATGCTAAATAGCTGTCATTATCACTTTACTTCATGCTTAAAAGCAGGGTTGGGCTGATTTAAATCAATTGATTTAAATCAAGATAAAAATCATGATTTAAATCAAACGATTTTTTTTTAATCACAATTTAAATCAAAGCCAATGATAATTTTGAGAAAATTTATTGAACGAAAATAAATAACTTAGTCGGTCTTTTTTAATTACAAAAACAAGAAACAACATTTCACAAGGAAGTGCTTCAATGGAAAATAAGAAATATGAAACTGAAACACTTTTTTTTAATTCTCATTATAATACTTAAACTAAAATACTGATTTTCCTGCTTTTTCAAACCCCAGTCTATTTGTG
Organism: Philopedon plagiatum; assembly: GCA_963971165.1. NCBI lineage: Eukaryota > Metazoa > Arthropoda > Insecta > Coleoptera > Curculionidae > Philopedon > Philopedon plagiatum. The sequence continues at coordinate 112,437,671 of OZ020190.1, read as the reverse complement.
AAATCGTACTGTACCAGCCCAAAGGTACTGAAAACTCGTTCCACTGAGCAGTGGCGGTTGGTGAAATTTCAAAGTTGTGTATCTCTGTTCATACGTACAGGACCCGTACCAAACTTAGGGGTTTTAATAGTGAGCCCACTGGGAATGTTTCGGTAAAGAAAAAAAACATTTTGTAATTTGCGAAAAAAAGTTAAATTTTTGGTGCGGCCCACCCAAGAAAAAAATTAACACGTCTAGGTATGTGATTTCTTTTTTTTTCTAAACAAATTTTACATCATTTTGTCGACAGGTTTTAAATTTTGAGAGAAAAAAATGTGTTAGTAGAAAGTTATAGTCATTTGAATTTTTTGAAGCCTAAAATATAATTTTACAAAAAATTCAAATGACTATAACTTTCTCCTAACACATTTTTTTCTCTCAAAATTTAAAACCTGTCGACAAAATGATGTAAAATTTGTTTAGACAAAAAAGAAAGCAAATACCTAGACGTGTTCATTTTTGTCTTGGGTGGGCCGCACCAAAAATTTAACTTTTTTTCGCAAATTACAAAATGTTTTTTTTCTTTACCAAAACATTCCCAGTGGGCTCACTATTAAAACCCCTAAATTTGGTACGGGTCCTGTAAGTATGAACAGAGATATACAACTTTGAAATTTCACCAACCGCCACTGCCACTGAGTCTGAAGAAGCAATTGGACAAAGAAATTGTTTTAACACAGGTATCTGTTTTTTGATTTCTGGATCATCATCAGCTTGTGATATCCACCACTGAATTCCACTGACGTTTTTCGCGTTTTCTTCAGAGAACATGATGTTTTTGAAGGGCAGAGAACGAGCACTAAATTTAATTACTAATGGTAATAATCCAGTATCACCATACATTGCATTTGTAGATTCTAAAGCCAATTTTTTTTTCATCGGTGGTCAATTTGTACTTTTGCTTAGACGGGTCCATCATATAAGCTATAAAGTGGTAAGGTGTCAGTGCCTGTTCATATCGGCGCTGAAATTTTTGATGTTGCTGAAGTAATAGTTGTGGATCTTCTTCTTCTCCAAAGATATTTTGTCAGGTATTCCATTGTTCTACGGCACTGGAAAGGGTAGCACCTTTTCCCTGTAAAGTATTGAGCGCAATCGATATTGGTTTTAAAATCTAAGGTAAGTATTCACAGCACTGGTTTGAGGTAAATTTTTTTTCCATGCCCCACTTTACCCCCTGAAATTAACCCCCATAATTAAAATTTAACTTTTTATACTTCACGTCTATAATTGGGCCACTACACTTTATCTTTATGCTAAATTTCAAATTTTTACGTCGACTAGTTTCAAAGAAAGTCGCCTGTGATAGACGGACGGACCGATGGACACCGAAGTGATTCCGTTTCACGGAACACTAAAAATATCGATTTGTTTAAAAAATAAACACGACGCACTATGCAGTTATACAAATGACAAATATACTAAGACTTCAGATTTCACAAATACCTGAAAAATAAAATGCCACACACTTTTTTATTTGACCCCTTTCCTTTTGATCCTTCAACCTACCCCAATTGATGTAAAAAAGATTTTTTTTCAAACAATACAATGTTAGATTTTTTTACCCCAGAAATCTAGAAAATATGCCCCATAATTATTTTCACTACTTACTTTCACTACTTGTCAATACTTGTTCTTCACAAATTTGGTGATGCATTTTCATCCTTTGAACAATTCCTTTTATTTCTTTCTTGCATCTTTTGCAAACTGCACATACAAATTTTTTTGGATCAGTTTTTTTATGCAAAACTGCCAGATTATGGTCTTCTTTTCTTCCAGACATATTGTGTGTTTGTGTATGTAGGTTAATGGCACTGGTTAAGACCAAATGGCCAGCATCTTCCAGACATATTAACACAATTCAAACAACACTTTTTAAATTTCCATTTACTTGCATTTTTTTTTACTTCAATGCGCGAATAATCTGAGAAAAATGATGTTTGGCCGCGTGCGTGCCGACTTTTATACGCGCAGTAGAAAACACGAAGCTACAGGAATTTTCTTGCATAGACATGTCCGTCGACACGCAACGTCCTGTTAAGAATGGCTTTTTTGTGAATTATATTTTATTTTAATTTTATAATACTCAAATTCATGAAATACATACAATTACAATAGTTCCACAAATGAACATGAACGTTAACATTAAAAATTTATACATGCCGTGCACTAAGAAAAAAATCAAAAAATCATGATTTTTTACTAAAAATCAAGTTTTGCCCGACCCTGCCGAAAAGGCTTCACATTTCTGCGACGGGAAACGATGACGCGAAGCAATAACACGCTTGAACACCGAAGCAATAACACACTTTAACACTTGCCTTTAACTTGACGTTTGACTTCACTGGTCGGGCCACTCTCTGTCCAATCATTGGGGCAAATGAACCAGATTTTTTGGACTATTTTTCCTGGAGAAAAAGTAATAAATAACCTACAATAGTGAGATCTGCAAATTAAATTGTTCCATTATTGAAACCCCAATTATTATGGTCGTATAAGGAAACCAAGACGGCCTTTATTAGTCTTATATAAGTCAGTTTTTCTACCAAGGGCCATGCCCTGCTCCGGACACCGGCCGCGTGCTCTGGATGAGCGACTGAATGGTAGCTCGTGTTATCCATGTAACGCTAACAGCGGGCTGCACAAAACTTTTAATCAAGTAGTAAATTTAATTGATGTTTAGAGTCATATTTGGCAATGACGTTAGCATAAGTGCTGTCACATTACAAGTGTCTTATTAGTTTAATTCGTGACTAAATTGTTTGTGCAACCCGACGTAAGTGTATTGTATATTTATACTATGTAAATATATTGTATTTGTAGATTAAGCTGATGATTTAAATTATATAATATAAATAAAGCTGCTTAAAAGTAAAAAAGCAAGTAATCACTGGGGTTTGATAAACGATGCCCGGCACGGTTAGTACTTGAATGGGTTGCCGTTTAGGAATGCCGTGTCTCGCCGTTGTAAACAAGGAAGGTGGTAGAGGAGTTCTTCTTCGGCCGAGGTGGTACCACCTCACAAATCCACTTAAAGGGCTGGTAAATCACTACGGATGTTCCAGATTTTGATGTGTGTGTCAGACTTCCCCAGTACACCCATAGTACATGATACTTAAAAAAAGACGATAGATTGCCAAAAATTGACTCAAATCAGATTCCGTTTCTTTAAATGTAGACATCCGCGTCGTGCAACAAAGAAGCACTAGAGTACGAGACAGAAAAACGAGGCTACGATAGCACCGCCCACCTGTGTGGTCCAATGCAGTTTAATAAAAGGCCGTTTAAAGCAAAAAGTCGAGGCATGCGACTGGGTCTTAAAGTCTGACCAAGTTCAAAATGGGACAGCCACGTGCTTGGTGATGCACGAAGGTGTGACATCAAAATCATTAGCGGAGATCTAAAAGTTTTTGAGGCATTTTATGGCTAGCACTTCTACTATCCCCTAACAAGGTTATGACACTAAACGCTTCAGAAAACGCTATCTCGTCGGCTGCTGCTAGGTACAGAGCGTAAACCATAGAGAAAATATATAATAGAGAAATAGTGTCATTTGCGAATGTGGCAAATTTACCAAGCTGAATCCGTAAACAAAGACGGTCTTCTGCGGGCTTGCGCATTGTCGAACGTTTGCCTTGTGATAGACAGGACCGTACTTCAAAATTTATTTCACATGACGTGAATCTTTTATTGAGTAATAAATGCTAAATATTACTTGTAATTATTCTTTTTATTAATGATAAAAATATAACGATTAGTGAGATTTTAACAAAAATTGTATAGTTTGTTGGCTTAAATCTGAGTTTTCTTGCTATACAAAACTGTCGATAATTCCTCGAAAATAGCTCAGTTTATACATATACAGTGCGTCTCTTTAATGTCCCCCCTCTTACTTTTTTAAACGTTACATTTCCAAAATTGAAAGTTGAAATAAAATATAAACATAGTATTCTAAACAATAGAAATAAAATATGCAACTGTTTTAAGAAGTAAAATAGTAAATCAAAAAAATTACATGTGTATATTTTATCGGATTGGCATCCCATCCTGTATAATTATTGAACAAACCAAGTTCTATGGTAAGATGTAAATATTTTTACACCTATTTACAGTGTGTGCACTTGACACTTTGCTGAAAGCGCTACTACTGACGGCCCCATGTCAATCTAATCCACTGATATCTTAGCGATCCTTTGGCGAAAGCGCTTTTTTCTTTCGCCATCCCTTCTAAAATACTCCCCTCTACCCTAATCCACTAGTATTTTTAGTGCCCCTCTGACGAAAGCGCAAATATGCCTTTTGGACACACCCTTCTAATCCACTGATATCTTAGCGATCCTTTGGCGAAAGCGCTTTTTTCTTTCGCCATCCCTTTTAAAATACTCCCCTCTACCCTAATCCACTAGTATTTTTAGTGCCCCTTTGGCGAAAGCGCAAATATGCCTTTTGGACACACTCACCCTTATGCAATATAGGGAAAGGAGGCATTGACACTATATATGACCTTCTTACACCATCTTACCCCTTATACAATGCCCCTAATACACACACGCCCCATCAGTGCCTTTCTGACACCTTGACCACACTCAATATACGTCACTGACAAATATTTCTTCTTCTCCGTGTGTGTATTCACTTGAACGCCGGAGTGCATTTAAGATAAATTATATTTTTTACCTACTATTCTTTCACATATTGATATAATTTAAATTTGGAATTAAACTATTTGTATTTATGCACTAATTGTAAGAAATAGACTACGAAATAATTCCTTATATTTAAAAGTTGGATACATAATTGGCGAAACATATGAAATGTCTGTAACACTTTGTAAAGACTATTTTTGTATCGAAATAATAAGCTTCAGAGATTCGCTATATTCGCCACCCCAACCAAAAATACCATCACATAAAAATGACTGAGATTTTTTCGGCCCGGTTCTGATGGCCGAGTAGCGTCATTGAGTTCAACAACCACTTTTACGAGACGTCCCGAGTGCGCATGCCTCGAGAGGACCGTCGTTTAAAAATCTGACTGGCGCCCAATGCGTACAAACGCACTTTTTCGCCCATACATTGCACGGATTCAGCGGTGTCGCGAATACGTTGTGATGGTCTAAATATATGTTGTCTATGGCGTAAACCAAATCACTGCGCAACTTATGTCGACGCCATTTAATGTCACATTTTGAACTTGGTCGGCCTCTACATTTCAGTCTCAGTACCTACTACATTTCTTAAAAGATACGGTTTGTCTACATACATTTTGTAAAACACCGATTTTTCAAACCATCATCATTTTTCGACTATTTGGTTTAATAAAGCATGTTCGAAGTAAAAGATCGAGACGCAGGTATAAATAAACAAACTTTTTTTGTTCCTTCGTAAATATCATCATTATGGCGTAATTACTATTATCACTAGCGTTACTGGAATTGATGAACGATAATATACGTCATCTTAGCAAAGTATTTCTAGCTAGGTTGTAAGTAATAATAAAACAGTTGTTGCCTGCAATCATTTTAGAACTATGTTAACGCCTGCTAATCATTTATTTAAAACTATTTTTGCTCTTTCAATCAAATGTTAAAAACAGCTGTTATACTTCTGACGAACAGCACAGGAAAAGGAAACAGAATAAACAAGGCAAAAGGAAAAAATATTTGAATTTGATTTCGATGGCGCTTACGGAGTATTATCAAAGCAATCACGTTCTCGTGCTTTATAAAAGTTTCAAGCCTTTTTCACCAACAATGCACTTGAATAGAGGATTAGTTTTGATTTAAGAATCGTTTGATTTTATTCTCTGGGTGCTATAAGTTCTTTACAGTGAGCAGGGACTTACCAAACTGGTGGTCTAACAACTGTACATCCAATGAAATAAACGATCTAATTTTTTATGTTACCGGGTAATTGTAAAAAACATATTGGTTGAAATTTGCATTTTAGTACTTAAAAATTGCAATAGAACTGAATGTGTATGCCTTAACATTCATATTACTTGGTACGATAACTAAAATTACAAATTTTCTTAAATATATAATCGAAAGTGTAAATTGAAAGTAAACAGCATGCATGTTTCATAAATCGACATCAAAATTAAAATTTGATACATATATTTAAAGGAAAAAGTAATTTTACCGTAAATTTAATAATAATTGCAAAATATTAAACTTGAGCTATCTCTGGCTTCTTAAAGTTTCTTTCTGTCTCAATTACTTCTTTTTTTTTGTGACTCTGTCTTATCCAAACTATAAATGTAGTCTAAGTTCTTGGTTAATCGTCTGCACTAGATCAGGTCCTGAGATTATTCTGCCGTTAAACTTTGTCCCCTTAAACTATTCTTGACTCTATCTTGCTTTGGGCTTCTTCTACCTATCTTCCCGTTCAGTTTCATTGCTATTACCCTATGCCGACACAATATGCATTCTTTTTTTCTCATCAGATGGACATCTGTAGTCGTCTGTTCCATATCGTCTTAGACTTTTCCTTCTTATTCTTTCACTGCTCACCTGGTCTCTCCTGGTGACCCCACACATCGATCGTTACTTTCTCATATTTCTGTTTCATCACTGCAGGTCTAACCATAATTTGTAATTACTACCATTATCTTACTATTGGTTCTTCCATTCCTCTTGCAATCTGCGCGTTATTATCTTTTTTCTCTATCAATTTTCTGCCTACTAATTTTCCGCTATCTTCTAAGGATCTTCGCCAGCTCACTACTTCTTTTTGCTGGTGCTACATATTACGATATCCTTCGCAAATACCAGATTATGCGCCAAATCTCTGTTACGTCCTGGATTATGACATCCATAACAAAGTTGAATAGATACAGCCTCAAAGCTGAATCCTAGCATAATCCGCATACACATGTGCTCTACCTCTTTTATACATATCCTAGGAAATATTTTCATACTTTTCTAGGATTCCGTTCTTCCTTCTCACCTTCATATATTTCCTGCCTTGAAACTCTGTCGCAAGGCCTTTTTTGGGTTAATAATACTACATGCAATTATGTCAGCTTCTTTTGAAGCTTTTCTACAGTCTGCTTTTATACTACAGAAATTGCATTAATTGTGTTTGAGTAAACCTGGCTTCAATCCAAACTACTCTAATCCTATAGACGCTTCCCAAGTCTCCGTTCTTCGTTTCCTAATCTTCACCGTGTGTGACCTCAGCTTGGTTCCTCTATAGTATACAGTAAAATGTCTTGTTTGTTCTTGTAAATAGCCACAATAATGCTATAGTTCCACCGACCATTTCTTTCTGTGTATTAATGTTTTTATTCTCTAGCCCTAGACATTTTCATACCTAAACTATTATGTCGTCATGTCCCGTATTCTTCCCGTGACCTCAGCTTAATTCGTCTATAGCCTACAGTAGCGGTTCCCACCCTTTTTTAATGGTGTACCACCAAAAACGTTTCGTAATTTTAGGTACCGCCTAATTAGAATACCTTTCTAGGTCATTCTAGATAATTCTGAATAATTGCAATTTAAGTACAATTTAAATTTTTACCAGGGGATAAAATAAAATTTTGACAATAAGTATTAAAAATATTTTTAATTATACCTAGTTTTCACAATCAGTGTTGCCACTGTTGCTATCTTTGCTTCTTTCTTTACCATATTTATAGGATTTGTCGCGTTTTCTTTTGACGAATTTAGTTTGTCTGTTTTTGCTTGGTGTTTATTTTGTCTTGTTTAGCGTACCACCGGGAATAATTGCATGCACCACCGTTATACATGTACCACAGGTTGGGAACCGCTGGTCTACAGCCTAAAATGTCTTGCTTTTTCTTGTAAACAGCCACAATAATGCTATATTTCTACTGACCATTTCTTTCCGTTTATTAATGTTTTGAATTCTCTAGCCCTAGACATTTCCATACCTCAACTAGTATTGTCTGCCCAAGATATTTGCAACCGGCAAAAGAGTTTAAAGAATGCATGGGAAGGTTGAAGCAGCGTTGCAAATTAGTTTGTAAACTAGATATGGTAAGAAAAGTTTAAATCTTATTAACGAAAAATTAAACAGTTTTCCTAAACTGATTTACAAACAATTGGTAACATTGTTTAAGCCTTCCCGTGGACTCTTTGAATTCTTTTGCCGTTTTCAGATATCTTGGGCGGACTATATGCTATATGTCATTATGTCCTATTATTCTTCTGGGTTTTATTTTGTGTAAACCATTCTCCCCGAAAACTCATCTTAAATTTTCTTCATTCAATAGTTTTGCAAAATAGCCTACCCATCTCTCTTTGATCTTACCTTCACCGGTAAACTTCTCTTTCTTTCTCAAATTGTCTAATTTGAGTAAGAGGTTTGGTTTCCTTATTTCAAACTTTTGCTAATCCCTTCAGCTTCCTCAATCCGCTTAATGTTCAAGCTTCTATGAAGGTCGTTCCAGGCTTGCGCTTTCGTCCAGGACAATGAAGTTTTTCCTTCTTCATATAAGTATATTTTCTTTCTGTTAGTATGTTATCTTCGGTACTTCCATTTTTCTTTTACAGCGTAGTGCCAACGCTTACCCCATCCATATGAATGGCCAAGCCCTACGGAACAATGAAACGTTTGAGCGTCGCTTTCGAACATGGTCTCAGCTGGCACAAACATATTACTTCAGTAGCCACATCGGCAGCTAAAAAGCTTGGTTTTCTCTTGCGAGCCAGAAAATATTTCTCCCCTTCCAACTTAAACACTCTCTATGTTTCCCAATTAAGACCTAACCTAGAGTACTGCTCCCACATATGGGCAGCGGCATCACGTTCGACACTTAATATCCTTGATTCTATCCAAAAGAGAGCCATTCGACTCATCAAAGACCCAGTCCTCACAAGAAAACCCTTCTCCGGCTCATCGCCGCGCTGTTGGGGATTTATCCCTTTCCTACCGATACTTCTACGGATTTTACTCCGAAGAACTAGCCGGTATTATTCCCCCCCTTGACTTTTCCTATCACAACAACAAGAGGCGCGTTACGTATGCATCCCTTTACTCTCCAGCTACAAAAGCCTAAAAGAGACCGCTTCTCTCACTCATTCATACCTAGGGTCTCCAGATTATGGAACAAATTGCCTGCAGATGTTTTCCCTTCCCGTCTCAACCTCCAATCCTTTAAATCCCGTGTCAATAGACTACATTTCCCTTCTTGTCAGACGCCCACGGTACGTCAGTACTTAGGCTTGAAGTCTACGCGGGATGCCTAAGATAAAAAAAAATCAAAATAACGGCATAAAAAATATGTTTTAATTTGATTTCTATAGGGTTCTCAAAGTATTATTAAACCCGTCACGTCTTTCTTGCTTCACAAAAGTTGTAAAACCTTTTTTAGAGACGAAGTATTCGGAAACTGAATTGTTTTTCTTTCGACTTTATTCCTTTGTATGCCGCAGTGTGGTTTTATAATATTATGTAAATGATGGAATGGAAAAATTGAGGGTAATATTTTGAATATTTTTTTCACTTTGTTATTTATTCAATAAGGGCGAGAAGTGGGTTTTAATAAAAGTTTTTGTCGCTCATCCTGAAATATGCACGACATAATCTCGATGGTGCCTGGCTAGTAAAGTTAGCTACTAAGTATTGTCAATTAAGTTGTGGATACAAAAATTAAAACAAAAAGTAGAGATTAATTTATTTCTTATACGAAAAGACAAGAGAAAACGTTATTGTGCGTGTCAATTTGAGTGTAACGTGCTAGTAACGTATTGAGAGTTACTGCCGAGAAACTGTCGATTTGAGGATCTCGAGAATAGTTTATGGGAAAATCCTCTGAAAATCCTGTCCATTTGTTTTCTTGTTCTTTAACAATATTATTTCAAGACGAAAAAAATAAAATAAAGTATCCTGCTGGGCTACGCCGTAGATATGTATTTGGTGCCGGATGTGGTTTAATTTGGAACCAACTATAGAGTATGTCTGCGGATGGGGTTAAGAAGAGGACAAATTGGTCCAATTTTTCAAGATACGTAGAAATGTCACTCTTGATAAAAGTTTTTGCTTGTAAAATAAATAAGATTTACCTTATGAAAAATTTCAATTTCTATACAGGGAGCATAAAAAATACCAATACGTTATTTTGCGTAAGAGTAAACATATCTTGATTGTCATTTTCTATCAAGAGAACAAATATGAAATATGTTTTAAATTGAACTCTAAGCCTAAGTACAAGATTTCATTAAAGAATTTAAATACTAAAAGTAGCCAGAGTACTAGTTTCTACATATTAAACAATAATGACACCTGTGGATCTATTTGTCAATGTCTTTAATAAATAAATCAATATATTATTTAATTTTAAATACTTCTCATCAAAATGCTATCTACTGAACAAAGGATTTCCAGTCCAGTATTATGGGGATGGCCAAGTATCATACCGCTACATCATGAAACATTGTAGCGAGAAATTTGTAGAAATCTCAGTAAATGAAATGACAATCTACAAAACAATAAAAAAGTTCCAAAGAGCAGGTTCGGTTTTGCATCTCAGGAAGAAGAAGACATATGACCAAAACGATGCTGCCACAGTTTTAGTTCTTCAATATGTTAGAGACACTCCCGTGATGCCCCTTAGAAATCGTTCTAAACACCTTATAGAAGTTTTGAAAAAAACTTATATTCAGATTATCCTAAAAGAAAGTAAATTATTTCCGTTCAAACCCCACTTTAACCAAACATTGGAAGACGAAGATGAAACGAAAAGTTTAGATTTTTGTTAGTGGGTGAGAGAGCAAATTTTAGTGGAAATATTTATTTTTATAAATTTATTAATTTTCTGATGAATGTACATTTTCTACTAATGGAACTATAGCATCCCAGTACGTCGGGTAGTGATCTTGAGAAATCCCCGAACAATATTTTACAAATGTGAATGTATAGTGCGCGATGTCTGTCCATGGCATTATATCACCATATATTTTTAATAACACCTGCAATACATTTTTTAGCGATGAATTCGAATTCGAAAAAATGTATTTTCACTAAGATGGTTGTCCAGCACATCGCGTTCGCGAGGTAATAGAATGGCTTCACCACAGATTTGGTCCAAGGTGTATTGGTAGAAATGGCCTAATTTTGTGGACCCCAAGGAGCTCCGACTTAACGTTTCCCGATATGTTTCTATTGGGCCGATAAAAACAAATTGTTTAAGCCACTCCCATACCAAAATAAATAATGTTGATGTGCTAAAAGGCAGAATTACCTAGGCTGTTCGTTCAATATCCCCAGGGAGAAATCAAAAGTTCCTTGACAGATCGAAGGAAGGAAGCAGTTAGAAGAATTTGTTGAATATGGGGGTGGAGTTTTTAAATTTTGATATCTTTATTGTATTGCTTAGGTTGGGTTTATATCATATTCTTTTAAGTTTAATTAAATGTTCGAATTATTTTAAAATTCCAATTGAATAAGAAGTATTTCGAATTAAATAATGATTGCTTCGTTCAATAAAGATATTGACAAACATGTCCATAGGTGCCATTATTGTTTAGTATGTATTGTAGAAACTAGTACTCTGGTTATTGTCCATTAATATTAGCATAAATAAGAAAACAAATTATAGAGTTTTGTCGTTTGAAAATTAAACGCACCGAGGGAAGAGTTTTCAAAACCAAAAGAGTTCCCAAGTCACAAGTGGTTGCTTCACCCCCCAAAACCACCCCTAAAATGCACTGAAGTGGTTTTTGGCGTTTTTCTCAAAAGCTATTGGTCGCACAGAAAAACTTATACTTAACAAAAATCTTCCATATAAAATTTTCTACAAAATGGTTGAAACAAACACATGTCGCATCCTGTATTATATTCCTGAAAAGATATTTAACGTTCACAGTATACACGCGATAGATATATTATTGAAAATTATTGTAGACAAAAACATTTTTCGTGTAATAGTTTTGTTTTCTTTTTATGATATTTTGAGTTCTTTTTACGTTGCTCCTCGTTTTTTAAGTAGTTTTCCCAAGAGGCCTACTCCATTAAGCTTACTTTGATTTACATGCCATCGTCTCCAGAGTCTATCATGTATTATCAGTATCACCATCGTGCATCACCCAGAGTTACATCTGGAATATCTTCGGATCCTTGATTCATTACTATTGGTATATTGGTTTTTCCGACGTTTTTAGCTGTGTTGCTGTAGAGCTCCTGGTAAAAAGATCTGACCACATTTAGTATCTCCTGCTTATTCGATGTTATTTGGCCATTTGGTTTTCTCCGCTTAGTTATCTTTTTATCCTTCGGAGAACGTTTTTCTAATTGATTTCAAACCCCTGTTTCCTATATTATTTTTGTTACTTCGCTGGTGTTAAACGCCCTGGTGTCTTTCCTGACAGCTTTGATATATCTTTTTCTTTCTCCTTTGTTTATATGACAGTTCTCGTCTTTCTTTCATATGCATTTTTGTGTTATTACTGAGTTTGTAATTTTTTTGTTAAATTTTTATTTTGATGTTTACTTTTTGCTTGTGTGATTATCTCAGTAAATTTAGTGCTTAGTAGCTCAATATTTTGTTCTTCTGTAGTATTAATATTTCCTATTCTTGCATTTGTTTCCTGTTGAAAGTCCTCCACGTTTTTTAGGGGCTTCCATTTATTATTTGGTTAATGTATGTTATACGCCTAAATATTTTGATCCACGTTTAGATGTATAATTTATAGGAATTTAGAGTTTTTGATTAGAATTAAAAGATTTTATATCTTGGACTCGCTTTTGAAAAATAATAGAAACTTTAATATTTATTATTACTTTTTATATTAATATTTATTATACTTAAATTTATTATTATTTATACTTACAATTTATTATTTAAAGTTGGCGTTTTTTTCACCGACTGGGAACAGTGAACTGGCACTGGTTTAAAATCTATTAGCGATAGCATTTTTCACACCTGTCGCCATATCACGTGACTTGCTCATAATGTTACTCAAACTTCCCTTAGAAATATTTACCTGTGCTATTTCACCGACTTTATAGAACAGGTAATAATCAAAATGAAGTAAAACGTGTGTTTGATGCTTAATTTATTTTAAATCTTTGTTTTCATTTATACAGATTGGACAGTAGCAAAGCGCACCTAATTGGCTTGTCAGAAACAGATTCTGTTGAATACTGGCCGAAGATTTATTATTGGAATTCAAACTCTTTGATAGAAATTGTAAATTTTAGGACGACATAGTTATAATACAAAGTGATCTTTGTTCTATTTCCAAACAATGTTTGTAACAAATTTCCTTTTAAAGGGGTTTCGACTATTTTACTCAAAGCAAATACTACACAGCAATTATTGGCAGTGTTCTGTATATACAGGGTGCTTGGTAACGAATAGGCCATATCTTAGCGGTGGCATTCCTGGCTTAATTCAGATCGATGTAACCTAAGGTATCTAGTACAAAAGTTGGCCTTTTTGGGCGAAACAATATATTGTCAACAGGATTGATTTGTGAGTAAATTTTTTAAATCATTTTATGATAATTTTTTTTTACAATTCTATATTTTAAAAGATTTCATTTTTCTTGCTACTGTATTCACTCCAATTTTTGCTATGTAAATTTAGATATTCTTAGATGTTCATAAAGATTTTTTCTTTAATAAGCAATTAATTCTAAAGTATTGTGTAGGAACAGATATAGTTCTTCCAATACTAACGAAATAGAATTTTTTTTTTGTCTTTTCTACTTGTTATATATTTAGTCATTTTTGCGTATAGGCCAAAAAATTTGTTCTAACTTAACTGATAAACTACCACAAAGACTTATTATAAAGTACTGAATGAGTTGTTAACTGCTTATTACTTTTTATGCGACTTTCGGCAACGTTCTCGTGTACGTGCCGATAGTTTAACAATGTTTAAGGGGTCATAGTGGCTAAACATCCAATATTTTATTTTATATTATATTTTAGTGCATTTTTGAACTTTGTCAATTTGGTATTTTGTCCAGTAGTCCTTATATAAAGTAAACACTGTGCGTCGGCAGTCCCAAATGTGTAGGTCACATCAGCATTTTATGCTCTATTTTACGAACATGAACAAGTCCAGGTATCACCAGGTAAAGAGATCCGCCATTCGCAACTTGTCTCCTTGTCGCCAGCGCAGCGGCTCGGAATAATTTTCAAACTATTTCCTACCTCGGAAAAATTTCCGATAATATTAAGCACTAGGCACTAGGCATAAGTGAAAATTAATTAACTCCGATTAAAGTCTAATGTACATATCCTAATTCTTAATGGCTAGAAAGACCTTACTGGGTACTTTGTGATATAAGCACGCGGAAGAAAAGGGAAAATTTATAACATTACATTGCATTGATTAGGTGGGGTAGGTGTCAGGCCAATAGTTTGCTCGGCAGCAGCAACACTCATTACTACTATTTTCGTTTTTGCCATTGTTGTTGGTCAGTTATTAGCTATAAAAATCAGTGGATGTCCAATGTAGAGCTACATATTAAAGAAATCCAAATTTTATTTTGTAGTTTTGTCCCAGATAAAACCAGACCAGATGCGTAAGACTGTCAAATATCGTGTTCACTCTCAATGACCTTGAGGCGCTTCACTTAGGCTGCCTGCACCATCGCTTTGCGATAGTGCAGGCGTCTGTACTATACGGCAGTTACGTTACATTTGAAGAAGACACGGCAGTGGCTGTGATTTAAATTTATAACCTCGGTCTCCGTAGTAGAGGCCAGACCGGGCTGGCGGATCGTACAGGCGACATTGGAGCTTTCGCATCTGGTCTGGTTTTATCTGGGACAAAACCCCAGATAAAACCAGACCAGATGCGAAAGCTCCAATGTCGCCTGTACGATCCGCCAGCCCGGTCTGGCCTCTAGTACGGAGACCGAGGTTATAAATTTAAATCACAGCATCACAGCCACTGCCGTGTCTTCTTCAAATGTAACGTAACTGCCGTATAGTACAGACGCCTGCACTATCGCAAAGCGATGGTGCAGGCAGCCTAAGTGAAGCGCCTCAAGGTCATTGGGAGTGAACACGATATTTGACAGTCTTATGCATCTGGTCTGGTTTTATCTGGGGTTTTGTTGCAAAACGGGATGCCACAATAATTTGATAGATGTTTCTAATTTCGACGCGTCTGTTGAAATCACTTCAGATTTAAACAAGTTTGTGAGATAAAACTTAATGATCCATTATTTTTATGTAATACATCGTAATATTAAAGTTTGATATCGGCATGAAATTAACTTAGTTACTTCCTTCCCCTCAACTTTATCTAAAGTTAACAGAAGTTGTACACTGACTAAAAGTTTGTAGAGTTGTTTAATTTAAATTATGTATTCATACACGAAGTTTATCCTGAAAGTGTTTTTTTTCTTAATTTAATACGACACGGGATAGGACGACATCTACTTACTACGAAGAAGTGATTGTAAAGATACATTATTTCTCAACTGATTTGTCGACTTAGTATTATGTTTTAAATCATCTTTAGATGTCTTTACTGTCCCGTTATATTTTGCATCAGAGTGTTACTTCACAAAGCAATTAGTCCAAAGGGTGGGTAATAGTATCATAAATTATATTTTCCGATTAACAGGGCAATCTCACGGAAATGTTTGGTAAAAGATCAATTCGCCGGGTTCTCTTAAGGCTTCATTTGCCGACCACACCAATTTATTGCCAACTTAATTTTATTTTAGTGAAATTTTTTGCTTTATTTTTTATTTGTATGAATATTTTTACAATAATAACCGTATATTCATATTCTATGGGTATTTTTTAAAGTACTAATAACAGTTTCAAGATATTTCATAATTTGTGTTAGGAAAACAATATTTAAAAAGAATATTGAGGTCCTAGTGACAGAAAAAATAACACCATAGATCTCTTAAAATATTAATCTGAATAAAATCATTACATACACGTTGAAACTTTATATAATTGACTGGAAATTGCTTGCAGGATATGAATTTATACTTAATATACTTATAATGTTATTGTTAAAAATTTTAAAGCCGAAAAACAATGTCAAAATGAAATTAAGTTAGCCACCCTGGACGCGAATGGAAAATGCCACCTTAAGCATACCTTACTTACTCTTGGATTTAGACCTCAGAAATTTCTGTTTTCCTACAAGTAAGGAAATACTTAAAATCTCATTCATTTAATATTTTAACGTCTTAAATATGCTCTTATAGATAACACTATTTGAAAACATTCCGTGATGTAGCACGTCAATGGCTTTCTTCTGATTTAGAGGGAAGAACGCAGGTCGCCATGCATGGTTGTTGGGAGTTATTCTGATCAATTAAGTGTGGAGGTTGGAGTGCCTCAGGGTTCAGTACTTGGAATTTTATTCCTTCTTTATGTAAATGACCTAACGAATCTGAATATTAGGCACCACTTTACACTATTTGATGTCGATACCGCCCTCTTATGGTACTTGAGAGATGGAGAAATACTGAAAAATAGTATAACCGAATATTTAATTAAAATTCAAAATTAGTGTGATTTTAACTTCTTGTGTTTCAAGGTGAAAAATATTAATATATTGGCCTTCGGCAATACTTTTAAAAACCTGTGCTTAAATAGTCAGCAAATTCAAAACAAAACAGTGACTAAGTTTTTGGCACTCTTTATTGACTTTAAACTTAAATTTGAGAGCCATATAATTGAACAGAACAAAAAATTTTCATCAAGTGATTTTGCGATTATTTGGTTTCGACCGAACTCGGTTGTTCAGTTGCGAAGACGGTCTATCATTCATTATTCAAGAGTCTTGTGAGCACTGCTCACTGAGCAGTGGCGCACCCAGAAATTATATTCGGGGGGGGGGGGGGGTTGATTCGGCAGGTTTGCCAATTTTCGAATATAATATAAAAGGACAATCTAGTGCAGCAGGCAATTTTTTTTGTGGTGCCACGCCCAAAAGCTTTATAACACCAAAAATGCGCAGCAGTGGAAAATTTGAAGTAATGAATGTGAAATATCACATTCGTTATTTTGCTGTTATTTAAATCTTATTTTAGAAAAAAAACGTATATTTGACGAATCCTAAGTTATAGAGGATGCGTTTAAAACTTGGTCAATCATTTTTTAGAAATAAAACTCGAAAACGTCGAATCATCTTATGCATTATGCAAAACCGGTTTAGGCGCTCAGGAGCAGAACGGACCCCCGTATCCTTTCGCGTACGCCAGTCACTCTGTTCTAAAATAATAATCATTAATTTTAAAAAAATTAAAAAGTGTTAATTAAAATAAAACATATTATTAACATCATGAAAATTACTGTTAAAAATATTTTCTTAGTTAAGTAATAGAATATTTAGTGAATTTTTTTGTCGTATACACGCTCGTGATGGGGGCTGCAGCCCCACCCCCTTCGGTCCTCAAAATCAGTATAGCTACAATACCAGACAAAATCTGGATCTTAACATTCGACTTCTGATCCCGAGGCTGACATTAACCAAGCACTCTTTAATTTACGAGAGCATATAAATTTACAATCATTTGGGTATTGATATTAGGTCTTTAGTACCACATGTATAGTTTCGCAGGACCGTTCGGGATATACTAGCCCGCAAAGGTTACTATAACATGGAGAAATATTAGCAGGAGGATTTTTAACCTACATATTATTTATTTATATAAACATTTCATACTGTTTTGCATATGATTTTTATAATTATTTCTTTGTGTTTTCCTAATGTTTTCCCTTTAATTTTAACATTATGTTTTTTTAATCAGTATTTCTATTTATACAATTTTAACTAAAAAAAATGCACGTCAGAACTTGCACCCATCTAAAGGCGACTTCTCCAGATCTCCTGTAACAAGGGATCTTCCTAGATAGCTGGAAGACTGCTTGTGCGCAGCCTGTCCCGAAGAAAGGTTTCAAGTTCCTTCCATCCAATTATAGACCTATCTCTGTTTTCTCTGTTTTGAGCAAAGTTGTGGAGAAAGTGATCAACTTGCAAATTCTAAAATATCTAGACAAACACAAAATCACCATGACATACGCCAAAGATCCACAGCTTTGTCGCGTATAACTTTAATATGTCTCTTGAATTTCATGGCGAATCCCAGATTGTTGCTCTTGATATTTCCAAGGCCTTTGATCAAGTACGGCATGCCGCACTCCTCAACAAACTACTTTCTTACGGTCTTCCTCCCAAACTATGTACTTGGATCGGTGGTTTTCTCTATAATCGGCGCATATCTGTCGTGGTGGACGGTCACTCATCTAACTTCCATCTTATCAATGCTGGTGTACCCCAAGTTTCAGTCCGGACCCTAACCCTATTTTTCTTGACATTAATGACCTGCTCTCTTCAACTATCAATCCCATCCACAGTTATGCTGACGAGAGTACTCTCCACGCCAACATTAGTTTTTCCAGACAAGTCTAGAATCGAGAGCTGGATAATAGACGCAGATCTATGTACCTATCCCTTTCCCAAGATCTTCAGTTAATCTTAGACTGGGGTGCCAAGAACGTCGTTCAGTTCAACGCCTCCAAAACCCAGGCTTGCTTACTATCATGCAAAAAATCCGGAAACACTTACTCCATCCACATGAGTGGCCAAGCCCTACAGAGCAATGAAACGTTCGACCTTGTTGGCATCGCTTTCAAACATGATCCCAACTAGCACAAACACATTACTTCTATAGTCACATCAGCAGCAAAGCTTGGTTTTCTCTTTTGAGCCAGAAAATACTTCTCCCCTTCCAACTGACCCACTCTCTATATTTTCCAAATAAGACCAAACCTAGAGTACTGTGCCCACATCTGGGGAGCGGCATCATTCCCGATACTTAGCATCCTTAATTCTATCCAAAAGAGGGCCATTTGACTTATCAATCTCCCTTCTCTCGCTCATCGCAGCGCTGTTGGGGATTTATCTCTTTTCTACCGATACTTCCACGGATTTTGCTCTGAAGAACTAGCCGCTATAATTTCCCACTTGACTGTTCCTAACAGAACAACCAGAGGTGTATACATCTCTTTACCGTCCAGCTACAAAAGCCTAGAACATCCCACCTCACTCGTTCATTCATACCTAAGGTCTCCAGGATTATGGAACAAATTGCTCGCAGAGGTTTTCCCTTCCCCTCCCAACCTACAATTCTTTAAATCCCGTTGTTCTTGTTTTTATATATTGTCATGTTACCTATATTATTAAATCCAATGGACTTTGTCGACAAGATGTATTCTTTGACATTAAGCATAAATAATAATAAAATATGTTTGTAAATATATTGAGCTGCTTTAATGTTACAAGAGTTTCTCTCTGTTTACTCGTTTTTGTTCTTTTAATCGAGACTCAGCTTATTTGGCAATACATTATGTTAGTCTTGTTTTTAAGTAATTTATTTTAAAATGGTCTGCTTTCGAAACTTTTAAATTAAACTCTGTTACGACAAACGTATAATAGGGTTATTAATGGATACGTCAAAACCTTACTCAAGTGTTCGATTACTTACGTTGGTGAATGTGCGCTTGGTATAATGTTTTTCAATAACTTCAAAAGATCCTCTTATTTTAAATACGTTTTTAAAACAATTCTAAGTTTATAAAACTCAAGTAACACAAATATAATATTTCGTATAGAATATTATTGCAATTTATGCTGATTTTGGGAATTTGCAGGGTAAGAAACCCAGAGTTGCGTTAATCAAAAACTATAAGCGTTATATTTATTAAGTTAATTTTAGCATAAAATTTTATTTTGATTATTTCGTATTTAGTTAAATACAAATTTTTTAAAGTGATTTTTAACTTTAATTATTATATTTGTATTTTATTTTATTGTCATTATTATTTTATTTTAACTTTCTTAAGAAGTTACCCCTACACAAAAATATTTATCTACTATTATACTATTCGTGCAAATTTTTAAGAAAATTTTGTAGCTTAATTTAAGATTATCCTTTTCGTGTGCAAGAAATTAATTTGAACAAATATAAATTAATATGTAGAAGAGGAGAAAATGTATGTGTATAATATGAGATCCTACGAAAAAATTTGCAGAGAGACAGATATTTTGCCGTATTCTAATTTTCATCCCCAGGGCAACCCCTTTTATTTTTTTTAAATGGGAACACGCCGTGCCTCATTTGCAAGGTAATTATTATCTAGAATGTAATTTAAAACGTACAGGGGTGTTTGGCAGACAAGTGAATCAATATTTTTTAGAGCTGCCTTCTCATGCAGTATTTTTACTTGTGTTTGACTTTCATTAAATTGACGCTCAATGATTTCTTGTCATTTGCGTTTTACTAGAAATGCTAATTCGAAAGATAAATAGGTGATATTCTCTATTAGTGTTTTGTGTTCTTAGCATAGCTTGAAAAAAAAGCGTAAGGCAAAAACATAATTCATACTTGGTTCTTAGAGCTATAATAAATGTGGCAGGAAAAAAATGAATAATCATCACACAGTTACTTTCTTGAGTTCATAGTAACGTTTATTCGCCTCTTTATTGGATGTTGCAGAATATATGAGATGTCAAATCAAATAAATTTAGATTTATTTGCTTCCAACATACACAGTGAACAGATGTTTAAGCAAAATCTGGATGGACAAATGTTTCTAAAGATACCAGTCAATAATTGATTGAATAATTATTGCTAGCAGAACATATCAGATAAGAATAAAAAAAGAAGATAAATGGGACAAAGGAAAAAAAGAAACAAGAACATGGGCATATACGAAAAACAATGTTCTGCATTAGAAATATGTGTTAAGGCTGTAATTTTTTGAATCCTTTAGATGCATTTGACTGTGAATGTAGTGTAATAATGGATTAATTATAAAGCTACTGCTATTACTAATAACCAAGTACAGCAAAATAACATCATTTTCCGTACGTTACATTTTTTCAATATCCTTCAATAAGTGAGTTTTTAATAAATAAAGAAACAAATTCTTATTCTTATATTGTATGGAGATTGAGTAGAGAGAAATAAGTTGAAGTGGTTAGGTAAACAACACAAATACAATCATACTTAGCAGCAGCTACTTTGTACACTAACTAATTATTTATTGTTGTACTACCTTGTATACGCGCCCAAGCTTTGCAACGCTATTAGTTCGTATCTTCTAATTTCCTTAGAGAAAACGCACAAAACCTTTTTGAAGATCAGTTTCTAAAGAGTTTTACTTTTTCAAAAATACTCTAATTGACTCGTAACAGAAAAATAAACATTGGTTACCTATAAAGATTAGAAAAGGTTATTTTAACAAAAAAAGTCTCTAAGGATATTTTATTAACCATGAAGTGCAAAAGCAAATACACAGGGAAAGATATCTCCAAAGGCTAAACGTTATTTTTCTTTTCTTTTCTTGCCAAAGCCAATTTCATTCTGATTTATTTTTTAAAAACAATAACTTTTCTTATGGATTAAACGAAATTTGGCAGAAAGGGAAAAGGGATATTTCTGGATTTGTCGTCATTAATTATAACTTAGAAGTTTGGATTTTTTTATTATTTACTTCCAACGATTTATGTTACTTAATACTCGTATACAGCATGTTTATTAGGTTGCGTGCGTGAGACTGATTTCTTTTGCATTTTCGAAATAATATTTAAAGTTTTGCTGGGGTTAGTAGAAAAGTAATTTCTGTCGTACATTTAATGTAAGCTCTCAACTATCAGTGACCATTTATTTGGATGGGAATAAAAGGTTATTTGTACGATCAAAAAAAAAATTATGTGCATCACTTTAAGTGCTGATTTTCTATTTCACCATCAAGTTATGACAATTATTGGCCATATCTGGTTGTTACTTGAAATCACTGAATCTAAAGTTTTTGCGATTTCTTCGTTTTCCAAATAGATTTGGACCCTTTGTATCGGAATGTGTCATGAATAATAATTGTTTATGCAGTTACTGTAAAATGTTACGCTCAGATTCTATAAAAAGGTTTAGGATTTCTTCTTACGGGTCCATCCCCTACCGGAGGTTGGAAATCGTTATGGCTATTCGTATTTTATTCACAGCTGTTCTGAATAGTTGATTGGAGCTTAGTGCAAACCACTCTCTCAGGTTTCGCAATCAGAAAATCCTCCTCCTTCCCCTACTTGTCCTTCCTTTTATTTTTCCTTCCATAATCAGCCTCAGATCATCTCATTACGTGGCCAAAATATGCAAGTTTTCGTTTCTTGATAGTTATAACGATATCTTCATCTTTGTTCAGTTGGCGCAGTACTTCGGTGTTAGTGACCTGGTCCTCCCACGATATGCGTAGCATTATTCTGTAACACCAGCGCTCACATGCTTCCAATTTTTTCATTTCTGCCTGTTTTAGGATCCAGGCTTCAGAGTCATGGAATAACGTCGAGAAGATATAGCAACGTAGCATTCTTATTTTAAGGTTCATTCTTAGAACTCTATTACATAGTACCAATATATCGTTGATAGTACATATTTTCCTTATTCTCTTGAATGAGGCTCTAGCGAGTTCTGTACGAGTTCTTATTTCTTTCTTCTTTTCTGAATCTTTACTTATTCATGTTCCGGGGTACTTGTCCTGTTCCACTTTCTGTATTTGTCAATGCCACGTTGTTCTTTCATTTATCAATGACACTGTTTTCGCTGTTATTGGGATTTTTGGTGATTGTCTTAAATTTTGTTTTCTTTAGGTTCATTTTTAACCCATATTCATTACAGTTATTATTAATTCTTTTCAGCATGTCTCTCATGTCTTGTATGTTCTCGGTAAACATGACTGTGTCATCCGCTTATGGTATTTTGTTTAAAACTTCGCCATTTATGACAATGCCTTCATTGCATCCTGCTTCAGTTTCCGGGAAAATGTTCTCGCCGTAAGTATTGAAGAGGAGGGGAGACAATATACATCCTTGACGAACACCCCCCAGGATATCGATCTCTTCAGACTCTTGTCCCTCCATTTTTATTTTGGTTTTGTGGTTCTAGTACAAGTTTGTTATGTATAATTCTAATGTCTCGACTATCTATATTCTTTGACTTTAACCTTTAACTACACGCGCCGGTGTATAAAATGCACCAGCTTAATTTAAACCGGCGTTATTTTCCTACAAATTTAGACAGCGGCCCCACCCTATCGTCTAACCTTTAACCGTAGTGTCTACCACCACATCCGTTAGTCTGTTGACTGCAGCCCCGTCGACAAGGTATTCTCGAGCCTAAATTCTGCCGGGGTGCTTAATGGTGAATAGAGTACGCCACGCGTGTAGATAAGTCATAATGTAAGTATATATTGGTTTTACTTAGAATGCAAAAGAATGTTACCTATTTATTACTTATGGATAATAGTAATAATAATGACAGTAATATAACACAAATAATAATCATAATAGCAATCACAAACATTATTATTACTGTTTATCATGATTATTTTTATTATAATTATGTCTGTGTAATTATGGTCCTCTCATGTTTCACATTTTTTCAGGGACCGTATCAAAATAAGGAATCCAAAACGCCTAACAGAAGATGAGCTTCAGGCCATGGCTGAAGTGATTGTTGACGAAGAGCCTGAAGAAGAAGTTGGAGGAGAAGCCGATATGTCAGAAAATGAAGCGATTGAGGAAAGTGACCACAATACTGAGACGGAGGAAGAAGGAAGTGATTCCGAGTATGAACAAGAGCCCGATTCAGAAAGCGAAGACAGAGAAGAGTATTTTGTTGGAAAAGATAAAAGAATCATATGGTATAAGAACCCAGTCGTAAGTAAATTTAGCAAAACTAATAGAAAAAATGTCGTAAAAATATTTCCGGGGCCAAAACCATGTGCAAGAGACATTACCGATTATGGAAGTGCTTTCCTGAAATTTTTTACTCATGATATTATTGAACATATTGTTGAATGTACAAACTTAGAGATCCAAAAAATGCGGCTAACTTACGATAGGCCAAGGGATGCAAAAGACATTGCAAAAACAGAATTCTTGGCATTTTTGGGTTTACTGTTCCTAGCAGGATCGAAAAAACAAAATCACACACATTTTCTCGAACTCTGGACAAACGATGGCACCGGAAATGAAATATTTAGAGCTTGCATGAGTTGCAATAGATTCCTATTTTTATTGAGTGCGGTTAGGTTTGATGACAAAATAACTAGAAATGATAGAAAAGTAACTGACAAGCTTGCTGCAGTTCGATTTGTTGTTGATCGGTTCGTAGAGAACTGTAAGAATAATTATTGCGTAGGCGAACACCTTACGATTGATGAGATGTTGATACCGTTTAGGGGTAGATGCAGTTTTATCCAATACATCCCTAGCAAACCCGCTAAATATGGGATCAAGGTGTTTATTTTATGTGATTCTAGAACATTTTATGTTAGCAATTTGGAGATTTACTGTGGTCAACAGCCAGAAGGGCAATATAAAAAATCTAATACGCCAGCTGATATTACCCACCGTTTACTCGGACCTTGGAAAGGAAAAAATAGAAATTTGACATGCGATAACTGGTATACAAGTTACCCGTTGGCAAAAGATCTTTTGAAGGATAAAGTTACCTTAGTTGGTACGTTGAAAAAAAATAAGAGAGAGTTACCAATGGACTTTTTACCTAACAAAACAAGACCAGAAGGTTCTTCTATATTTGGGTTCCAAAAGGATGTCACACTGGTGTCTTATGTCCCTAAAAAGAATAGATCTGTTATTTTGCTTTCTACTATGCACGATGATCGTTCCATAGATGCCGTAACTAATAAACCAGATATTATTCTAGACTACAACGCATCTAAAGGTGGCGTAGATACAGTGGATAAAATGTGCGGTGCTTTCTCCGTCTCCAGGAGAACAAGAAGATGGCCCTTAGTAATTTTTTTTCAACTGATGAATATAGCAGGCATAAATAGCCAAAAGTTGTATAATTCTACGCATATCGACAGCCCTCAAAAATTCCGTAGGATTTTTCTAAAAGAACTGTCGATTTCTTTAATGCAGCCGTATCTTTCGGAACGAGCTGAAATAAGGACATTGCCATCTGATATTAGGCTTTTTCTAAATAAATATAAGCGACCACAAGAAGAGAAACTAGAGGAAGGCCCGCCAGCAAAAATACGGAGAAGATGCTTTTGCTGTGGGAGACAAAAGAACAGGGTGACAACAATGACGTGCACTACATGCAATCGACCCGTCTGCAAGGAACATGCCACAACCATTATTACTTGCCCAGAATGCAAAAATCAATATGCAAACGATGAAGACATGGAGTAGCTAGAGAACACAGAAGAGTTTTTTCTACTTTATTTTTCGAGCACCAGGCTTATTGGATCTTGCGGCTTACATTTTATGTTTGTTGATCATAGTTTGTCAAATAGTTATATTTTTTTATTATAAATGAGTTGTTTGGACTTGTATGTATTGACATCAACCTATGTTTTTGACTAATAAACATTTATTTAATGTAAAAGAAGTATTATTCAGCTCTTTACTTGGCTTAAATACTCTTTTAATGAATGGTGCATAAAATACACCACGCGTGTACTTAATGTACATTTTAAGGCGCGTGTAGTTAAAGGTTAAGATGTGAATCAATTTTGTGTGGTGTAACTTACAAATGCCATTTTAAAGCATGCATATATTATTACTTGCGGAATATTATAAGCCCCAGGCAGCATTCGAAGAGTTGGAGTTTCCGTGGGTTCGGCCAACTGCTTTGCTTGCTGTCAAATATCATTGATGGTGTATTTGTATTTTGAGCGCCACTGACTTTTTTGAAGATGTGGTTTCTGGTGAATTCGGAAACGGATTGTAGCAGTTACCACTAATGCACCTGAATATCGCAAACAAAAAGATCTGGGTCCCCAATAAATAAACTTTTATTTTATTAGGTACTACCTGACCCACATTTAACTTTTATAATTTGTACATTTTTTACAGTATTTACATATTTACACGTCAATTAAGATGGTTCTAAAAATAACTCAGCATGAATTGATTCGCTTCATTTGACAGAAACCGGTTAGTGTTATAAACACTAACCGCGAATCGAAATTCATGAATCCGAATAGGGCGCAAATTAAAATATTTTAACTAAAATAACAAAATTATGGTCGCAACCAATTTGCCATTACATAATGAATGAAATAAAGATTTCTAAGATTATCAGGTAAAATTGTAAACTTACATATATGTTTAAATAATTAGAAATAGAAATGGAATAAGCCGGCCTTAAACTGTTGTTCTTCTGCATCTAACTGATATCAAAGCACCAACATGCTGATTCTCCAAGATTTTACCCTACTTGTAGTACATTATCCTGATCTTAATCCCAAAGGTGGTGAATCCCAATTAATCGGCAATTAATTTCAAATTAGAATTTTGTCAAGCTAAATAAGTGAAGTGCCTTAGGTATACGAATTATGGCTTAGTATTGGTATTACTGTTCGACCTATAGTTATTCGATTATGAAAATAATTCATAATCGGTAATACCCAACCATCGCACCGTGAAGTTATACCACAAATAAAGAATTGCTTGAAACACATTTTACTTTCACCTCACATACACATTTTATATCTGTCAAAGTCTAAAAATTATTTATGGGTTTACCATGTAAACCGACTAACCGAACTAAAATAGTGCAGTCCAAGATACGTTACCAAACAGTTGTGGGAAAAAAATGTTAGGATTACTTAAATATGGATGAAAATATTAAAGTAACATTATCAGTTGTTAGTCCTTGAGCAAAATAATCAATGTTTATTTTATTTTTCGAAGTCCATATTATTATATAACCGTGTTTCGATTTACACTTCAAAAAGGCAAAGTGTATTTTTGATGATATTTAATTCTAAACGATTTTAGAAGCGCAAATGATTCAGATATACGACTTAAAGAGATCAAATAAATAAGAAAGTTAGGTAAGAAAACTCATTTATTGTAATAGATGCCTCCCACCTTTCTCCTCTTAACAACATCAAATTTCACGAAGTCCTCCTTTCTCTCCGGGATAGTCTGGCAGATTAATTATAAACGAAATAAAAAATGAATTCAAGCTTTAAAGTTGGCTATAAAATGTAAGAGGCACGTTCTGCCTTGACATTTAAACTGTACAAAATGGGAAATGTGGATTATTTTCAAAGGGTTTCCTTGCAGTGAACAGTAACATTTATTTATTCGCATAATATTTTTACGCATCAGGTAGCAAAGTTTTAAAAGATAAAGGGAAAGTCTTTCTATCCTACCCAACAAAATTGGTGTGTATTGGGGTCCTTGATTTGTCTATATTTTTGGTCAGTCTTCTTTTACTGTATATAGAGCAACATAAGTGGATTTCCGGAAATTATATTTTTAAATCGGAGCTGAGCAATAAGCAATCCTGGTTATTCGTGATAAGGTGAAATGTTTTGATAGTATATCAAAATAAAAAAAAATCTACACTTGATACTAAAATAAAAACTACTGGAATCGAAAAACTAAATAAGGTTATGTCTTGTTTGTTCATAGCCGCCAAATTTACAAAAATTAAGGTAGGGGGAGATGACAGATTCTATTAACAAATGTATCAGGTAAGAAATTAAAAAAAAGCTCTTTATTGCTTCATAGCAAGAAATATTCAAAAGTCTTCTTTCCTAGTTTTTCATGTAGTTTAAGGACAGTAAATAAAAGTTGACTATTTGAACAATGTGGCCGAAGGTGAAATTTTTTTTTACGACCGGTAGGTAGTAGAAATCAATTTCTCTGATGTCAGAAGCATGACAGAAAAAGCAAATTATTCCCTAGGTGAATAATTTTAGAAAAAATTTCCTACGGAGTTTTCATTATAAAAATCAAATAAAAATTGAAAAATTTAAGAAATTTAACATGTTTATTTATTACAAACAAAAAACAGTTCGATTGAAGAAAGATGGTCAAGTTTCTTAAAAAGCACAGAACATTTAGATCATAAATCGGAGTTCCTTAAAATGTTTGAATATGCAATCCCTGCACACAACGCAAATTGCGGAAGAATGTTTTCCTTAATGTCCATCCAGTGGTCAGAAGAAAATCGCTGAGTCCGTTGAAGCCGTTCTGCAATGTCAGTATAACTTCAATTTAATATGTGCAGTATTTTATAAGTACATCAAAGATCAGTAAGATGTTCTGAAGAAAATCATCCCATTGGAGAAATATAAAACTGACAAACCCTAAATAGTTTTTTGATTTATATACTCTTCCTACAACACATCTTTTTCATTAAGACTTACAAATCGCAGATATTTTCATGTTTATAAAGAGCAAGTGGACAAACCCGGTCAATAAATTAATAGAGAAATCAAAACAACTATTGCCTTGTAATTAATCTTTGCTAAAGATCAGTTCCAAATAAATTTCTTCTTTAATATTTATACGTATGAATGAAAGTCTACTTGTCAGGGGTACATATAAATATGCAAAAATTGAGAATAAATTCTCTAACCACCTGAAAATTCCTTATACAATAAGGATTTCAACAAATAATGGTAAAACAGCTATTCTCCGGGCTATATGCCCCTCCGAGCGCTGAATTACATACCAAAATTTGCCGTATTTTCTTCTAACACAGTTAGATAATAAAATACTTGTTTTGAATGCAAGAAACTACTAGGAAGAAGGAAGCTTTTTCTTTGGCTAGGATGTCGTCACCTGCAGACCGGTTTCGAACTCGTTGGTTCTCATCAGTACAGGATAGACGAACATACCAACCTTCCGAAAAAGTAATCCCTTAAAGCTACAACTGTCGTACTGCATAAGCAGTGAGACACAGGCAGCGCCATCCATTAGCAGTTTCGAGCATTCAGAGTACTCTGAATGCTCGAAACTGCTAATGGATGGCGCTGCCTGTGTCTCACTGCTTATGCAGTACGACAGTTGTAGCTTTAAGGGATTACTTTTTCGGAAGGTTGGTATGTTCGTCTATCCTGTACTGATGAGAACCAACGAGTTCGAAACCGGTCTGCAGGTGACGACATCCTAGCCAAAGAAAAAGCTTCCTTCTTCCTAGTAGTTTCTTGCATTCAAAACAAGTATTTTATTATCTAACTGTGTTAGAAGAAAATACGGCAAATTTTGGTATGTAATTCAGCGCTCGGAGGGGCATATAGCCCGGAGAATAGCTGTTTTACCATTATTTGTTGAAATCCTTATTGTATAAGGAATTTTCAGGTGGTTAGAGAATTTATTCTCAATTTTTGCATATTTAATATTTATTTCTTTAAAACTTACTGTTTACAATCTTTTTTGTAGTAATTCAAGTATCACATTTTCGATGAAGTACGAAGTACCCGGCTTATAAGGCTTAAGAAACCACAGTTATTACAAATTCGGTGTTATATATGCAAAGCCAAAAATTTTATTAAACTCAAACAAAGCTTTATTAACAAGTACAATTATTAGTCACTTTTCAGTAACTTTTGCAAACATAAAGTAAAATTATGACAAGTATAAAATAGCTCATTATGTTTTCATGAGTAAGTTGAAGTTAAGAATAAGAAGCGGTTAAAGACAGAGGAATGTATACCTAATAGATTATATAGAAACAGTATTGGGTTGTATAAATAAAACTAAATTCAAAGGCGCACCCAGGCAGGGGGAGCGTTATCTGATTGCAGTCCTAGCAAGAAAAAGATTTTTTTTTTAAATCTATGTGAAACCCGTAGCTATGACCTACGCAAAATACAATGATTTTTTATAATATTGTTGAAATAAAGCGCGAAAAATAGCAATTGGCACCGTTATTTATTAAAAAATTTTAAATTAAGATCTTCTAGATGAGGTCGGTTTTGATAAGCTTTTGTCCTCGTTGCTAATAAGCCGTAATTAAAAACTTATGAGCTATTTTTTTTAAGTTTTCGTGCCAGACGAGTAGAAACAGGAATTCATGTTTTTGTGATCTAGACAACACAAAGATGCGAAAAAATCTCGGTAAGTCATTTTTTACGAATATAACACCTGCTCTAGCAAGGGCTGGAAAGAAGGAAATACTTTTTTCATGTTTTACACAAATTTTGAAAACCTATTTGAAAATAGTTTTAGATGAAATGTCGTATTGAAATTAAGAAATAAAAGTAAACCATTTTAAATTACAAGACAGTTATATCCCATCCAACCTGGAAAGTGATAAAAGTAAAATTTTAAATACAGGGCATCCATCTTGTTAACATAAAATCATTGTTAACGTGAAATCCCTTAAAGAGCAACGGTGATGGAACGTGCTCAATTTAGAACTAATTTGACATTTAATAAATTGTAAAACAACAGTACACAGGGACGTAGATACGCTTTTAAAGAGAATTTGGTAATAACTAAAATTTGGTTATCACATTTTTTTTTCCTTAAAGTGAAATCGGAGTAAACAGAAATTTTGGCCATAGTAACTAAATAAAACTGTTGTAGGTAAGTAAATGAAACACAGAAATTTTAGTAATGAGAACTAGTTTGTTTAATACATTGGAGTTGTATCCTATTTACACATCAGCATTATTTTTTTCCGTGCTGTATAAAAACACAGCTGATTCTGTGGGTTGCCAATAAAATCACAAAATATTTAGTTTACGTAAACTTTACTCAATACCTTAAATTAGTACACAAGCCTTCATGGCCTTGTACCTGTTTGTTAGGTCTCTTGCAATGATTCCGGAAAATTGGTAGAGAAAAATGCATACATGGAAAATATATACACATCAAAATGGTCTAAGGGTCTAGGCTAAAAATATAATAATATGTTATGTACCCGATTTAGAATATTTATTTAATAAAACTAAAATTCGAACAAATACGTTTTATTTGAAATAAAACAATTAACTATTATGTATTATAATTTGACATATAAAGGGTATACAAAGGATAAAGAAAATTCTTGGAGTAGGGTAATGTCTCCGGTTGTGGGACTTATCCGGTTGTGGGACACCCTTTAGTATTTTTAACAGAAAGCAAATATGGTGGATTTGAGTATTGACAAACTTGTAATTTGACAATACTCAGTTATTTTGCTAACACAGAAGTGAATACACGCATTTCTTTGCTTACTGTGGGCATTGAAAAAAAAATCGAAAAAAGTCAACACAATAGTAACTTTTAAACTTTGTGAGAGTGCGATAAAGTGAAGTGAATGACTTTAAAAAGGTAACTACATATATTATGCATATTTAAGCAGTATTTTCATTGTATTTTGTGATGAAACATAAATTTCCGGCAAAATATGGTCACCATACAATTTTGCCAGTCACTTTCGAAATGGCTACCATTCCCAGTTGTGGAACACGTTGTTTTTTTGCATTTAAAGTATGCGTTTGACTTACAAACTGTCAAATGTCATCGGTTTCATCACCACCTCATATTTTAATTGTGTTTCTTGCATTTCTACACATTTTTAGCCATGCCAATCCCAGGATTGGATGATGAAGATGATGAATAACATGAAAAAAGTGCCATATCCTGTTGTTTTTTGTGCCATTGAAGGCTTCTAAAATAAATAAATTTTGAGATATTTTTGGCATTCTTAGTGGTTTTTCTTTATATTTTCCCATTTCTAGTGGATTTTTCAAGGTGTCCCACAACCGGGTACAAATTTTTTTTAGGCAAAAAATTAACCCTTCATACAATTGGTCGTAAAATTTTTCTGGTTGACTAAATCAATATAGTTGCTTCAGCAAACATTTACCTTATTTGATACGCTTTCCACAGCTATGCACATGTCCACATAATTGTAACACGATCAAAAGTTATGGGCCGAAAACCTAACGTGTCCCACAACCGGAGACACTCCCCTACACTTTACCACAAAAATTGATTTTTTTAAATATATATAGGTACAATGTATGGGCACCTATATTATTAATAATATCTATGCATCTGTTGGGCATACCTCTTATTCAATTATATTGATGTCATTTTGGTTTATTTCTTGCCACTGTTGTCAGCAATTTGATAGGTACTCACTACTCTCTTGTTTAGAACACCATCGCATGATTTATGACACGTCTTCAGAGCATATACCACACGCGTTCTGTCAGTCAGATTTGAGTCGGGAGACTGCGCAGGTCACAGTAATATGGGAATTATGATGGTCCAAAGAATCTCTAACTGTTCTGGCAACATGTGGATAGGCATTGTCCTGCCTAAGTAAAAAATTCCCCCTTTCGCCCCCCCCCCACCTTAAGCGCCTGTGGAAGGATAACAGGTTGGGCAATTGTATCCCTACATGCGTCAAAAAGCCTTTCACAAAAACGCGATTAGTTCGGCGAACAATCCCAATTCCAGCCGAAATCATTACTGTTCTGTCCTGGTATCTATCCACTTTTTGAATAGTTTCCAAACGGCTTGGGTTCCAGATCTTTTCCATACCCTTATTCTTCCAGAATCTGGTCTTAAACCTATATCCTATATCAGTGAAAAGCACACGCGCCTAGTTTTGGTCTTGCCAATTGATCTGTTCTTCCGTCCATTCTAATTTCCTTGCGCGATTTCCACTTGTCAACACAGGAACCCTAACAGCACGTCGGGCATAAAGTTCCGCTTCGTGTAGCCTATTTCTAACAGTATGGTGTATATTTTGAAGCTCATTCCTTAGTTGATTGGCTATAAGATTTTGATTTAAAATCGGTTGAATTCGGAGAAATCTATCCTGAATAGGGTCAATTTTTCTGGGCAGAAAGTCTTTCTTTACATCGCCCATTTCCTGATAACGCTGCCTCAAACCAATGATACTTTTTTGTTGAAATTATTGCATTTGCCACGTCTCCAAACTTTATGCCACCCTGAATCATTTCTGTACCTCTTAACTGAGTTTCACAACTAAGATGATGTATTAAAGAAATTTCCTATATGACTAAAATATAATTACCATTTTAAGCAGAAACACAGTCAAAAGCAGCGCTTTAGTAGGATTTTTTCCAGATGTGAATTGTTTTAATTAACAGAAATAAAATTGAATATTGTTCTTGATTATTATTTCTAGCCAACAAATTAATTTGAAACGTATTTAAGGAATTCGTTTAACTAAGAAGTTAACAGATATAACTAAGATTTTTATGTTACCTTTTATCAGTACTTGGGTTTTCTTAGATTTCGTAACAATGATCTTTTTGTATATTTAATATTCAGTCGACATGGTTTCAGCAAGACGGTACCTCTGCACATTTTGGCATGAACATAAGGAGATTTTTAAACGCTACTTTTCCGAATCGGTGGATTGGCTGAAGGGGTGAAATAGAATGGCCACCCAGACCTCCTGACCTTACTCCGATGGATTTTTTCCTTGTCACAAGATCATTGTCCCGTTTCTTTGTTATTTTGTAGTTATATTATTAAGTATTTGGTCTCTTGGTACATTATATTTTCTTTTAATTGATAATATATTTCTACGTGTTGTGAGAAAGAGTTAGAGGTACACATATAAATTTATAAGTTCGATCTACGTTGGTTCGTTAACGATATTCAATAGACATCGTGCATATCGTGCAGAGTTCCGCAAGAACTTCAAGACCTTCGATCTTTAAGTGGCAATAACTGTAAGATCTTCGAGAGAGTACAATCTACGGCTCTGTGAGCAAGGTTTGGTTAACTATAGAGTTCGAGTGAGTTGTACTAAGGGCGGATATATCCAAGTGCTGGCAAAGTTACACACAAAATAAATGACAACGATGCCTATAGAAGTTGAATTAGCAAGAACAAGGTGGATATACAAGCCGCCCTAAATCCATTAACATCTAGCTTCTTTTCATATGGATTATTTCAATGACCGCAAGAAGGCATCAGTGACGTCTCTGTCTCTTTATTTAATGACTAGATAAATTTAAAGGAAATCACGTTCTCACATTGCAGATATAGGATTTAAGAAAGACTATTCGGCCAGTGTGACATATCAAAAGGATCCGATCTATGACATGAATCTAAAGATGTACTTCTGAATACCTTAAACCAATTTTAATTATATGTTAATAAATTATTTACTTTATTATTATTGTTATTATTAAATTCTATATATGTGCATACAAGATTGTAAAAAATTGCAACATTTTTTGCATGGGACCCTCCAATTATTACTAAACATGGAAAATGCACTGGTATAAAACTTTTTACTTACATCCGATTATCGACAACAGCCACAAACCATCAAACAAAAAACTGGATGTCAAAGGTCTCGTAAAATTTTTACTAATTATGATGGATAGTGCATGTGTTACTCAAATACCATACTATAAAACTGGCCGTTGTTCCACGACTGACCGTTAAGCAAGCAAGCTCTGTGAAGCAGGGTTATCGTTATTTGTTGCAAATATTATGAATCAGGGTTACAGAAATAACAATTAGTCGGGACAGCTAAAAACATATTGCATCATGGACTCTGCCGCCACACACGTTTTATTAAGGCATTGCAAGTTCGCATACGTTACTTTAATTAATTATTGAATACATTATAATATGTAAATAACTTTGGGCCGACTACTTTTTTTTGGTTCGAATGCAAATATACGTACACGCACATATGTATAAAGAAAGGTTATAACTTTCCTCGTTTTGGTAAAGAACTAAAAAGTTTTTTTGCACAAAGGGGCTTCACAGCTTGAATTAATCGGTTAATTTTCCGTTAATGGGCAAACAACGGTAATCGGATAAATTAGTCAGTTTCTCATTCAGTGACCTAAACCCACATGTAATCCACAAATCCAAGGTAATGCTTATAGAATGATGTTTCCGATATTGCAAAATAATAAGCAGTTTCTATATTGTCGGACGGAATGAATAAGAAATATTTAAAATATATATTATATATACCAATACAGAATGTTGATTGATTGTGGTCCAGGGCAAGGAGGTTTCTTTTATATAGAGAAATTCGAAAAGTCAATCTGTCCGCACCTCCTTCATATTTTAGGGTGTTTACTTTTAAATAAGTCCGAAACGAATAAGAAAAATTAGAAAAATTGTTAATATTATTAAGGCAATAAATTGCATAATAATCAGCGGCGGAGATAGGGAAGTCGTTTCTATTTATTTTAGAAAAATTTTCAGCGCCACTAGAACTTCTTAAAAAATCTATTGTCATTTTCATATTGCCCAGATAAATTCCAACAATGCCCTTTTCTTACAAGTGTTTTGCTGAACATACTGTTCCTAGATACTATTTATTTTTTGTCCAAGTTTATTTTGGGTCTAATTTTTGCCTATTAATAAGAAGATACTGGTGTTTTTCATGCAAAGTTGCTGTAGGTTATTATAACCTGTATATTAAAAGTATGGGATTTTCGGTCTCCTGTTAACATAATATGTTTGTATTACTTTTAAAAAAGGAATCTCTTCCCGAAAACCTCTACCACCTGCAAAAAAAAACGGTCGTCCTGTATATTTCTGCTATAAAAATACGTATATTACACCTGTTCATTGGCAGTGCATACTGCACTGTGAAGTACTCACACTTTTCACACTCAGGCGCTCATTGGTGAAGAATGGAAGCCTGTACACGTACACTGTTCGTTTAGCATAGCCTTCTCGACGTGCTTCGCTAGATTCTGTCTAGCGAAGCACATCGAGAAGGCAATTGTTTAGACTAAGGCAGCTTCTCAGATGGGGTGGAGACAGACTTTCAGGTTGCAAAGTCTCCATTGACGTTCTGACTTTAGCCTTCTTTTCCTATTTTATATATCTACACTAGAAATCCCAGAATAATCTAAGTGCATTCCCTGACTGTGGGAATTTTGGGAAAAATTTGACGAAAATTCTGTAAGTACCTCAGGGTTTCATTGCGAATTAAAGGTATCCAAATTTTGCATCCACAATGAGGTTCCCGATCAATTTTTAATATAATCCTCTATCTGTATCCCAGAACAAAGCTACAGTAAGTTACAAAATGTGAATTATGCAGAAAATTTGAATGATTTGTTGAATTAAGTTGCGCGAACAGCTCTTATTTTAATAAAAAAGTTCTTTTACAACATGACTTACTTATGGACCTAGGTAATAATTTCAAGAAAAATTTAATTTTTACTGAAAAAACAACAACAAATAAAAATTCTGGTTCATGGAGTTTTTCCCTGGGGTATGGAAATCGTCTAAAATGTCACAGTGATTGGAGAATGTTGAAAACATGCGGCACTTGACTAAAAACAAACATTTATATTTAACCATCTATAAAAAAGTATGGTTAATGGGCCAAAATGATATGTGCTTGTTATAAACACTATTTTCCAATATCATTATCTTTAGAAGAATTCATAGTTGCCATACATTAACCTTAGGTAAACCGAAAAGTAATTAAATATTGCTCTCTAACCTTGCATCAACACTATTAAACAAAAAACCAATGCAGACTCTAAATTATTCTTGTAGTTCTAACATAACCGTCAAATAATAAGTTTTGTCATAATATGTTGAATATATAAGATATGTGTGTTATCCTTAAATATTCTTAAAACTTTTAAAATCACTCTGTATTTATCCTTAAAACCCAACCACTAGAAAATAAGCCTGTGATAATTCCAGCTAACCCAGCTAAAATTGATAGGTTTTTAAAATATCCAGGAAAAACCTACAATACAGCGAAAAACGAAACACGAATAGTAGTTTTATTACTACCAAATTGAAAGAGATTTGTCGAAGCACTGAAGTCGATTGATTCAAATGGCCAGCTATTGTAGCCGTTTATAGCTACAGTATAGCAAATCATGACAAAATAGAAAACGAAGGCACGAGTCGAAATCGGAGAATAAATCCTCTAACATCTAAACATTTAAGGGCAAAATCACATATTTTCTTGTTAAGTAAAACTATCGCCTGTCAGAATAAAGATAATGTTTCTGTGTTTGTAGACAAAGGAATATTTTAACTATAACTTTGCTTTATATTCTCACTACTCTTCATTCCTATATCTACTCTCTTTTTATTAAATCGCCTTTTTTGATACCTCAATTTTCTATTAGCAACTAAAGGGTGGCAATTGGTAGTAGCATAGACTAAATAGTACATAGAGTCGGTGGCGGGTAATAAAAGTAGTAATTATAATGGTGAATAAACAAATTCCTAAACCATAAACCACTAAATCTACCCAAATGTTTCAAGGGAGACCCGCTTTCGGTCCCATTTCGGTGTTTTCGAGAATTTGTCTATATTCTTTATAGTCTCTGGTAGTAGTCAACTAATAATAGGTGAAAGCTTTGTAAATTCCTTAAAGGTTTCATGTCTCTAAATTCTGTAACCTTGAGATCCCCTGATACGCTCTAAAAATTTAACTTGGATATACACCTATTGGCTATTATAACAACGTACTCCTCGTAAGGTAATGAGTTCTGACTACATAGGTATTGTAAGTAGAGATATCCGTGTAACAATATATATCCGAAATATCAAAGTTCTTTCTTACGGCGATCACTAAAGAATAATTTGATCTACACTTTTTGTTAGTACGAATTTAATCCATCTTCATATCAAACTTTTATTTACTGCGTTTTTGATAGATTAAGATCCCTAACGAATAGATGTACCTAAATACAGTTTGTTGATACATAATGGAAACTTTCACCATATGACTCATTTAGAAAATTATTCATCTTAATGGATTAGACCGTGTCATTTACTCCACGAATATCAAACATTTCGTAAAAACCAGTTAAGTTCGATCCTTAGGTTATGTAGGGAAGACCAGATAAAACTGTTCATTCCTAAATCATTCTATCGTCACGCGCCAACACTTAAGAAAATATGAAAATGGGAGAAGATAGTATTATGCTGAGAATGATAAGTGTTGCTCCACAGCCTTTTTAAACAAGAGAGCCATGAAGTAGATGATCTGGCAACATAGAACGATCGCTAGAAATAGTTACCAGGTTAGAGCGTTCGTACATGCACATGAAAAAAATTCCCAAAAGTTTACAGATAAACGGCCGCGGCGGTTTTTTAAATTCAATATATGGTTTTCTATAATCAGCAATGATATTGTTGAATAATAATTATAAACGTTTTTACTTTAAAGTTATTAATATACTATGTAAATGGTGCTGGTATGATATGCCTTCTTGGAAGTTTTGCTAAGATGGCATACGAGTGACTTGGATTTTGAACTATTTTAAAGTGCTTAACGTTAAATACCATTCATTTATGTTGGCACAGTTTCGAATTTAGACTTTTGCGGCCACGGATTGTTATTTATTCTTGTTTTAAACTGGTGTACTTATATTGATTTTTGACATGTCTTGAAAATGTTATATGCCTGCCGGTACAAACAAATTATGATAGTGTTATTAGAACAGAAGGTTATCAAATATGGTAGTATCGGAAATGAAATCGATGATGCCTACTTTGATTTTCTTCTGAGAGGTGGTTTGTACATTGCCAAAGAAGAAATTAAATTTATATTTTTTAACCATTTTGCCATGGTCCAATTCATCCTTAGTAACAAGAAACTGAAAAGCAAAGTTTTTACAAGAAAGAAACCATTAAAACTTGTTGGCAAACTCTTGCTATAGCTAGACTTTAAAGTAGCCCTTTCTTATCGCGTTTGATATCAAATGTAAATGTGGGGTAGAATTAAAAAAAATCATATTCTTAAATAAAAATAATGCTATGTCCTCTAAAACATCCTTAAAGATGCTAAAAAAATATGTTAAAAAAACGTTCTACCTTAGCTAACTAAACCAAAAACCGATTCAGATTGGACCATGTAAATGTTACCTTTCCGAAAACTCACAAGTACAAGGCAATGCAAGAAAATCTTCATCCAACTTACTGATATAATACTGGACTAAACCAATATGTATAGGGTTAGTAAAAGTTTTATATTACCTACGTACTTTCGACAATAATAGAACCAGATTGATTCTAGCAACCCGTTCCAAGATAAAAATCATTTGGAAACCCAGCAACCCGCTGAAATATCAGAAAAATTCATAAGCTTATAATGACGACTTATTAACAGTGACAGGACAAAACCCTGCCAAAACATAACTGATCAACTAGAAGATCTTAATTTAAACCAGTACTAAATCTTAAACCTTCTTAGTGAATCTGAACGTTAGTGTCCTAGCTTAGACTTCAGCGCTTTTCTTAAACGATACACCAACCAATTTCCCTTTTTGCTTCGGCAGTCTTATTCAAAGCAAATTTAATCATTCAGTGAATCAAAGTGGATAATGAACATTGTCTTGACAAACTTGCTCTTCCATAAAATTGAAGAAAAATTAAAAAAAAACTTTTTGCTTATTTATTAAACAACTTTATTTAATTACCAACGAATATCTGTTAAGATGCAGGAATGAAGTTACAATTTTATGAGTATATAATGAGAAGACAAGAGATATTATTATGCCGACACAAGGGCAATGACAATGAATCCAATAAGAGAAGAGCTAGAGTAAGGCCTAAGAAATGGGCTTAGAATGATTTAAGGGGGAAAGGTTAAACAGAAGAAGGTGTTGCGGCCAAACTATTAACCTCGCGCAAGAAGAAAACATTCCTTTGTTTGACAGGTCGAGGAACAAAATGGTGACAATAATTATGATTGTGATCGGAATAAGAGCAATCATAGATGCTCCGAGGAAATGCAGACGAAAACCGGGAAAAAATTAATCGCGGTGACTTGTTCGCAAAATGAGGTAAAAAAGATAAAATTTGAGGTAGGTCCTTAAAAATTATTTATGGAGGTCTATAAAAGGAAAAAAATTAATCGTGATGTGTCGTTAGCAAAAAGATAAAACACGGAAGCTTGAGGCAGGTGCTTAAAAATTAACCTTTAGCTCTAGAATACCTTACAACTTTTCATATAAAATTTTGCTGAAGCTTAAAAAACCTAGAAT
Organism: Philopedon plagiatum; assembly: GCA_963971165.1. Lineage (NCBI taxonomy): Eukaryota > Metazoa > Arthropoda > Insecta > Coleoptera > Curculionidae > Philopedon > Philopedon plagiatum. The sequence goes on along the minus strand of OZ020190.1, from coordinate 112,397,928 downwards.
ACTTTACACCCCTACACTTCTTCATTTTATGTATACACGGAAAAAAAATTGTTGTAGATTTTACTACAAATGTAGAGACTTTTGCTCCAAATTGTTTGAAAAATAGGGACAAGAGCAATTTGTTGTGAACTGCTTCATGATATTGTTCGTTTCCTTTTTAATTAATTGTACGAGTATCTAACAAAAGTTACAACAGGAAAGTAGACAAGGAAGTTTAAAATCTAAAAGGGTGTTGTAGTAAAGCAGTTAAAATAATTTTTTGTAAATGGAGTCCAATTTTTAGGTGCAAATAATTTAAACATAAGAGTAAAAAAAATCAAATATATTGTTCGAGTAGTTTTAATAATTTGTTGGATATTTTCTAATAATTATTACACTTTAGTGAAGGTGGGAAACTAAATATATAAACTAGTTGTTGTATAATTTACTACAGTAATTTTTCTTCTTCCTGTTATTTATATTAAATGAGTTTTAAATTCTTGATAATATTTTTTACACAATTTGTCTCAAATACTTTACTACAAAGATATGACTATTTTGCAACTATTGTGTTACATTTTGGTACAGCGCTGTTGTAAGAACTTTTAAAATTATTGCACCGGATTTTCCACTGCTGTTGCTATATTTTTACCTGATTGTGTCATATTAAAACACAAAATTGTTTTAAAAATTAACACGTCTTTGTAGTAAATTAGTTAATACAATATTGTGTAGTTTCTAGCTTCTCCAGAAGTTTTAGCACCCTAAAATCTCTGTTATGGCACATGGGATCCACATCAAATTTGGTAGTAGTTAATAAATCCATAAAATTAATCTGAAACATAAATTTAATTTAATTTTCTTTTATTTTTATTTTTTTCACAGCAATAAGTCCTTTATTAACCTCTGAAATCTGATTAGAAATTCTAAAATTCATGGATCGGCTGCTGTTTTGACCCTTTCATTTTGTTATATTAATTTATTATAATTACCTAAATAAAACAAATTACTTTAGAAATAAAATCTTTTTTTTTACTAAACTCTTTAATGTGGCAACATGACAGCTTCCTATAAAGGATAATATCTAGTTCAAACATAATACCTTTTCATTAATTTGGAAAACTTTCTTGCATGAACTGATGTGCTATTCTAATATTCTTGGACTTGTCCAAATGAACGACTGATATTTTTCAGCTAAAAAAGTTTTTTCGCTGGCGGTACCTTCTGAAATAAATCATTTATTAGAGTTAAAATGTAAAAGCTCCACACGTCGTTATGAGTATCTTATAATCTGAATTTATCTTTTAAGCTTTGTTTTACAAATTATATAACAATTATAAGAGAAAAAATTTACAGCAATAATATGCACTGTGCAGGTCTAATTTTTTGTCCTATAGCTAGGCATTTTTTATTCGTAGACATTGAACTGATTTATTTATAACTTAAAGCATTTGAAAAAAAAAAAGAAAACATTACACTTACCTGTATCTGCGTTTATATTACTTGTAGTTTCAAATCATTGTTATTTAAAGAAATTAATCCGTATTGCTTCAGGTTCCTTCGAATATCTCCTGAAATATACTCAGTATGATAAAATAGCTCTCAAACCACTATAAAAAATATGCTGCATGGCAAAATAGCAAATATTTCGAAAACTAGTTGACTTTAGGGTCACTTAACAGGTATGACTTTTTTGTCTTTAAGACAAACAAAGGCAATATAATAAAACTGTTTTGTAACCGCCACTTTGGATGCAGGAAGCAAGATATCCCTTTGTAGGGTCACGTACCTACCTAGGTATATTGCCAAAAAAAAATTTGATTTTTAAGTAAAAATATATTTGTAGAATATCGTCGTTGATGCACGGAAAAAACTGCTATGCTATTTTCAATAATAGTATTATTCTTGACCACTGTCACATGAGTTATATTGAAGTTAATATTGTCTCAACAAAACATATTGTCAAAAGTTAAATATTTATTAATAGTTTTAAAAACTATATTATTCTTACCCTTAAATACATCAATGAAGTGTACAAATCCTCATTCGGTTAACAATTTTGTCGGCCATTTTATCCCGTGCCCATGCAAAGTTTTTCGCCGATTGCTAAACACTGCAAATAAGATGTAAATGAGGCCCCAAAACACCCAATATTAGTACATTATCTACTGGTAAAACTTACCTGTAACTTCTCAGAAAATAATTGCAGCGAAAAGGAAACAAAAGCGCGAAATTTACTTATCTAACATAATCTAGCAAGTCATAAAACCTGTGCCTGCTAGAAGTGATAGAAAAAGAAAGGGTTGAAACCTGCAAAATTTTTGCATGCTGTACTAATGCACTCGAGTCATTGCCGATATCAGCCGAGTTTTCCCGAAAGAGAAGGCAGTGTTGCCACTGTAGTTTTAAAAAATATATTTGACCTGTTTGGTAAAAAAAAATTATTGTCTTTTAAAACGTGGCACTGGAATAAAATTTGCTTCATAACATGCATCGCGAGATGCAAATAAAGAATTAAAAAATAAATCAACATAATGAAGTCACACTAAAGCGGATTTTCATATAGCCGAGTGTCGACTTCCTTCGTCCGAAAATTTATTTAAATAAATCGTTGAACTTCGTAATTAGAAACCACACAGTATTTATTATTATTTAGACATTATCTTCAAGCATTTTAAATACAATCATCAAGCAGGACAACAATGAATAATGCTTTCGTAACGAAGTGATACTAATAAATAATAAACAGTAACCTGTATTGTAAACCGCTAAAATATCGCAGCATCGGCATCGCCGCCTGGCTTGTCGGTGCGACCTATAAAATTGTTCACAAATCGTAGTAAATTTTAAATATTATAAAGAGTTTTCTTTCATAAAAATTCCAAATTACTGCTACATTTAGCTACTATTGCTTTAACTTAATATGTTGTGTCATTTACTACAAATTGTTGTAAAATTTACACTAAAACTTGTGCTTGCTTACACAAAATAATCAATTAATAAAATAGTATATTTGTATTTATTTATATTAACCTATCGTTAAAGTCAGTATGAATTATTTTTTATTCTACACTTTTCCGTGTATTTTATTTTTAAAAAAATTGTGCTTAGTAATATTTTCAGTTGTGTTTTAAAAATGTATTCAGTTTGTTATAAATTGTATAATTTTAAAGCTTATTTACTTTACAAAAAATAGAGAAATAATTCAAGTTTTTGTCTACAATTTGTTGCCAATATCATGTTTCAATTAGTATAACAAATTGTGAAAGAATTTATGATAATACTGTCTATTTTCTGCAATAAAATTTTAGTATTAACAATACTATACATATAATTTCTTTTTATAGAATCCGAATTATATTTACAAGTATTAGTTTCAAATTGTACTACAAAGACTCAGACACAACTTAATGGTACAAATTACAACTAGCAAATAAACTTTTTTGCATCCTGTGAATAAATATTTTTACAATTGTCTGAGAAAATGTTACAACTAGTACAAAATGAAAAGCACCATAATTGTTGACATTTTTGATTTTTGATTTTTTTCCGTGTAGGTACAACAACAGTATTAAGAATAAAATTGTCCAACGAATTAACAATAAAAAAGATTCCTGTAGGTACCATATTTTTTAGACACACTGAATTGTACTCCACTTTAATTTAATTAAAATGTCTAGCCCTTCCGTTAATAATAATCATGCTTTTTACTAATGATTACACCAATTAGTTTATTCCATATCTTAATTGACAGAATTAAAACTTTAAAAATTAGGATGTAACTGTAATATTTAATAGTTATGCGTTTATTAGATCTATACGAGTACAAGATGTAGTAGGTGAAAAACGTTTAGTTAAGGTGGTTGTGTTAAGGACAGTGAAGATATTTGGCAACTTTGTAACTAACTTGCTTCGGGTCAATCAGTACTTTTATCTATTAAAGTAAGTGCAAAATCTCTTATCATAACCATGGATTGCGAATTTAATTGATACTGAATAGAAATCCATAAAAAAAAATTTAATGGATTTGGAAGTGATGCCGCCGCGCGCCGGGACGAGAGATTCTCGTCTCTCGAGCAAAGAATTTTGATTATTTGATTTATTTAGTTTAACTGTCTCTTCGATTATTTTTTTTTTATTCAACAACAAGGAAAAATAGATACGATTAGACTATTTTTTTTAGTTTTTGCTGTAGAAAAAAACATTTAAATAATTTATTAAAATCAATCAAAAAACACCCAGCAAAATAAGAAAAAAATTGTACCCACAGATATTCATTATAATAGGGAGGGAGAAACTTAACTTAATTTTAATATGCTAGTTACTAATAATTATTATTGTTTATCGACAAAAAGACGCATGAATATTATAAATCCATGCTAAAATCTTAAAAGTTTGCATAATAATAAATACAACCAGAATTTAAATCCCACTTTTTATTTGACATTTGTAAATATAGAAATATTGCAAACATAAAAGATCAATTTTCATAAGAATCAAACATATTCAATATTAAATAATTGTGGACTTAGACTGCAGTAGTCTCAGGAATTAAGACAAAGCAGAGTTCTCGCAGACTATGCATTAAGACGGTTTAAATGCTTCCTAGTCCGGCTTTTGAAAATAGCCTTTAGCGGGAACAATGGTTACAGGTAGAGCTAATAAATCTCTGGTCATTTTTCTCTCATGTTCCCTCTGCCATTTTAGAATATCTGTATCCCGAGTAGCCCTTTCTCCATCTATACATTCTTGAAACTGCCACATTGCTGGTGGCAGCGGATATTTTCTGTTACAATTCGCCCATAAATTCATCGTTGCTTGTGCTTGGTGAGTATTTTTCTTGTGCAAGCTCAGTCATTGTCACAAAAAAATTACGAATATTTGCAAAATATTTTTTCTATGGTATACGTAAGTTTGTCTAGGTTTAGATATAGGTAGCTAATGAACTTACCAATAATTATTTATGCTTGCAACTTGATAGCTGTTCTTATTGAAAGAGAAACGAGACGAGACGGGCTAAAGGGACTTTTGAGCGAGAGCAGAGAGCTCTCGTCGACACGAGGGATCAATTTTCTCTTGTACATCGAGACGAGACGAAGGCGCTCCTTCTCTCGTCTCGTCTCGCGGCATCACTAGGTTTTGGAATTCTTACAATTTTTATCAATTTAATATAAATAATTACAATATTTTGGCATGTCTTCTTTAGATCGTATAACCCTAAGAGTATACAACTTTGTCCGAAACTAAGGTATGCCTCTAAGAAGCTACACGAAATTTGTTGCCTTTTATCTGGAACACATTGCTCGAGATTACACTATACAATACTAAAAAATTTGCTGGCATTCCAAATACGGATTTATGGTATGGTAACTATGTAGATTAGATAAATTTAAAAAATTTTTGGTACGATACTTTAAATCTAAATGCACAATGGGCTTATCCAGGATTTTTTTTATTTCATAATACAAATATACTCCATTCGAAGAACTCATCCCCAAAACATTAAAATTTATTTTGATTAAATTCACCCTCAAATTGAATCGTGTTTTTTTAAGGGTGAAAGTCAAGAAAACAAACCTTTTCAGAAACTGAAAAAAGCTTCTAAATATTGTTCACTTATACAAACTTCAACTTTCAATTATTTAGATACACTATTTATGTTGATTCTAACATATCCATAAAATTTCATCTTCTTATGACCAAAAATAAAGATTTTACGGAAAATAGAAAAATGTAAAATATCACAAAATTCAATTACTCTGATGAAAAATTGTACTAAAATTTTTGAAAATCAATATTTATTTTTTCAAAAATAATTATTTTACAAAATTAAGATCTTTACATTAAATATAATTGGAGGGAAATCCAGAGTTAATGTGTACTCGTCAAGAGTACATTTATTTCCGAAGCTTAACGCAGGGGAACTACATACAAACGTATGCCAATCGATAACTTGTGTTATAGTCAGGCAAGAGAAAAAGTTTTCTCGTACAATGGTCCAATTGACACACGAGACTCATATTATTTGTGACATTGTATGCCTAAGAGCAGGTGCGGTCTGTGAGTTTTTTACAGGTGGATCAAATTTTGTGGGCAACTATCAACGCAACAAGCAAAGTACACTTTTTTAATTAATGAAGGTTTTTTAATAATGTGCTTAGTTCTGCCAAGAAATTATTTACGTGCAAATAACATCGCAAAAAATATAAAATATCAAAACTGTATTTTTGCTGTGACTTTTTTAAATTATGTGCAAGCCTTTTTAATATTATTTTTTTTATAATTTCCTCACATTTGTGTAGTTAAATGTGTTTGTATATCAAATCGATCCTTCTATCCTTCTGTTGGGAGAAATGTTCAATCACTAGCTCATTAAAATTATAAACACTGTCAATAAAAGGTTTTCAATGCTTAACATAGCTACAACGCTTAACCTTGACTCTGCCATTGTATTTATTAAGACAGTCTTAATTTTTTTTAGTGTCGAAAAGCACCTCTCACTTTCCACTGTCATCATTGGAATAGTACCTACATAAAATCTCTGATAATTTTACGCTTTCCGAGAACGTTTCCCTAAAGTTCGTTTCTAACAAGAGCTGTAAAATAGCAACAGCATCCGCACTATTATAAATATCTTCACGACTAAATAAAACTTGCAATTCTGATTTAAGCTTGGAAATGTTTATCATCTCATAATTATTTTTAACATATTTAAAATATCCTCAGGAAAGTCTTTCTTATAATAAGCAAACTTATTTGTAGTAAACAAACGTGGGACAATTAAATGTTCTGTAAAATTAAAACGACAGCGGATTTCTGACAAAATTATATCGTTTTCTTTAATTTCTAAACGTTTTTCAAATGTTAATGAGCTACTTGTTTTATACTGCAGTATTTCTTGCACTGTTTAAAGCCATTGTTGACATAAGTACTCAAGTACTAGTACTATACAAAGGACACAACACAAATATCAAATATTATCCAAACATAACATACACTAAGAAAATTAGGTCGAAAATCACGGAACACTTCAACTTAACAAATGCCAGCATGAACGATAAACAAGAGCTTTACGGTGGAGGCATCGGCATCACAAATGCAATTCTGACATATTAACGGGTCGAATGCTGTGTTGCCAAATTACTGGAAAAGTCGTAATTACTGTAGGTTTTAATGTTTTATGGGCATGTTTTATGGCAATAGCGGAGCGACGTTGGGGCGATTTTACACAATTTTGCTTCTGAGCACTATTTTTTACGACCAATAGATTCGTCAGTATTTAATAAATAAAAAAACGCTCAAAAAGTAGGCGCGCTTAAAATGCGTTAAATGCTCATAACTTTTGATCAATTAAAGGTATTTGGATAAAACAAGATTGCACGTATAAATAATCGCCAAGAGAATTAATTAATCATATTTTGAAAGTATTTCGAATGTTTCAATTTCCGGTATTCTTGTTTAAGTGTGAAATTTTCCACTTAAGCTCTGTATTTATACTATACTAATTTTAAAAAATTAAAAAGTAAGGATTGTAATCTCTTCTTGAAATCACTATCTACGAATTCTGTGAGGAGTGTATCCATAGTCTTCTTATTTTTTTACGACAAATTTTCAGTTGTCTGTTTTACGAAAAATGCATTTTCGCGTGTTGGCTGCTTAGGAAAACCAATTATTTTTTTGTAATTTTTCAATTTTAAAAATAATACAATAGTTATCAGTGAGGTAAACATGTAGGTACTTTTAGATGGTGTGATTGGTTTTACAAATACTTTAATTTTTCAGTGAGATTTATTGGCATAAAGTTGAAGTTATTTCGAAAAATATGAAAATCTCGCTGTAAAGAAATTGTTATAAAAAGATAATGAAAAAAGATTTGAAACTCAGTAAAGCTGCAGATAAATATGTCCATAAAATATAATTTAAAAAAAATCAAATGGCTATAACTTTGTACTAATACATTTTTTTATCTTAAAATTTAAGAATTGTCGACAAAATGATATAAAATTTGTTCAAAAATAATAATAAATAAATACCTAAACGTGTTAATTTTTTTTTCATGGGTTACGCAAAAATTCAACTTTTTTTCGCAAATTTCAAAATATTTTTTTCTTTACCAAAACATTCCTAGTACGCTGACCTGGGTCCCGTAAGTAGCAACACAGATATACAACTTTTACAAAATTGCTGAATCCGAGCTTGTCGGATACTGACAAACCTATTGGCCGCAGAAAAAAGTGCTCAGTAGCAAAATTATGTAAAATTTTCGCACCTTTCCGACGGCGTCAACATAATAAAAGATATTTTTGCAATAAATCGTTAATAAAAAAATAGCAACAAGATATTGTTATAAAGAGTTTCATACCTTCATCTGGGCACATTTTTGGGGACCCATTCCAATTGGTTTTATTCATTGCTTAATTTTTTTGCTTATTTCGACCCTCTAGATCTAACGTGCCTCCTCTGACATGAAGGGGACAAGAAACTACTAAACGCTGACATTATTCCACAGTGATTTTTATGTTTTACTATTATTTCTGTTTTTATATTTCGTTTTATATTTTGTTATGTTTAAATACACTTAAGTACTCCAAAAAAAGTGTTAAAATAAAATAAATTCGAAGATTTAAAAATGCTTACCAAATGCCAAAGTCACGCAAAATATAAACATTCCCTGTTAGTACTAAAACCGCCGAAGAGGCGCATGACGATGTTGCCATATCCTTAATTTGATTCACCACATTGCCAATAAGTTTAGTTTTCGTAGGATGACGTCAGGTAGGAAACTTAATTTTTTTAATTTGGTCGAATTTTAAACCTTTCTATTTTTGTTATTATCTGTCCAACCGAAGTAATTTTTTGTAAGCGTGTTTCGATTAACTGATTGTGCAGTAACATTAACATATTTATTGTAAACGCGAAATTACTAAACAAATCCATAATGTACTTTATACCACCGTTGCAGATATTATTTGAAAGTAGACTAGAGTTTTCTAAGGATCGGCACCTTGGATGAATTAGAAAGGATTCGGTGTTCCGTATACTGTGAGCATATCGAACGTGTAGCCTGTTTATTTGTTGTTTGTTATGAAAACATCTTACCCTAGAGGTCCAGTTTACAAAATTTAAGAAATTAATTGAATCAGGAATGGTAGTAGAAAGAGATAAAATAGCATTGGAGTGTTGGAGCTCAGAAGTGTTGCTGTCTCTGTTGGTTGCTTAGGAAATACGTCTGAACACTCGGTTACACGTATGTCTTTGTCTAATGAACTAGAAAAGAAAAAGTGCGACTTATAGATTTATAAATGACTCGCAGCGACTTGAAGTCTTTAGAAAGAATGTATTTAAGAGCTTTCTAACCTAAATTTATTATTATTTAGCAGAAAATAAAATATCTTAGGGCTTTTATTACTTTTAGTAATCTTGTGATGCTTTTAACGTATTTTTTCTATAAAAATACATGGATTTGTAAACTAAATTGTAGGTAAATTAAGATGTGGCCAATGTTTACAAATTGTGTTTACAGTCTCGCTTAGAATGGTTTCTTTTGGCTTCAAAGAATGTTAAATCATCCCGTATCTATTCTTAATTCATCCAAGATCGGCACCAAACCTATTGATTATGGAGTTTGAACCTCCAGCCTTAAAATGTAGTGCGCTTATGCTAATTTAGCGGAGTAGTTCTGTTTTCGGTTATATTTGCGGTCGGTTTACTTCGAAGATACGAAGGCGTCGCGTCATGTCTATCGTCGCAATGGCTAAACAAGGTTACCAAGAAAAATGGGAAGTTTCGTTGCTTACCGTACCTTGCGTACGGTGTCTCTACTTTTGGATCGGGCAGTTTTATCTTGTGTTTCAAAAAAATCGACTTCAAATCTACAGGATCTGTGGTATTTTGCAAAAAAAAAATGTTTTTCAATAAACAACTTGATGTTACCCAGGTGTCTTCTTTATTTTTTCTTTACGAGCATGACGATATTTTAACAGTTTTCAGGAAAAAAATAAAAATGCATCTAGGATGATTAACGAGTACTTTATTTAAAATCTTTCGTACCGTTATATCTAATCTAATATTTTACCAACTCAGTGCTTACTAACAGACCAGCCAGCAGTGCATATATGTTTTAAAATCCTATATTTATCCATCGTAGGTTAGTCATATTATTTATTGAAGCCACTGATTATTTGGATTATAACCCGGATTTAAACCTAGATTTATAGCTGGATTAAAACCCTTGTTACGTGCTTTTAACTTAGAATACACAATCCTTCTCTTTTTCCATAGCGTTTCTAGTAAAACCATACAAATCCCTAAAACAACGCCTATTCCGAGTAATATAAATGAAGTTGTCAAATCTGTTATTCTTGCACTTTGATAGGTCTGCGGCTTATCACATTTGGGGAGACCTGGTTCAATTAGTGATCCGATGTAGTCATGAACACCTGATTCTATCATTTTAATAAGGCTACAAACAAAGGGTAAGATTAGCAGGATACTTACACAGTTTATTTTTTTCTATAAAAATATATATCAATGGCAAAATATGGAAAATTACCTTGGCAATATCACCTTTCCTTTGTATAATAATTAATTACTTTGGCAATATTTTTATGTCAATTATTTGACACATAATGCGAGGTTATATAGTAATGTCACTCTTTTTACATCAGAAAGTTTCTCCGTCTTTATTTGTCATGTATTTCAAACATGAGATAGCTACATTGTTGCAGGCCAGGCAATAAAACGAATTAAGCTGTATCAACTGAACAGTTGCAAAGCAATGAGCAACATTATATTACTGATTCCAAACGAATAACAATTAAGCATTTAAAAAAATTGCAAGTACATATTGGAGAAATATGGGGACGCCCATAACGTCATGCGATTTTCAGAGGTACTATTTTGACAGCTATGCTGAACATGATACATTTATTTATTTATTTATTTACAAACTCAACAAGTAAAACCCGATTATAGAGTAGGAAAAGAATATACATATAGGTAATTATCTTACAAAATATGGCAGTAACTAATTGGCGATGTACCAACAGGTTGTTAATTTATGTTTCAACTGATTCTTATTTTCATGAAAAAAATCAATCTCCAGTCCAAGAGTGTTAACACATCTACACATAAAATTAACGGGGGCATTCATAAAGTTACAGAAATTTATTTTTGACAACAAACTTGGATCGTCTATTTCATTATGTAACAATTTATACAAAAACATCACAGAACTAAAAATTCTACGCTTATCAATAATACATTGAAGTGGACTGGAAAGAAACCGTTAGGAACGCCACCATCGCAACAAAAAGAACAACCTAAATTAACCTCTAAAATTATCTAAAAAATTGCACTAAATCTAAAGTAGGTTACATGAAATCCAAAAAATGGAAAAGCTTACTTTTAGACGTCTTCCAACTTTAACACAAGGAATTTATTTGATCAAAAATGTTGTTTAAACTAAATAAGTGTAATTAAATTGAATACACCTTTATTATAATGAAAAATTAAAGCATCGTAACACAGCATGATCTCGTAATTGTAAAAGATTTTGTATTAAGTCACATCATTTGCTCATCAAGTGCTTTACTCATTCTCATCAGGGGATAGGCCTATGTTAGAAGCAGTCATAAATAATATCATAAATTTGGTTCCTATCAATGACTTCAAGGTATTTCACCTCTGTAGAAAAGCTTAGTTTAGTTTTTAGAAGTTCCGGTGTTTTTGGGTCCGTATCTTTCTTTTCTTTTTGAAGAGGACCATCTCCGTCTTATTGGGATTAATAGGCTAGGAGTGCACCACTTTTCTAAGGTTTTGACGGCAACCTCCATCCTTTCGCAGAGTGTGCTCTCAAATCAACCTGTTAACAGAACGGCTAAATCATCTGCGTTAGCAATGTTGTCATTGTCGGGGCGGCTAATCAGGGTGTCATATTCCACAGTAGCGGCGATAGCGCTCCTCCCCGTGGACACCCCTTCGTGACCGAGCCTCGACTGTGACACCGTCTATACTGATTTTATGATACACATGATCATATGGTACTCGGTCTTTCGGACCGATATTTTGATGTCAATAATTTTATTCGTGTGGTCCATGACTAAGAAGACAATCAAAAATGTAACTGAAAATTCTATGTTCTGGCATCATAATAACGGTGGTTCCTTGTTCGCCTATGCCAATGCTAACTCACACGAAGTTATTTGTGATTCATACACAAGAAATTTGACAGTCGGCCCTCCGATTATAACTGATATAACCGATATAACTGATAAAAAAACAATATTGATGAATGTTTAGTAATGTTGAGTTTAGAAATATTTTAAAATTGTGAGAACATTCCTTGGAAATTTTTATCTTTTTTGAGAACAAAAACTTCACCTTGAGAGTATAGCACAATATAAAAAACTATGCTACCGCTCAATTGGTCTAAACATTATTTAAACTCTGTGTGTCCTCTGTTTTACTGATTTTTTTAATTTGAAGAGCACATGATAGACTCCATATTTACCTCTACAATTATTAAAAACGTCATCAATATTGGCTCAGGTTTAAAAATAATTTTAAAAGTTCTATCATTATTAATTAATTAATGATATTAATTAATAATATTAATCAATAACATTAATTAATAATATTAATTAATAATATTAATTTCCTTTTTCCGGGCTATGACAAAACTACTTTTTTATGTTCTAACAGCCCACGAAGACCTAAGTCTAAATACTATGTTCCAGCCCTTTAAGAGGATGTGTGGGGTGGTACCACCTCGGTCGAGGAAGAAATTCTCTACCACCTTCCAATTTTTACTCTACTCTTACTACTACTTTGTTAACTCTAAACTCACCACATATTAATTAACTTCCTGTAGGGCGAGTTTCGTGATATTGGAAAGGCAACACTATTCCGAGTAGATTTCACCGGTATCTCCAGTATATCGTATTTGCATTTATAACCGCTTATTTTTAAAATTTGCTTTCTGGCAATGTGACCTGTTACAAAAAATCCATAATTCCCTTTGGTCGCTTTAAGAAGGCCGTCTGTGACATTGTTTATGTTGTTATGAAGATAGCCTCTTAAGTAAATTTGGTTCAGTTGCGATTCATTATTCATGGACTAAAAACAAAAACAAAACAGTTGTTATAATTTGCATGTCATGTTCTTGGCGGTAGAATATTTGCTAAATAATGTATCAATGATTGTGGTGGTTTAATACTAAAAAGATCGCTTAATTTGATATTACGCTATTCCGTTAAGGAAAATAATTATTACTTAAAAATAATAAAATTCACTGTGTCTGAAACTAGTAAAAATAAAACAAAACCTCGTAATTTCATAGTGCCTTAATGGTAAAAAAGGTTCCCCGGCTCTAATGTATTCACATTCTGACATTTATTCTGTCTATAACCTAATCTGATCAAAAAATAAAAAACTGTACTAGCGTTTCGAGACCTAATTTTTAATTTCGATTTTAAAGAACTGTCAAAAAGTCTAATTAAATAGGTAATTAATTAATAAAAAATAAAAACATAATGAACTAAAAAATTATAAAAATAATTAAAAAAAAAAGAATATATATATATATATATATATATATATATATATATATATATATATATATATATATATATATATATATATATATATATATATATATATATATATATATATAAGAGAAGGAATAAGCGGGAATGCGGTCTGTTAAATAAATTAGTTACTCATTTCATTCTTAATCCTCTATATTTCGACTTGATTTAAGTCTTCATCAGGAGGTCACAGCTAAAAACACAACAGTGTTATAATTACCAAGTATTATGCTAATTTATCATTCTGTTATTCTTTATGTGAGGAATTATCAATTATATATAATACTAATTAACTAAGTTTTACTTACAATTACGAGTTAAAAGAAGTCACAAACACTCACAAAACGAAACATTTAAAATTCCTTAAAAATATGCATCAAAACAACTGCACACTACATATTAAAATCTGTTTCTGCATCCTATTTATGGTGGGTAAAAACAATATTTCACACAGCTCAAAAAAATTAACAATCCAATTTATTCTTTTTTTCCTTTTTTTCTTGCGTTCTATCTGTATACCAGGACATCTTCACAAGTTTAATTAAAACATTTGTCGATACATACTACATTTTACCCACCATAAATAGGATGCAGAAACAGATTTTAATATGTCGATACATTTTTGCCAAACTATCGTAAGCCGCATTTTTGTCGAAAATGGGGTTTTCTGTCTATCGTATGCAGCAATCACAAAGGAAACGACCTGCAAAATGTTGTGAACCAATGTTGACGCTTAAGCGGGAAAATAATTTTTATTATTATCGTAAGCAAAGATAATTTGTCAAGGCGACAACGAAAATAAGGTAACCTGCGTTCTTTATTCGTTTGTGTACTGCTAGAGTATCGTAAACAACATCACGTGATGTCACTTTCTGCTGGTTACGATCTTTTAGTGTTATTTTGTGTTTCATAACAACGACTAAACGGTAAGTGTTTTAACAATTATTTAACAATTAAGAAATTTGTAAACAATAGAATAAACTAAGGTAATAATAAATTTAGCACAATTGAGAACAAGGAGATTTGTTTTTAAAAGCGGATCGTGTGCCTAACCCAACCTGAGTAATAAAATTATCTATCTAACCTCAATTTGGGTGGAAAATGTTTATCTGACCATGGCCAAATAAAGAGTTACAAGGAGTTAAAAAATGCAAACTATACACCAAATTTACTGATAAAAAACAAATTATTCATTAAAAATATTTTTATTCTAGATTTAAAAATGATGCCAAATACACGAGCCGGTAAAATATTAAAAGCTGCTCTTGCAAAATCTCAAGAAGATGTAACTAATGGCCCTAATAATATTACTCCTTTTACTGAGACCAATTTCGACATAATGCCCTTTGATTTAGTACTAGAATCTGTTGATAAAACCAAAATAGACGAGGCTACTATTATAGAAGAAACAGTACTTTGTGGGCAGAACAATAATTGCATTACAGATTTAGTTGAACAACTCGACACTAACGAAATTATTGTCGAATTTAAGACTTGCGACAATGTTTCTTTCTTGGAGAATATAGTTTTTTCAATAAGTGCGCCAACGTCAAACAACTCTATGGAGATAATTAGCACTGGAAACATTGTAACACCTAAGCTTATTGATGAAAACAACTCTACATTAAAATTGGTGGAATATGATACGTCATCAGAAGATGACCATGACAAATCTGAAAAACATCTGGCAGAAGCTTCAAACAGTAAAAAAAAATTATTTAAACGATACAACTCTGATAAATCGTTTTTTACATTAGAAAGTAGTAGTGAGAGCTCAGATTTTGTATTAAGTGAGGGAGACGGAAATAGTACAAGAGATGAAGATGGAGAGATTGGACTTGTAGGCAATAGTGGTGTAAAGAAAAAGAGAAAACTGATCAAAAAGAATATAAAAAAGGCTGAAAACAGTTTAGGCAAGGGAAAAGAAGTAAAGGTCATACCATGTAAAGCAAGTTGTCAAAATAAATGTGCTCAAAAGTTCACAGAAAGTGAGAGGCATGACATCCATGAATTTTACTGGGGTCTAGGAAGCTATGAACGCCAACGTAACTGGCTTTTAGGTTGTACTGAAAACGTGTCAATACGCCGCAGAGTTCAAATACATTCAGTAAGCAGGAGAAATAAAACATTTAAATACTTTATCAACTAGAATGATAAGCGTATCGAGGTTTGCCAGCAGTTTTTGTTGAAAACTCTTGATGTATCACAGATGACTTTACGGTATGCTGTTGAGAATGCTGTCCAAACATCAGCGAAACCTGATGAAAGAGGTAAACATACACCACATAATAAGACATCTACGGAAAGCAGACAAGTGGTACATAATTTTATTAAAAATCTTCCGGCAGTTCCGTCCAACTACTGCCGAAACAAGAGTTCTCGCATGTACCTTCCTAATGAATTGAGAAATGTAAGCTTTCTATACAGGCTGTTTTTGAGGGACCAAGAAGAAAAAGTTTTAAGTGCCAAGGTATCAATAAAACTTTTTTGACAAATATTTCTAACAGATTTTAACTTGGGATTTCACCAACCGAAAAGAGATAAATGTCGAATCTGTGAATCCAGAAAAGATAATGCTTTTCAAGAAACGGAAGCTTCCAAAGACGCATTTGCGAAACATATGCAAATGAAAGAACTAAGCAAAGAGCTATTTTTAGCTGATCAAAAAAAACATCTTAATAATGAATCATACATCTGTGCCAGTTTTGACCTACAAAAGGTTTTAAATACTCCACATGGTAATAATATGCTTCTATATTATTCCAGAAAGTATTCCTTTTACAATGAAACCATCTATGAAAGTGGCACCAGAGATGGGATTTGTTTTGTATGGGGCGAATCTGATGGGAACAGAGGATGTAATGAAATTTGTACAGTAGTTTTTAAGTATTTAGAAGGTGTAGATAAGAAATGTTTAAAACATGTGATTCTTTACTGTGACAGCTGCTCAGGGCAAAACCGCAACCGTGCAATGCTAGTAATGCTGCAAAAATTTCTACAAGAATTTGCCCAAAACTTGGAGACTATAAAGATCGTTTTCTTGCTTCCTGGGCATACTTATATGCCCGTAGATTCGGTACATGCAACCATCGAAAGATATGTCAAAAAAAAAATAGTCTGGGCTCCATCCGAATGGGATACCATTTTTACAAATGCAAGAGTTAATCCCAAAACTTTCGAAGTTGTAAGGATGCAACATTCAGACTTTAAAAATTGGAAAACGGTTGGTGATGAATGTTTTGCTTCTAATGTCAAGAGTTCAGATCGTCAAGCATTTAAGATAAGTCAAATAAAACAGGTAAAATTCCAAAAAGGAAAATGCAACTTTGAAATTAATTACATCTATGACAACATTTCTTTCCTGGAAGTTTTGATGGCCAAGCAAAAAGGTATGTTACAGTTCTACTAATAATTATTCAAATATTTTAATATTATCCTACTTTTTAGGTCGTAGAAATCAGTACAATGTAATGTCAGCGGCACTGTATCCTGAAAAGTTACCTATTTCAGTACTAAAGAAAAGGGACCTCGAGAATTTGTGCAAACAAAACATAATACCCATAAGATACCACCAGGAGTTTTTTGATTTGCGGTCCAAGGGATCTGTCATAGACACATTGCCGGAGACTGATGTTGAAGACTTAACGGACGCGGAAAATAACTGAACCATTGCTGTTTTTGTTTTTCATTTATTATTATTGAAATATATTTTAAGAAATACCATTATTATTTTTAAGAGTTTTTACATAAGAATTTTTTTTATTTTTGTACTTTAATAATATAGTTAATAAACTCTTCTTCAATCATTTAAGATTATTTATTTTACTTACGATAATAGTAATAATAATAATAATAATAAAACAATAGTAATAATTAATTAAAATTTATGTAGTCACTTACCATAGTCATAAATGTGTTTTTAATGCCATCCAGAATATCGTAAATGTGACCAAAATGCTAACAAAGTAACGTAAATTGGTTGCTTACGACATATTTGCATTATTATCTTGCCTCGCTAAATTATCGTAAGTACTAAAACTGCAACAACGCCTGGTTTTAGAGACAAATAATTATATTTTTTGTTAAAAACATGCCCCCAATTAGGTAGATTTGGGTTTTTTCTTATCAATAATTGTTTATTATGAGCTAGAAGAAAAAATGGCTGTTCCTGCAAAATTTGTATCTGGCGGCTTACGATAGTTTGGCAAAAACGTATCGATGTAGTGTGCAGTTGTTTTGATGCATATTTTTAAGGAATTTTAAATGTTTCGTTTTGTGGGTGTTTGTGACTTCTTTTAACTCGTAATTGTAAGTAAAACTTAGTTAATTAGTATTATATATAATTGATAATTCCTCACATAAAGAATAACAGAATGATAAATTAGCATAATACTTGGTAATTATAACACTGTACTGTTGTGTTTTTAGCTGTGACCTCCTGATGAAGACTTAAATCAAGTCGAAATATAGAGGATTAAGAATGAAATGAGTAACTAATTTATTTAACAGACCGCATTCCCGCTTATTCCTTCTCTTATAAAATAGTACGGTCGATAATTGTATATAACTATATATATATATATATATATATATATATATATATATATATATATATATATATATATATATATATATATATATATACAAATTCGAGTCTTTGCATGGGGATCTCGGTAATCGTAAGAGATACGAAGTCGGTTAAATAATTGAGGCAAAGTTGCGCAGTTTAATGCTGAATTATAAGCTATTTAGAAATCCCGATTACTTCCGAAGATATTCGAAAAAAAAACGTAATTTTGGAGGATCTATTTTATTTTTTTCTACGCGTATTTGAAGAGATATTAAAAATAAATTACACTTTGTTATATGCACTTCTTGTCCTCTTCAAGAAGAAATAATTATTTTTTTGATCTGACGTTTTGGATTTCTGGAACCATTATCAAATTTATTAGTAGCATTAATGGAAATTTCCATAGGTACCCTATGTGTTGGACAAAGATGCAATATTGATATTTACCAAATACCTACTACTTCGCTTATTATATAAGAGTTTCAGGAGTGTTTAATGGATATGCCGCTGAACAGACTACTACACCTTTGGTTTCAGCCAGGGGCGGCACCTGCCTAAAAAAATGGAGGGTGGGGCAGAAAAATACGGGGTCATCCAGAGCAGGAGGGAGGGAGTATTTTACCATTCCTCTGATAAAAGCTTGAGTGAAGGAAAAAGTGGGGGCCCACGACGCGCCGCCGCTGGTTTCAGGAAGATGGTGCGTCCCCTCATAATCGAAGAGCGGTGCATGAATTCCTAGACAGAGAGTTTCCAGGAAGATGGATAGGAAACCGAGGAGGCCAGCACGATCTCTTGATTTAAGTCCTGCTGATTTTCTTCTAATAATTTAGAGCATTTAAAAGAAAGAATAATAAATACATTCCATACAATTAGAGACAGATCAATACTAAGGGTGGTTTAAAAAGCGGGTAGAAATGCCGAAAAATGTATTCTGGCCAATGGTAATTTATTTGAGCATTTATAATCTTGTTAAAAAAATTGTTTTTGATATTTGGATTATTGTGTTGCTTTAAGCAATTAAATTAATTATAAAAATAATGTTATCTGGTAATCAGTTTCATTTTTTATTATAACTAATAATACTTCAGAATGTCTAAGAATCTGGGGGAAATGTGCCAATTTGGCAAGTACTGACGACAAACAATTATTATTTTAATCACCTCGTTTGTATATGATTTTAAACAACAGTGCAATAAATTTATAATTCTTAATATTTTTGAAACCGAATAGTATGTACTTAGATAATGTCAAAAGTTTAAAAATTAAAAAAAAGTTGATATAAAATGTTCTACTTTTCATTAAAAAATGAGGCTATTTGGGAAATGGAAAAAATATTTACATTTGAAATAAAGTGAACACCTAAACGATTTTTCCTTTATTTCAAATGTAAATATTTTTTCCATTTCCAAACTAGCCTGATTTTTTAATGAAAAGTAGAACATTTTTTAACAACTTTTTTTTAATTTTTAAACTTTTGACATTATTTAATTTTTCGACATTTCTGTGTTTTAATCTGCGTAACCTTCATCATTGTAGATTTTTGTCTTATATCATAAGCAAAGTAGTATTTGGTAAATATCAATATTGCATCTCTGTCTAACACATAGGGCACCTACGGGGATTGCCTTTATTACTACTTTAAAAAGTGAGTGCAATACGTCAATAAATTCAAAATGCCAAAAGCCTTCCGGATATGAAATAAAAAGAGCAGGTGCGTATTAAAAAAAAATAAGGTTGATAATGATCCCAGAAATCCGAAACGTCAGATTAAAAAACAATTATTTCATCTTGAAGAGGATAAAAAGTGCCCATGACAAAAAGCAATTTATTTTTAAATATCTCTTTAAATACTCGTAGGAAAAAATAAAATAGATTCTACAAAATTTAGTTTTTTTTTTCGAATATCTCCGGAAATAACCGGAATTTCTCAAACTTCTAAATAGCTTATAATTCAGCATCATTGCAGACACCCACGGTACGTCAGTACTTAGGCTTGAAGTGTACGTGGGATGTCTTAGATTAAAAAAAATCAAATTGCGTAACTTTGCCCCAATTTAACTGACTTCGTATCTCTGACGGTTAACCGTCTCTGACGGTTACCAAACGGGGCTACATTACTCCAAAATGTGCTCACTTGCAAAACAAATTCTAGAAATAATAATTGGAATGATTTTTAAAATTAAGAAAAAGGCTCTATTATAAAGTCTAAAGGTATAAGATTATGATTTTAGTAATTTTGAGGAATTTGAGGCAGTGGATTGGTTTCTGTCGATTTTTTAAAGTGGAGCAAAGTTGCATATACGCGCCGACAACTTTGCCCCACTTGAAAAATATAATGATTTTTGTATGTAAAGATTAAAAATGGAGCAAAGTTACCATGAAGGCGCTTTCTATTGCACCTAAAGATACGGGCTATATGATCAAAAAAAATTTTTTTAGGGAAATACGTAAACGATTTTTTGAAATTATGTTTATTTAAGAAAACAAAGATACACTGAAGGTCTAAAACGTAGGCTGCAGTTCTGGAACATTGCAATATCCACGATTCCAAATTTTTCTAGGAGGTTGTATTCCACCAATAATATCGTGTGATTCGTACATTAAAACATCCTTCTTTGCTAGCCATTTCCAAGATTTTGTGCACTTCTCCATAGCGCTAACTGTTGCTCCCTCATCACTCAGGTTTTCAATTATCCCGGGATAAAAACTATTTTCGTATGAAAAGACACCACTTCTTTACGGACGGGTTATAAATTTTTATTCGCTTCATCGGAATCGTAATATTTCAAAGCGTTTTCTTATACCTTCCATTGGAAGGTATCCCAACTTTTATCTCCAGATAAATATTGTATAAGTGTGGTCTCATCTAGTTTATCTTCATCACTACACAGAAAAAAATTGTGTACATAAAATTAATGAATGGCGGTCGTCAATATTTTGAACATTAATATTATGAATCGATGATTGTTACAATGATTTCTGATCACAGACGAATAACTTAGTGCATTGAAACAATGACCGAGCCAACATTAAACAATAAAGGCAAAACATCAAAAATTAATTATTTTTTTTATTAATATAATGCAAAAATTCATTGAGTCAAAGTTTGACGATTATTAACCTATGTTCTTCATCTTTAAAACAATGGAGTTTCGTCATAGATCCATGAAAAGCAAACATAAAAAAATAATAAACGGTCTTCGTTGTTTCAATGGACACTAAACGTTGATATTACGAACCCAACTATTAACTTCTAAAATACGCGCCAAAAGTAATGCTTCCTGACCATGGATCAAACACCGCGAGCATTAATATTATGAAAAGCTGTCACAGACTTCTCGTCTTCGCGCCCATTTTTGGCGAAAGATTCAGTATGTCTTATTAAGTTGTAAGGGTACGACCGCGGTCCAGCCTCGGTTATAGTGTTTTTTGTGAAATTGTGCCAAATTATAGGAATACACGGAGATCTACACAGAATAATATTCTATACTGGACATCGACGCAACCGAGAATTTTACAAATGTGAGTCCTAAGTCCTGTTAGCTTGAGGAGATAAGTAAAAGTTTATTCTGGGCAAGTACCTACCTAATGCTAGTGCACATAGTCATTTTAACACTTTTTGTTTCCTTTTGTAATGAACTTGTTTTAAGTCATTAATTTAGTGAATCGGTTTCTAAAATAGGTATTTAAAAAAAAACTCAGACCATTCTAAGTCAAAGTTGACCATCACAGTCATACGACGCGACGTTTGTCTCAAATTGCTGGTGGAAATATAGGAATAGATAAACTTTAAGCAATAGTTTAAGTAATTTAGAGAACAATATGATTTATCGTTACATCCTCGTAAAGCTATTGACATCAGTTTGTTTTCAAAAATAAGTTTCGTTAACGTAAGACTTCATTTTTCAATATTTATTTTTTAGTTGTAGATTTAGGTACTTACGAGTATATATCTTTTTTTTTATTTTTTTTTAGATGGAAAATACGCTTCAATTTTTTTGGCGATCCATGGCTATTTAGTTCCATCGGCTAAGTTCTGTTCCAAGAATATAATTGGCAAGACCACCCACACCAAGTATACTATAAAAGATTCCCAGGAATCTTCTTTATTTTGTGCTAAAACGCAGCAGGAAATTGAAGAGCACATAACAACCCTAGAAGCTAGAAAATCGGCAATTCAGTCCTTTATCCCTTGGTGATGACATCTCCAACGTTTCCAACATATGCGTCTACTTTGACGACATTCGTTACAAATTTTTTATTATAATTAAGGCGGTCGATATATGTTTTAAAATCATTTATATCTTTAATTTAGACTTTGCACAGGAAAGCAAAATGCTTTGGAACTTCTTAGAAAAAGCTTCTTCTAAACATAAGGTTCCCCTTGAGAGCCCCAAGGTTCGTATGATCTGTGACTCTCTGTTGCAATAAAAAAAATTATGCACTGAGTACGTCTTTATTTTGAAGAAACCCCTTTTGAGATTGTTTGGAAAGTAGTACAAGATTTTTCACCCTCCATATTATTGTTTCTAAATTTTTTTTGTAGAATTTTTGTCGAAAATGCCCTGCACCTCAGTAAACTATGTAATTATTTACAGATAAGACACATCAAATCTGAGTCAATGTTGGGTTTTTTAAAATTACAAAATTAATTATTCTCTATGTAAAAATAAAAAGGGACATTATTTTTGCCAGAGGCTGTACTACTGCTAAATAGCATTATCTTTGGCGGAAACTACTATTGCCAAATACCAATAAATTCTGTTCGCAATATCGATAACCGGCGAACATAGATCCATGCTCATTGTTCATTGATTTAACGAACAACAATCATAAACTAATGTCTATCGTTCGTAATATTAATAACCGGTGATCATAGATCCATGCTCACTGTTTATTGATGCAATGTACAACAATCATAAACTAATGTCCATCGTTCGTAATATTCATAACCGGTGATAATAGATTCATGCTCATTGTTCATTGATTTAACGAACAACAATCATAAACCAATGTATATCGTTCGTAATATTAATGTCCGGCAGACATAGATCCATGCCCATTATTCATTGATTCAACGTACAGCAATCGTAACTTAGTGAACAAGAAAATTTACGTATGACCGTTCATTGTATTAATGACACCCGTCGTCGGCTGAAAATTAATGTTGACGTTCACTGATTTGATGTACTTTTTTATTAATATCACGTACTTTTTTCGTTCAGTGTACTTCAAACTGAATAACGTCTCTTATTTTTCCGAGACTTCTGTCCGGAAGAACTTTGAAAATCAGTCAAAGGGTTAACCTGTTTTGTAGAAGTACAATTTAAATCGAAAGTTTCTTCTGCGTGTGATATACGGTAAAATTTCTTCTATCCAGATTCCAGATGATTTCGCCGGCACTCCTTCGGTTAGCAATTTCAAGTGTTCTATATATTCGTGCAAAGTCTGTTCTGCTATTGCAGCGCTGTTTTGCTTGATGTTTGCAGCAAACCTCTCGGTAAGAATGTGATGACGTTTTAGAAAGTATTTTACCCAATCTCTTCCGGGTATGCTATTGATAAAACGACTCACATTGCGCCCACAAGCATCAAGATTTGCTTTGATGACATATCTCAAGTTGCGAGCACCTATAGGAAAGCCAACGTCGCTCATTGCTTCAATGTTCGAAACAAAAGTTGTTTCTTCATTTTCAAAAACACCGGTTGACCTCCAGGTGTTTTTCCATCATAGTTCTTTAACTTATTCTCAATAGTACGACGTGGAATATTATAATGGTTAGCAGCTTGTCGATGAGAAAAAGTTTTATTTCTTATAGATTCTAAACATTCCTGCAATTTTTCGTGTGTGTAATCAGCATATCAACGAGCCCCTGGCTGGCAATTGTAGCGTCTGACCATTTCTAAAAGAAAAATAATACAAAATTAATCAATGGCAGTCAAAAAATAAGAGTGGGGCAACTTTGCTCCACGGAGCAAAGTTTCCCCACAATGTTTCTTAATAGTGGCCAAACACAAACAATGTATTTTTTTTATCTCATGTTAAGAAATACTACAAAACTATTGGCATGGTCATTGTTAGAATAAAATTATAAATCTAAGACAGCTGTACTCACCTTCTATCTAAATGTTTTATATAAGTCACGAAAACACATACTTTTTGTAGAATTACGAACGACCCACAATTTATAGTCAACAGGTAAATATCAAATGTTACACAATTCTTGGAGCAAACCGCCAAAACTTAGGGCATGTACCGTTGTCAACTTCGGATATGGTTTTGTGTCCCGTCAGTATCGGTAACCTGAAAAGTTGGTAAGACTGGAAACGCGGTCTTATCTGTCATTAATGTCGCCGAAGGAACCGATGCTTCCCCGCTGACTTTTTCAATTTGTTATGTGATTTTGTTATTTTTATTTTGATTTCTCTTTAAATTTAAATGTATTTGTCACAAAGGTTAAAACTCATGTGTTTTAAAATGTTGGAAGCAGGAGGAGATATGCTTTTAGGTTGAGTCGATATCCGTAAAAATAAACAGAAATCTAACAGAAACGACCGATCTGCGTCCCGTAGTAAAACCGCTTCTTTCAGGAACCAGTGTTACCATCGCTTTACCGCATTATACCGAGTGGTTAACCAGGTTTGACAACGGTACACAACCTTGTAGTGAGTTTGAGACGTCGGTAGTGCCATCTATGTTTCGGGAGCGAGAATTTTGATTAAAGTGGGCTGTAAAACAAATTTTGGAGCAAAGTAACCCGTACAGGGGCAAACTAGCCCCGTTTGACCGTACCGAGATCCCCATACAAAGACTCGAATTTGAAGCACCCTGTATATATGCTTTGTTCCGAAAATCCTTGGTATTTCTACATATTTACATCTTTAACAGTTTGTTTTTGTCACCTCAAGCTTGAAATCAAATAACAAGCTTTCAAGTCATACAGACAGCTCACTACACCGTAGGACAAAGAATGTATTATTATATTCCAGTATGAAATTAAGTATTTTTAATAACCTTCGTCTAACTAGTGGTAGCGAAATTGCATTAATGTCTACAGGAAGATTAGAAAAACATTTATCCTCATTAAGAATATTACTGGCGTTTTTGATTAATTTAACCGATGTCCTGTTTCCCAACGTGATTTTCCAGTTTACTTTTTGAAAATTCGCAGAGCCTAATTAAATCATGACCTTCTTTAAAGTTGACACTAACTTGCCAAGATGCTTCACCTATATAAAATTTACCACTCTGACAGTATTTTATAAACAACATTTTTAGGAGCATAATTTGTATTTACAGATTTAATACAAGTTACGAGAGATTCAAAAGTTATATAAAAGTTACTCCAATACTAAAATTTTTGCCTTGTCTTCTAGTTTATTTTAAAATGCATGTGCTACATCAGTTGCCAAGTTGGTATCAGAAACAAGTTTCAGAAAAAAATCCGAGGAGAAAATTTATTGGATGCAGTGATTCCTTCGCAGGATTACCAATGAATCCCCAGTTTTTCTCTTCAAAGGAAGTCAGCGTCCCCCCTTCACTAGGTGAAGGTACACAGAAAAAATTGCTATGCTATTTTCAATAATAGTATTATTCGTGACACTGTCACATTAGTTTTATTAAAGTTAATATTGTCTCAAAACATAATTGAAATAACCCAAAAAAATATTTATTCTATAAATATAGATTTATTATTGGAGTTCGAAAGTATTCCTACTTCTTTGAAAGCTATATTACCATTTCTTCAATGACCAAAATATTATTGGAAACCAATAAATTTCTATTTTTTCTTAGAGTATACAATTGTTATAGTCAAAAAATTAAACTATTTGATGAGAATGCTTAAATATAATTGGGCGAAAAATAGCTATATGTGGACGGTGTGATTCAAGTACAATATATTTTATAAAACGAATTAGAATTACGGTTTAAATAAAAAATCTAAGAACTAAGTCAATAATCCTTACATCATATCAATTAAAATAAACGCTCCAATAAAACATATAAGGTATTAGAGAAAAAATATTAATTCAGTTCTATTGTTGGCTGTAATACGACTTCTATTGCTCGCGGACACCCTTTAGAGAGGTTAAAATTGTGCTGCTAGTATTTGTTCGTTGAATAGTCGTTTAAGATTGCAGCCTGTTTGTTTATCGTGTTAAAGCCTAAAGGTACGCCAAAATTAATAGATATTTTGCAATTTTGGGGCCTGCAACTCATTTCAGAATTCATTCAGAATTTCAGAAGTTTGTTTGTGTATTTAAATAAAGGATCCAAAGAGTTCGACTGTAGAGTACATATATTATGATGAAATACAAAATACAAGAAGCGTCACCATGCAGACATTTTATTAGTCAAAATAACAATTAATTATTGCGTTCTGTATGTCTTGGTATGTTATATACCGCCGTATACTTTTATATACCGAGAAGTTATATACCGAGAGTAATGATGTATATGAAACAGTATTTGAAGCGGTATCAGAATTGTATTGTATTTATGGCTCAGATTTCTTGTTCATTGCTTCCCAGTCTCTATGCTGCGATGTCTGCTGTTGACTTGTCTTTTCTGCGCAAAGATAAATTACGGCGAAAATTCAGGAAAACAAGCAACACTCAGTTTTATGAGCTGTTTGTTAATTTGCGTTCGGAAATAAAAACTGAAGTTAAACTACTACATACCTACCAACTACGTTCACAAGATGGAAGCCAACATTTCCGAAGAACCAAATAGATTTTGTCTTATTTAAATATAAAGAATAACAGCTCCACTACGTCATATACCCTGAACTATAATGATATTGTAGATCAACTTCAAAAGGTTGTCGATAGTTTTGCTAATTTGTTTTCGCAGACTTTTCAGGATGATACCAGGTCTCCTGCCCCTTTCGATCTGCTGGAGGATGCATCACTGTCAAATTATTATCCCACTTGTATTCTAACATCTGTTAGTGAGTCTGATATTAAAAAAGCTATAAATAAATTAATGCCGAACATGACAATGGGTCCCGATTTCATTCCATCATTTATTGTTAAAGATCGGTTTCCTGTAGTTTTACACCCTTTGACTTTATTCTTTAATAAAATTTTGTCGACATCATGTCTTCCGGACTCTTCGAAAATCTCCCACATTTCTCCGGTATTTAAGAAGGGTGACCGCAATGACGTACTACTCAGTATCTCTGTGAGCGGCTAGATAGACTGTTTTTACATTGGATTGCTTCTGGCCAGCGATCGGATACCCGCACGATGTGCTGCTCAGCAGTTTAATTTATCTGAATTAGCTATTAGGCGATAACTTTACTCTATCGTGTTCTTGTCTAGGATATTAACTAATAAAAGTAGATATATAGGTCTCACAGATTATATAAAAATTTGGGTGCCTAGATTGGAGGCTAATCTCTTTCTAACGCCAGTGCCGCGGACAAATATCCATATTTCGTCACCGTTTTATCAAATGCTTGAGAATTATAATGCTATAGAAAACAGTGTAGATACACTGAAAAAAATCTTGATCTAATTTGAAGATTAGAGTATTCTTGGAAAATTAGCCTTACATGAAGCGCTACTATTCTTGTGTCAAGTGAAAATTCTTAGTGCAAGTAAAGGCTAATCTTGAATCTACAAACGTTCTATTCTTGGCATCCAAGACAATAGTAATATTGGTTTAAGGACTGCTACTGTTCAGTCAAGAAGAAGGGTTAGTTTAAGATGAAGAATAGGAGTACAGTTATTTTGATAGGTAATTTACATTGTCTCAAGAATAACTAAAGTTATGGCAAACAGTTTATATACATTGACATAAATATTGCTTAATCTTGAACAAAGAGATGCACTTTTCTAGCAAAAGAAGTTAGTCTTCGTGGAAATACGTAATCCACTGATATCTTAACGATCCTTTGGCGAAAGCGCTTTTTCTTTCGCCATCCCTTTTACAATACTCCCCTCTACCCTAATCCACTAGTATTTTTAGTGCCACTTTGGCGAAAGCGCAAATATGCCTTTTGGGCACTCACCGTTCTAATCCACTGATATCTTAGCGATCCTTTGGCGAAAGCGCTTTTTTCTTTCGCCATCCCTTTTAAAATACTCCCCTCTGCCCTAATCCACTAGTATTTTTAGTGCCCCTTTGGCGAAAGCGCAAATATGCCTTTTGGACACTCACTCACCCTTATGCAATATATAAGCTGTTGTGAAATTGTACTTTATTTTGTAATAAGAAATGCCCTTTATTCTTGGCTTATCTTACAGATACTATTGTTTCAAAGACTTGCTATCCTTATTTTAAGTTTACTTCCTCTAAAGTCAATTAAAGCTAGCAATTGGTTTAAAGACTAGTAAATTTACTTTAAGTTTATCTATTCCTAAGTCAAGGGCAAGAAGCGGTTGATTTGAGGATTACTATACTTGAATGAAGTCTACCTGTGAGGGGTACATATAAATATGAGAAAATTGAGAATCATTAACCTCTACTCCGACTGTTTGAAACTGCTAATGGATGGCGCTGTCTGTGTCTCACTGCTTATGCAGTACGACATGGTTAGCTTTAAGGATTGCTGTTTCGGAAGGTAGGTATGTTCGTTTATCCTGTACAGCAGTGGCGATCCGTGGTCAGTAAAAGAGGTGAGGCCAAAAGTTATAATATGAAGCATATAGTTTTATTTAAAACACACATCAAAATGTAAAATATCATAAAACGGAAATCAAATGGCAAACTTAAAAACAAACTAAGAAAAATGCAAAATTATGTTTTATAGATTAAGTCTATCTTTCTGTTGCACTTAATCGCAAACGATCCTATTACTAAGTTATAAAATGAGTCAGAAGAATACATTTTAATTATTAATCCTTTTCTATAGGCACTACAGCCAAACCATTTAACATTTCTTATGCAGTCGAATTTCTCGAATAAGTTTTATGAGTTTTAAAGCTAACAAATTTCTTTCAACTGAAACCGATGCTCCAGGTAGTGTTGGCTATTAAACATAACAATTTGTACATTTCTGATAAAACCTCGTTTAGACCAATTTTGAACATTTTGTCTCTATAATCTCTGGCAAAGATAAGGAACGGAACTGTTTGTCAGCAAAAAAAATTGTAAGCTCGGTTTTGCATCGGTCTTTTTGGAAAAGATTTTTATAACTTTGAACTAAATTGTTAAATAACTGACTTAGAAATGATACGTCAAAATCGGCAAAAAGCGTTTGGTTAAATTAGGTTCAAAAATAATAACTTATTAATACCGTTAAATCGATCTGTAATTTGATTATTCTCAAGCACTTCATAACCCTTAAACGACAACATGGGGTCGTATATGACCCCACGTTATGTAAATTTGGTAATATTTTTCAACGCCGTGGCGCCACTGCGCTGCGCCTTCATTTACCTTTCTAGCTTAGCATTCAGTACTAACTGTAAGATCGTTGAGCGCACGTCGTTAAGAGTTTTCGCAATACATCGTGCTGGGGTCGCGGGTGACCCGTGTTGTTGTTTAATTGATTTTTTAAAATGGCTTCGAGTAGTCGCCCTCTGACAAACAAAGAGCATCAAGAGGCTATTAGAAAGATTGAAGCTGGTGAGTCTGACTCTGAGTGTTCTGATGCCTTACCACTGGCCTCGGATGATAGCGAAGATGAAGATTTTGAGATTAGAGATGAAGTGATGGAAGACGAAGCTAGTGCCGAATCGGAAGAATCAGAGGATGAAGACGATATTTTGAAACGAAAAATTATATACGGAAAAAATGGGTTTAAATGGTATACCAGTCCATTTACTTCAAAAAACACGCGTACTGCAAAAAAAAACATGGTATTACATCTTCCTGGACCAAAGGGTAAAGCCCGCGAGGCAAAATCTGAACTTGACGCATGGAAACTATTTTTTGATGGATCTATCCTAGACATTATTACACTACATACCAATCAAGAAATTTCTACTTGTGCAGCAAAATTTAAAGACCAGCGTTACATTGCCCAAGCAACAAAAACTGAAATAACTGCTTTATTCGGATTACTTTATTTAAGTGGAGCTTTAAAACAAAACCATGTAAATATTGATGAACTGTGGTCTGTAAAATACGGTCCTGCAGTGTTTAGAGCTACAATGAGTAAAAATAGATTTTTGTTTCTTCTGAGATGCCTTAGATTTGACGACAAAACTACACGAAGCGACAGAAAACAACGAGACAACTTTGCCGCTATAAGAACTATTTGGGACAAATATGTTGATAATTGCCGAGTATACTATACGCCTTCTGAGTATGTAACGGTAGATGAACAATTATTGGGCTTTAGAGGTAAATGTCCATTTAGAATGTACATTCCTAATAAGCCGGACAAATACGGCCTAAAGATAGTTATGTTATGTGATGCTAAAACCTATTATATGGTAAATGCAATTCCTTACATCGGTAAGGAGGAAAGACAAAGTAAACTTCCAATACCGACTCAATACGTACTAAATCTATCGGAGCCAATTTATCACACCAATAGGAACGTAACAGTGGATAACTGGTTTACATCCATGACTTTAGACGATCAACTGCTAAATTATGGTTTAACCTTAGTTGGAACCTTGCGTAAAAATAAGCCAGAAATACCCCCAGAATTTTTAAAAATTAAAAAACAAGATGTACCAACTACAACATTCGCCTTTGATAAAAACACAACCATGGTATCTCATATTCAAAAAAAAAAAACAAAGTAATTCTGTTTTTGTCTACACTGCATGACAACAAAGATATTCATGAACTGACAAAAAAGCCAGAAGTCAATTTATTCTATAATTCTACAAAAGGGGGAGTTGACACCTTTGACCAGTTGTGTCATTCTAAGTCGGTGTCAAGGAGAACAAAGAGATGGCCGTTACGAATTTTTTATGGTATGCTTGATGGGGGAGCTGTTAATGCCTATGTCATCTATAAAGCCAACAGCTATGATCCGAATACAAAAACCATGCCTCGAAGAAAGTTTTTGAAAAACCTAGGCTGTCAACTTGTAGAAGAGCATCTTAGAAAACGACTTGAAGTAAAAAATCTTCCCATCATACTAAGGTCCACTATATTTGAAATTTTGGGACAAGTAGAAGAAAGCAGTATTTCCACTCCTCCTATAAACATATCCTCTACCAGATGTGTAGTTTGCCCAAGAAAACGGGACAGAAAAGGCCGCCATAAATGCGTAAAGTGCAACAGAAGCATTTGTGCAGAGCATAGCTTAAGTATTTGTCAGTTTTGTAACTAATCACTTTTGTTTCATTTGTCAAGTTTTTTAAACAAGAAAAGAAGTTTACTTTTAATTGTCACTTTTAAAATAAAAGATTTGTTTAGAAAAAAGAAGTTTTTGTATGGGGGTCATATATGACCCGTGTTGTATACGACGGTACAACACAAGCACGTTGTTATTTAAGGGATAAAATAATGCCTGGTAAGTCAATGTAACATCATTGTTAATTAGGTCCTTATTTTCGGTTCTTGCCCGTATACTTGTATAATAGTACTTGTGAAGTAGGTCTCCCATTAGTAACAGTTTAATTTTTTTCACGTTGAGAACGCGTAGAAAATGACGTTTGCCGCAGCAATAAAACATCATAAAATACGTAGCTCCGTTCTCAAATGAAATATCTAGTAAATCAGGAGGCTAAGCGCTTTGCAGGACTCTCTTCACTATAAATTCGCGCGTGGAAGCAACGAATACGTGTACGCGTGGAAGTGAGTAATATAAACATACTAAATAAAGACAGAACCATTCACACAAGTCCAGAGACGAGCTGCTTCGAGAGTCTAGCGCTCACCGGGCCTCTGCTGCATAAGCCGTTCTCTCATAGAAGAACTTGTTAACATACAGCGCGTACTGCGAATATCGCATGTGGTTCTTTTTTAGTCGAATATAAAGGCGGCTACAGACGGCATGGCAAGCCTTGGCCAATGCCCGCTCGTTCCAACGTTGGCGCATCGTGTGGATGCAAAACATATGGCAAAGCAAAGCCAACGTTGGCGCTGGCCAGGGTTCGCCTAGTAAGCGGTAATTTCGACACACATCAAAGGGACTTGTTGAAGCTCGCCAGTGGGCTTGATCGCCGTACACACGTATTCAAAATCACTTGCAGACATTCTGCAGAAATTAATGAACTTTAGAGATGCCTCATTTCTCAAATCGCCGAGTAAATCACTTTCATTGTACCTAAAAAATTATTTGTAGTGTGAATGTTCATTTAAATATTATTTAGTTAACCTACGTTGTCCTACTTAGATAAAGCGAATTAGTCCACCACCTGCGTTTTTTTCTTTTTTTAATAGTTTTTGATAAAAATAATGCAGCTGAACTTAAAAGTAGAGCAGACGCTGCTATCACTTCATCATCGGACTCCATTTTGTCTGTCTTGTATAAGTTTGCCCAGCGGTAATTGACACTCGAAAGGAATGATAAATAAATCTCTATGATGCCGTAGGGAACTTTTAAAAATTCGGAATACTAAAAAACTATGTAGTCCGCGTACGCCTATAGTTTTTTAGCATTCCGAATTTTTAAAAGTTAACAACGGCCTCACAGGATTTTTTTTCCTTTCTTTTCGAGTGTCAATTGCCGCTGGGCGAACACACTTGTAGAGATTCGCTTTCACTTGCCTCGAAAACACTGGCAAAGATAAAACATGTCGTGTGTACGGTTGTCGGTGCGCGAATATCAAGCAAAGACCAAATGTCTCTACAAACGCTGGTTGAAGCGCTGGCCAAGGCTTGCCATGCCGTCTGTAGCCGCCTTTAGTATTGTCGCAAATATTAGCGCTTCCCTTGTAAATAAAAGTGGCTTTATAGACGTTTGCTAAACCTTTCGACCTTTATAATTGCCAAATTTATATAATAAATTTTAGATTTGAAGTAATGTGATGAAGAAGAGCAAAACAAAACATGTTAATAAATCTTACGAAAATTTTCATTTTTACATTTTAAATTAATTGTAGTGAGGCCGGGCCTCACCTGCCTCATGCTACCGATCGCCACTGCTGTACAGACGAGAAGTAAAAAGTTCGAAACCGGTATGCAGGTATCGACATCCTAACTAAAGAAACAGCTTCCTTCTTCCTAGAAGTTTCTTGCGTTCAAAACAAGTATTTTATTATCTAACTGTGTTAGAAGAAAATACTGCAAATTTTGGTATGTAATTCAGCGCTCGGAGGGGCATATAGCCCGGAGAATAGCTGTTTTACCATCATTTGTTGAAATCCTTATTGTATAAGGAATTTTCAGGTGGTTTGGAGAATGATTCTCAATTTTTGCATATTACTATACTTATTTCAAGTTTATTTTCGGGCAACTCAAGTTTACCTAGTACGATCTTTAAGGATTGGTGTTTTTGTTTTAAATTTACTTACTTTTCTTTTAAGTTAAGAAAAAGTTGAAATAAGGATTACTATACTTGGGTTGAGGTTACCTATTTTTACATTACGACCGTATTGCAGTTCATTTAAGAATTGCTATACTTATTTCAAGTTTATTTGCTTTTCTCTCAAGCTAAGACTGTTCTTGTTTCAAAAATTACAATACTTATTTTACTCTTATTTAGTATTGAAAGAAGTATAAATGTGCGTATTGTTTTAAGAATAACATGACTTTTGGAAGGACTATACTTGCTCTTGCGGATATACAAGATTAAGCTATCCTTCACTGAAGACTATTACTCTTGACTCTAGTATAGCTTTTTTTGAGTGTATATTTTGTTGCAACTTTGCTCAAATTAAAAGGATATTTCTCCAACTTTTTTTTCATAGTATAAGTATATAATATTATCATTGTTATGATTAATTGGATAACCGCTCACCTACACGCAATTCGTAGTCAAGACTAAACAAACTAACTGCTCCGTCTCTGATGTGCTCGTGAATATTAACCCCGTGAAATAGGCTAACTTTTATTGATTTTTCAATACGAATACTCTCAGAGCCGTATTCGCTTGGCAAAAATTGGATCGATCCGGATCACTTTACGACACTTCGGTGTCATTGTATCTCTTTTTGCTACCCGTCATGCTGTAATTGCGCATTTCGCTAAAAGTTCAAAATCTGATTCGGATGGATCCAATTATTGTCGTCAATCGAATGTGTACCATAAAAGTGGCGGTAATTAACTTACTTCATGTTAATCATTTTTCTGTCATTTAGCCGACTTTATAGCTATTCCCCTACCACTTTCAAGTTCCTTGGTCTTAACCGAACTCACTTTACGCCTTATATTGTGTACTTTAAAATATGGTTTTTTTATAATACTTACTTGTAATAGACGAAATTTCATCCCGAATTTTTTCCATCACAAAATACCTGGCGTATGGCCTATACAGCGTGGGCAAACAATATTTTCATAAATATGTATAATTTAGAAAAACGCGCGCCCGTCAATTTTTTTTTATTTTCTACGAATTTTAAGAATTTTTGGTATTATACCGGGTTCTTCAAAAAACCAGAGCACGCGTCAACTTTAGTTTTTTAAATAAAATACTCCAATTTTAATTCGACGTTTATATTCTACTTAAAATTTTGAGTATTTTTCATGTAATACACCCTATGCCGATCTTAAACTGTTTTCGAGGTATCACAATCTGAACTTTATTAATTGACAAAATGTAAGCCTATTACGTAAAACAAAATAAAACAGCTTTTTAATACCATATGATAAGCATAAAATATAATTATAAAAAGAAGATTACTTGATTAAATGTTCAAATTGATGGCCACTGACAATATGACAGTATCCTAAACGTAAAACAAATTCATTTTGGACGTTCTCAAGAATAATCTGTTCAGGAATTTGTCGAATTTCATATCGTATTCTCTGTTTTAATGTATTTAAGTCAAATGACCTGTTTTTGCACACTCTTTCCATCAAATATAAATACAGAGAGAAATCAAGGGGTGTTAAGTCTGGTGAGCTCGCGGGTCATTCTATTTGTTCCCTTCTATCTGCCCATCTACGTGGGAAAACCTCGTTTAGGTATTCTCGTCGAGTGCGGCGTAATGGGGCGGCGCACTGTCTTGTTGCAGCTAAACGCTTTTTTCGGGAGTATGTGGATCATCGTGATCTGGATATAGGGTAGCCAAAGCAGGAACTAATTTATAAATACAGAGAGAAATCAAGGGGTGTTAAGTCTGGTGAGCTCGCGGGTCATTCTATTTGTTCCCTTCTATCTGTCCATCTACGTGGGAAAACCTCGTTTAGGTATTCTCGTCCAGTGCGGTGTAATGGGGCGGCGCACCATCTTGTTGCAGCTAAACGTTTTTTTCGGGAGTATGTGGATCATCGCGATCTGGATATAGGGTAGCCAAAGCAGGAACAAATTTAAACTGCAGAAAGTCCAAATATCTGTCCCCGTTTAATGTTTCCTCGAAAGAGAAAGGTACTAAGATCCTATTTCGTAAAATTCCGACCCATACGTTTAGCTTCTGTGGGTGCTGGGATTCTCTGTCGACCAGTACCTGCAATTTTGGTGGTTGACTGGTCCATTTGGGCAAAATGTAGCCTCGTCTGAAAACAAAATATTCCGCACGAAATTTGCTTCATTATTGCAGATGGTTTGCATAGTCTCGCAAAACTGAAGGCATCGACCGAAAACATCCTCGTTTAGTTCGTGGCAAGGCAAATTTTGAGAGAATGATATTTCTCCTGGTGAAGAATAGTTTGTACAGATTTACAGCCAATATTTTGAATCAGACCCACTTGACGAGTGCTGTTGTGGGGATTGTCTGATTGTCGTGATAAGACAGTAGACAGTAAAACATTTAATCTACTTTTATCACAAATTTTGTGACGGCCACCTTTTTGGTTTATTGCGCACGGATTCAGTTTCGGTCAATTTAGAAACTCTTGCTTACTGCCAACCTTAAAATCAGCAATCGATCTTGAACATTATTAAAAAGTTCACATATTTAAATCGTAGATCTCTTTCTATCACCGTAGCCAACCATCATGAGGATTTATATGCGACCTTTTTCACTTAAGTGCATTTTACTTTTACGAGATGCTTTAACAATAACTGAAAATAAAAAATAAAATGTTTTGTTTGACAGCAAATGCACTTTTGTTAAAATATCCCTAGTTTAAATACAAAAGTAATCAAGGTAACTTTCCCTATTTTGCTTTCCTTCAATTAATCACATGAAATTTAGCATCCTTAACACTAACAGTTAAAGATCGGCATAGGGACGACA
Source organism: Philopedon plagiatum (assembly GCA_963971165.1). Lineage (NCBI taxonomy): Eukaryota > Metazoa > Arthropoda > Insecta > Coleoptera > Curculionidae > Philopedon > Philopedon plagiatum. Next base: position 112,361,599 of record OZ020190.1, on the reverse strand, counting down.
TAGGAAAAAAAATAGAATTTTAAGTAGAATCCAAATATGGAATAAAAATTGGGGTATTCCATTTAAAAAACTAAAGTTGACGTGGGCCCTGATTTTTTGAGCAACGCTGTATAATACTAAAAATTCTTGAAATTTGTACATGGTTATGAAAATATTTGGAGTGTTTCATTATTTTTGCCCCAGCTGTGTATATGGAATAATTGTATGTTGCATCTAAACTATCTTTAGCACAAATAATTGTAGCTCTGTCGTCATGTGAATTTTTACTTCACCTGTTTTTATTGGTTTTTACAAATTACTAGAAAAAAATTCTTTATGTTTTCACTTACTCTTAAAAACATTCACTTACTCTTAAAAAAACTTCATCCCGACTATTCTTGGTGTATCCTATATCATAGTCGCTCTCCAATAAGTCGTTAACACTTCTAATTTCTGTTAATTTATACGATAGAATTGAAGTTATGAATGCAGAATAAGAATTGTAGATTATTAAAGCAAACATTAATGATACTACTACAATTAGGTTTCCAGAATACGATTTCGGTTGAACAGTACTACCTGAAAATTAAAACAGTGTCTACTTGGCAAATTGCATCACAGTTCTCATCTGTTTCGGAATACACTACTTACCACACAACAAAAAAAAGTTTTGCACCACCCTGCATCACCATTTTAAAAATTAAATCTATTATTCCTTAAATCCCAATGAAATTGCCGTGCATCGTAAGACAAAAATCGTGTTAGGTGCCACAGGTACATCCGTGCCAGGACAAACCCGACAAACCATTAAAAGTCGTCTTCGACAGAACAGCCTTCGCCCTAGACGTCTATGGCGGGCTCCACAACGTACTCCGCAGCAACGTGTTGAACGGTATAGGTGGGTTCGAAATTTGGAAAATTGGTGGCGGTGGCGCCACGTTCTTTTACGGATGAAACCAGAATATGCCTGAACCCCGATGCAACTATCGGATACGTGTTTAGGGAGAACCAGGTAATACAGAACGACTTCAACATGCAGTACCTCATTTTCAACAGGAAGGCGGTTCCAATATGTTCTTAGGAGGAATTATGCATAACTAGTCGTCGGAAGTCTCTGCATTCAATTGAAGAACTATTGAACGCCAATAGATACAGATACGACATTCTTATGCCAGTTGTCGAGCCGCTACATCAAGAAATTGGCGATCAATAATGCATCCTACAGGATGATAACGCACGACTTCATCGTGCTCTTTTTTTTTCTTAGATTATCTTCAAAATGCCCATATTGACGGACTGGAGCGGCCACCTACATACGTCACCTAACATGAATGCAATTGAACATGCATGGGATCAGCGGAATAGGGCAATATGGCGCCGAGAAAATCCTCCATCAACATTGGATGAGCTTCGTATCGCCGTAGTTGAAGAATGGGAAAGTCTAAAGCAACAGAACCTTGATAATCTTATAGACAGCATACCGAGAAGAGTCTGAACTTATCTTGCTAAAGGAGGCGTAACACACTATTAAAATGTAGAATTGTACTCATAACTTTAACGATTAAATTTTGGATAAAACATAAATTGCATTTTTATTTTGCATTTTGCTTTGTTGTTCTGTGAAATTGTGTGCGTATTTTTTAAAGACAGAATGTCCTAGCATAACTAATAATCCTAAAAGAGTTCATTACACCAACTCCAAAATACCTAAAATTGAGTGGTGCAAAACTTTTTTTTGTTGGGTGTATAAAACAGTAGCATCTAGAAATATTATGCATTAATTAAATTTGGTATAATTTATACACAGTGTGTACCACAGCAGGGAATCACCTCAATAGCTTTTTTACTTTTTCAGCGTTTTGATTCATTTTCGAATACATTATATAGGCCCAAGTGGTCGTTTTTTTTTTTGTTATGAAATTATTATTACGCCGTAGGCGTGCTTTGTTAGAAGGGGGCAATTTAGAAAATTATGGTTAACTTTCTAAAGAAAATGATGTGTTTATTTAAATTTTTCATCCCCCAAAATTTGATTTGATCAAATTGTGGTTTTCGATATTTGAAAATACATTAAGCAGGAAAGAAACGTTTTCAAAATGAACTAAACCACGAAGGACGAGAAATACAAACTTTAGAAAAACAGTACTTTATATTTATTGATTAGAATTAAAGATACTCTACAGGGTGTATCTAAAGTTGTCAGGAAATTTTAGAGAAAGCTTTTAGAACTAACAACATGAAGAACAGTATGAATAACACATATCCGAAAAAGTCTTGCTTCAGAAACACAAGATGTTAAAATTATTGTAATGTTCTCTATACTCGGCGCGACGAACAGATAGGGTGAACACGTGCAAACCACGCGCGATATGAGTGTCCGTAGCTGGAGAACAATAGACGAGTGGCGAGGGTTTTAATTTAAACCGGACGCCTTTTTGTGTGGTATTTGGATTTTAGTAGTTATTTTTCATTTGTGAATTGTGAATTACGCACCTGATGCCAATCTTTTTAATGTATCACGTCCTAGAAAATGATATTTGGCCTACCACATCATCTATGAAAACCCGCTGGTCTAACCCGGCCGAACGACATTTCGATCGGTCATCCCCTGAACACGGGTTGATCACGCAATTTTATTCCTCCATCTGTTTGGCGCACCAACTATAGTTTCTTCATTTTATCCTAAACATTTTTCGAGATAACTGTCTATTAATTTGTATGGGCTCAAATTTTAGCACTTTTTTCGAAAATTGTTAAAAACTTTCCAAACAATGTCCAAAGTGAACAGAGCAACAACTGGTACTGAAGTACAACATCCATACACTGTACGCATGCTACTAATTTTTCTAGAGTCATGGTCCTTTCACTCTCCCGAACTTTCTGTTACAGCACCACTGACTACTTGTAATTAAATAAGTACTATTCCTATTTCATTCTAAGACATTTTGGTCTTTTGAATTTTTTTAATATGTAGCATTATTTATAAATTTGAGAAATATAATGTCGGTGTAATTAGCAAGGTGCGAAAGTCTAAATTTATCCAAATATTGGAATTACGCACTTTGCTAATTACACCGACGATAAGTACGTTATCAACTCAAGTCAGTGGGGTTCGAAAAATATTTAAGATGTGTCAAAGGGTTCATGACCCAGAAACTTTAACACCCTGTATCACTAGAACAAGGCGATATTGGGCATATGTTAATGGAAACTTTCCTTAATATTTTTTAAATTTATTTTATTACAGTATGTTGGGCCGTTTTTAAGATATTTACAATATTTTTAAAAACATTATGGCGCCCAGTGTATCAACTTATCATGAATAAAATAGTTTTTGATAAGATTAATACATTTTTCTGAATGTTGCAGTTTTTCAGATGAACAGTATATTATTATTACCTTGCATACTTATAACAGCAAAAGACCATAGCACTGCATCGGAAACTGCTGTATAGCTTGCACTAGATTTAGGTTTCTTGGACTCCATTTTGTAAATTACAGTAATGTATATTGACATGACAGTTGCAAAAATAAATCCGGTGGCTAGTACACAGAGCAATAGCCTTGGCTTAAAGGGTTGTAAGTATATATCTCGGACAGTATGGGATTCCTGTGGCTTTAAATATATATTGCGACTAAAAATTCAAATAAAATATTTTAGTTCGGTTTTTGGCCACGTTTACTAAATTGAGATAGTAAGTGGGAATATTAGTGAAATGTCATATGAATAGCGCAATTTATCAAACACTAGAATCTTAACACTGTGTGGTCCTAACAAAAATTTTTATTCAATTTAAAACTATTTTTGTGTCTATTTCCAATTTCGTATGGGGTAGACATTCATATTAAATAATCTCCACAATGTCTGGGCTTGGGTTTACTTTTATGTTAAGAGCACTGATTACGATTATGTTGCGTAATCATAATAATGCCTGTTGTGCTTTATGTCGTTTTTTAAAATGAGACTAAGATAGTTATCGGTACCCTCAAAAAGTTTTATAATGCACCTATAAAAATCTGAAAGTTCTAATACTTACTTGCAAGTTTTCCCATTTACGTTCATTAAATTTTTAAAAAAATTGCAGATTATTGGTAGCCCAAACAAGGACTGTACAGAATCCAATTTTTAAAACTTTTCTTACTGTAGAAACTATAGCTTAATATAAAATCTATCACCTCCACAATTAGATATAAAGAATATTTTGTTTGAACATGTTTTTAAAAAAATCAGGGGTTTTTATTAAAAATTTGAACAACAGCTTTTGTATAAAATGTGGGAAGCACATCTGTGATTTTCAGTGTAGCGACGTTGCATACAGGCCAAGAAAAATAACCTTTGTCATAACACGGGCATCATGCGCTCCAGTAACATTTTGATTATATATTATATTACATTATGTAGGTATATTATATTAGATTTGGAGTTACACGCAGTCGCCTTAGACCGTTTAATCATTCTTGACTCCATTCACCCATTTTTGCTCAATCGGCCTTCCCATGCACTGGCATTGAAATTATCATTCTGCTGACCTAATAAGCTTTATCTCTTCTAATTAGATGCCACTGTAGTCTTCTTTCTTCTTGAACATTTTCACAAACTTGATTGCTATCCTTATTCTTCCATTCGTAAGCTTGTCTCTCCTTGCTACAATACACACCCTTTTCAACATTCTCATGCGCATTACACCTAACCTTTTTTCATATACTTTCTTTATTGGTTATTATGGTTATGTTTTTATTCCATTCTGTATCGCTAGTTGACATGCAAGTCTGCAGGCATAATATTTTATAATTTGACGTCAAAACTCAAAAAACTGAATCAGTGAAGTAGAGTATTTTTAAATGTTTAGCTTTTCATAAACATGATTTACTCTTTTTCGGAAACAAGCATCGAATTATTATGATTATCAGTCGATATTTATCTTTTTTATTAATATCATATTTTGCGGAAAAGCCTACGGTGTTTGTTCTAATATTCCAGAGAGATATTTGCAACATATAAAAGGCTAAACGAATTCGACCTTGGTAGGATCAAAGATGCCGACGGATAATTGTTTATTCAGGTTCAAGCACATGCAACTTGTACCAAATAATGATGACCGGAAATTATAGTACATGGGCATTTTTTTCTTCAGAAAGGTTTTAACAAATATACCATATTTTGTTTTAAGTAACGCATATTTGCATATACCAATAGATCGTTAAGAGCATTGACTTTCACTCAGGATATATTTACAAATATGTTAGAAGAAATTTGAAGTAGATCCAATGAAGTATCTGTCACATTTAGCAGTCATCCTTAATCGATCGATGCTTCTATTTTAGGTTACTATATCACATAATTATGTGTGTGCTATAGTTTACTACAGCCATAATGAAAATGACATGAATCCTAAATTCATTCATACTTACATGGATATCATAATATCTTGAGTAAAAGACATATCGCTGTATCGTTCAGGTACTTTAATGACACTGTCCAGAGCTAAATCAACCTCTTGGTGTACAACTGCACCAAGAAGACCAGACCAGTTACCTGATGGATTTTTTAAACCCAGGGTGGAATAAGTTTTAACTACAGCCCTGCAATATAAAGATATAAAGTATTATCTATACTAATATATAAAAGAGTAAATTGACTGACTGTGACTCATACATTAATCAACGCCCAGCCAAAACTACTAATGCTAAAAAGCTGAAATTTTGCACAAAGCTTTATTTTTAAAAATACTAAGTTTTAAGGAAAATGCCAAAACATGTCAATTTTAGTTTATTTTTTTACATAAGACTACTGTTCTCGTCTTGGAATTTTACACCTTGGGGGTAAGAATACACCACTATCACTGATTTAGCAAGGCCCAGCCCCAACTGTCAAAGATTGAAAGTTAAATTTTTGCATACAACTTTAATTTAGGCCCCAGACGTCCAATAAGAAAGGGTATTGCAAAAGTCGCCATCCAAGAGGGTAAAATCAACCCCTAAAAATTAAATATTTTTTCAAGCTCAAACCGCTTGACATAGAAAGCTAAATTTTGGCATATATATGTTTATTATAGGGTTTCGATAAGAAGGGATTTTTTAAAACTCAAACTCTAAAGGGTTGAAACAAAAAACAACCCCTAAGGGGGTGAAATGGGGGCTCAAAATTTGTAATGAAATGAAATTGTTATACCGTGGATAAAGTCGCGGGCACAAGCATAGAATCGTAACCGTTTTCCGACATGGGACATGAAAAATAACTGGTACAAATAATATAATTTAAATAATTTTCTATACATTGCGCCGCAAAATTAACGCATAATTCTAAAAATCGAAAAATTGACTTTATAAATTTGTTTAAGCCTCACGTCAATGGATTAAAATTAGTATTTGGAATCTCGTGAATATGTTTTTACAGACTGTGAGATTCATAAAGCTCAAGAAATAAAAATACTGGACATATAAAAAAATAACCAAAATTTTTATTTTTGAAACGGAACTTCAAAAAAAATTAAAATACCTAATAACGTGTATTGCTTACCCTTGCCCTGATTGCTGCTGCACATCTTCTAGGCATACTTAAAATTAGGTTTCTGATTTCATCTTGGTCCGTTTGATCCAATATTTCCATCAGCCTTAATGAAAGTTCATCTAAGTTCCTAGGTGGAGGCATTACGGCTCTAACTCTACGACCACAAATGTTCAATGGGGTTAAGGTCACGACTTCTCGCTGGCCAACGTAAAGTTGCAATTTCGACTTCCTGGAGGTAATTTTGTACTACTCTAGCCACATGCGGGCGTGCATTATCATGCATTAATAAAAAGTATTCTCCTACAAAGGGGGCATATAGTATCACATGCCGCTGTAAAATGTCTGTGATGTATCGATCAGCTGTAAGTCGACCTCCCTGAATTACAACCAACTCCGTGCGGGCCTCCACACTAATGCCAGCCCATACCATAACAGATCCTCCACCATAGCTTACCATTCCGACAATGTTGCATTGGGCTGTCTTCGATGGTCTGCGTTTCGAGGGGGGCCAGTTGCGGCTCGATATGGGTTAAGGTCAACTTCTGCCAACCTTCTTCGAACTGTATCTTGACTAATACGGTAATTATACCTACGGGAAAATTCTTGCTGCAGTGCAGTGCTTGTAACAAATCGACTTCGTAAGGCATTCAATCGCAAAAATCGATCTTGTTTCTCCGTTGCCACCCTACTTGTCCAGGTCTTCTTTGGTTACTACCGGTCTCCCGAAATCGTGCCAGTGCTCTGGATACACTGGATTGTGTTACCCCAAGTCGAAGTGCCACTTGAACTTGTGGCAAGTCTTCTTCCACAAGTGCTATGGCAGCAACACATTCCTCCGGCGATAGATTTCTGCTCTCACGTACGTTCTGGGTCATTTAACCTTACTAAAGGTAGACGTTGCCAATACAAGTGTAGAAAGCTAACTAAACCACATAAATGATAGAATTTCACGTGTACAGATTTTTGTTAACTTATCATTTTCTCAATATTGTAAACAAATACTGTTTTTAATGTACTCAACACAAAAAGGGTGCCTGAAAAAATTGAAAAGATATCATACAGAAATAATTTTGACCCATTAGCGTCGGTTTCAAATTTTTTATATAGTAAATTTTTCGATTTTTAGAATTATGAGTTAATTTTGCGGCGCAGTTTAGTTTAAAGACACCAATAATTAATATTTTAGATTAAAATATTAATAGACTATCTAGTTGGCTTAATAATGCGATGGATTTAAATGATTTACCCATTTATTGAATCCTCTTGACAAGGAAATTGTGTTAACTGTATTTCAATCGATCACACTATCATAACTTTCTACAAAAAGATCGTACGCACACTTGCGTTTTTCAGAAAACTGTTTAGTCGTTCACGTCTTATCCGTATCTTAAATCTCAAACAAAATCACGACCTGTCACTAAAAACCATCGTATTTCCTTTGACAACTGTTTCTGCGTCAAGTACGGGTAATTTTTCATTTTTTCATGTCAATAGAGTCGGCATAAGTTTAGCACCAAGTTGGGGGAGAGGGTACAAAAAAGTAGATAGTTTGCGTGGCTATTAGGTTTTCATGCTCTTAAATCTATTGATTTGCCACACCACCTGTGATTTCTTATATACGTTATCCCGCAAAATCTTAAGCCTGAGCAGTACTACAGTCTATTTTTAAGAGACGCAATGTAATAAATCACTCAATATACCTAAATCTATGAGCGGGAGAAGGGAGTTTTCTTGTGAGGGATAGGTCATTGATTTGTCGGCTGGCTCTCTTTTGGATAAAATCAAGGATGTTAAGGTAATACCGCTTCCCAGATGTGGGAACAGTACTCTAGGTTAGGTCTTATTTAGGAAACAGAGAGTGCGTAAGTTGGAAGGGGAAAATTATATTCTGGCTAGAAAGAGAAAACCAAGCTTTTTCGCTGCCAATGTGGCTATTGAAGTGATGTGTGAGAGCTGAGATCATGCTCGAAATCAACTCCAACAAGATCAAGCGTTACATTGTTCTGTAGGGCTTGGCCATTAGGGTGGAGCGATTTTTAAAAAATATTTTAATCAGCTGGGTGCGGGATTGATGAATATAAAACTATATGGGCACTTTCCGATATTTTTAGTATATTAACTGTCGCGACGTACCTGAAATTTTAAATTTTTTGTAAATTTTCAGTATGGAACAAAACTTTTTTAAACTTCAACAGCGGGTTGCACAAAACTTTTAATCAAGCAGTAAATTTAATTGACGTTTAGAGTCAGCTTTAGCAATGACATTAACATAAGTGCTGTCACATTAGTGTCTAATTAGTTTAATTCGTGATTAAATTGTTTGTGCAACCGGACCTAAAACTGTTTATTTTAAGTACGTCATTGTAATTTTTTAACTAAAGAGATTATTTTAAAGAAAGTATATAAACAGTTGAATATTTTGACCCGTTTATTACAAAAAAAAAATAGTGATAAATTGCAAACAAATTTCCATCCATATTCAAGAGTGGCACTTTGAATATCCACAAAACTGCAAAGCGTGGCTTACCTCTCCTAGTTTTAGTATTAGACATTGAGCTAGTTCTCTTATTTGTGATCTGTTATCAGCTAGCATAGCAAGTAATATGTTTTCAGAATGCCCGAAAAATGCATTCCGCTGAATGACTGGGTCAACAACAGATTTCAAGTTGTCCGGTAAATGTCTTGTAGAATTTTATTGTTTCAAACATGCTTGCCACCAACAATGCATAGCGGCTCAATCTTAATGTTAAACCACTTAGGGGCATAAACTGTTAAAATAAATTTAGCCCGGATTTTTTGATTTCCTGACGGTGTTTCAGCTGAAACATATAACCTCAATACTCGGTTTGCCGTTTTCAGCCATCTGGTCTGAACAATTTTTCCTGGATTTATTTTTGCGAGGTTTTTGGTCACAGGACCTACTGTTGATCTCTTGGCATATTTGGGCGCGTTCTTTTTTACACCAGGATTTTTGGTGGATTTCGTCTGATGGATTTATGGTAGAAACTTGCTGTCTATGACATGACTGTTTTGTATATTACGGTGTACTCATCGTAGAAGTAATCTAAGAACCAGTTGTCGAATATTTTGGTTTTTGGTTATAAACATAACCTGTACTTTCCTTATAGTCCATAGTCCGAGCCGAGTCGAGACTTCTTCTATTTCAGTTTTCATTTTTACTGTATGTAACATTGCATTGTTATAAACAAAATTTACATCAAGAGACTCTGACAGATCCATTTTTTTAAATGAATTTTTAAGGTTATGTTTTCCATCAAAGGCATAAACCAGAAAAAACCCAATTCTGTTTATTGTTAAAGGCTGGCTGCATCAGGTGTAATCAATTGGAAATCCAACAGGCTTAAAAGAACGTATTTTGATGGGGCTTCGTGCATCCATCACAAATAAAAAACAGTTTGTTGAAAGTCTGGTTGCATCACCATTCCACCAGGTGAATTTCTGGTGTAAAAAAGAATGCGACCAGTCTAGCATATACAGTTGATCTACACTTAATTTTGTTTTTAGATTTAGCAATTTCAGGTAACGCACATTCAATCCGAGAAAAATCTACTACTACTGGCAATAACTCACAGTTAGCAAGTGATTTTCCTATTGGTCCATTACAACTCTTTGGTCACATAGTAGATCCATCTAAATGTGTAAATAGGTGACGCAATGTAAGTTCGTTGCTGTGAAGCTGGCAAACTAACCAATGAAGGGGTCATCGTAAACTTTCTTCAATAATTTGATAGCACCATCTTTACTCCCCGTGTTAATGGCGGTTCCATCACAACCAATAGCTAAAATATTATTCTTATCGATATACTTTGAGTTAAGGAATGATAAAATATGTCTGCAAATTGTTCTGGCGCCACCTGTTTTTAGGGAAATGTTTCCAAGGTAATCTGAGCCTGGTTCTTTCATTAAAGTAATGCGCTCCTCTTGAACCAGTCTTCGTCGAATTTCTTCGTACACTAGGTTCTAGTCTGCTTTCATTGTAGAAGATTCCTATTATTTCATGTTGAAAAGTAATGGGCTCCTTTATCAACGTCTTCCTAGCTCTAGAACGAGCTCGACGGATTTATTCCGATCTGCCACACCAGATGAATCGTCTTGTGTAATCAGATCGATATCTTGAAAAGCGGCTGAGACAATTGCTGCTCCGGCACAATATGAAACCCCATAACGGTCTAATGTTCTAGCAACAACAGGAACCGTAACTATGGGTTGAGAAGTTACGGGAATTGGTTGCAGTGGAGTAGGTTCTATTTATAAATTCTCAATCACAAAATCAGCTTGTGGAAGATTCAGTAGTGCCTTAGATTTTTTTTTTGTTGATTATTACTACTTGTCGCAGCTTCAGAAATCTTATTTTCAAATTTCTTTCGTTTGCTTATTCTAGAAATCTTATGTTCAAGTTTTTTAGTTGTCTCTCGGTCTAATGAACCTATTATCATTTTACGATTAGTGCGTTGGTTCATTAAAAATTCCTTTTCTGAATTGGTACTTTACGATGTCCGGGACAACTGCATTCTTCAAACTTACAGCATTTACAGGTAGCGATGTCAAAAAGTTTCTTGCTTTCATCATTAAACTTTATTAGCTTCTCTTTGTAACTACCCTCGTCCATATGATTTTAATAAATGTCTGCACTTTCCATGGTATGCAATAATTCGGGCCAGCATTGTTTTGTGTTCCACGGTGGTATTGAAGTTCTGCCTGCGCCCCTGTTCTGCAACCTTTGCCGCGACAATTTCACTCGTTTTCCGCACAACACTTATTATATTCTTTTTTATACATCGGTGAAACCATATGAAGGCAAAACAGTTATCGGTAGTTCACTTCCCCAACCAAATATTGGACAGGATACTTCACTTCTGCGCAGTGCCATTATTGTATTAAACAAACAGCCGAGATGACGTTTGCCTAGAAGTGACAAAACAATAGTACACTACAATCTACAATTCAACACAAAATGCGACGAGAGAAATCGAAAAAATCAGACAGGAACCTAGTGCATCATGTCATACAACTGCCCGCACGAATATATTATAGATGCCATACGTTTAAGATAATCACTAATCAGCATTAATCAGAATATAAGTTAGGTTAAAAATGTGATGATAATATACAAACTATTAAAAAAGTGAACAGTTTATAAAAAAAATAATGCTGTAACGAAATACTCGGAAACATGTTAAAAATTTTAATTTTTGAAAAGTTCAATGACCTGAGAACGATAGAACATAAAAAAAGTAAGTATGTTACTTTGTTAGTATTCAATGCAAGCATCAACTTTTTGCCCGCTTAGTTGAAATTCGTAATTTTTCCCCATATAAGGGCGATCCACCCTATTGTCCATTCATGTGGATGGGGTAAGTGTTGGCGGATCTTTTGCGTGACAGGGTGCAAGACTGGGTTTTGGAGGCGTTGTACAAAGTTTTTGGCACCCCAATCCAAGATTAATAATTGTAGATCTTGGGAAAGGTATAGGTGCATAGGTCTGCATCTATTATCCAGTTCTTGTTTCGAGACTTGTCTGAAAAAATGAATGTTTGAATGAAGAGTACTATCGTCAGCTGAGCTGTGGATAGGATTGGTAGTTGAAGAGAGCAGGTCAATAATGTGAAGAAGAAATAGGTTTAGTGGTGGGACTAAACCTTGGGGTACGCCAGCATTAATAGGATGGAAGTTAGAAAGTGACCGTCCACCACGACAGATATGCGCCGATTAGAGAAAAAGCTACCTATCCAGGTACATAGTCCGTAGTAAGGTAGTTTGTTTAGGAGTGCGGTATGCACTGGAAATATCAAGAGTAACAATTTAGGATTCGCTATGAAATTCGAAAGACTTGTTCCAGGTATGTGTAAGAAAGATAAGAAGATCAGATGTGGATTTTTGGTGACAAAATCCGTAGTGTGTCATGGATGATTTGGTGTTTTTCTAGATACTTTAGAATTTGCAAATTGATGACTTTTTCCACATGTTGATAAGAGAGAGAAAAGAGCTAGGTCTATAATTAGATGGAAGTTACTTGGAACCTTTCTTTGGGATAGACTGCATACCATTATTCATCCAGCTGTCTGGGAGATCTGAATGAGACGAAAGGTGTGAAAAAGACGAGTTAAGATGGGTGTAAGTTCTGGAGCACATTTTTTTAGAACAATTGATGGAGTGCCATCCTGACCGAAAGAATTTTTGATGTCAAGGAATAGAAGAATTAAAAAGTAATTTAGTTCTTGTCTCGGAGATGATGTAGGAGTTGGAGGACAAAATTATTTTTAAGCTCAAAGATTTTTCACGGATCGAAAAATTTTTTTACCAGCTGATGTGGCTACCAAGGCAATGTACTGGTGCCAACTGAGATCATGCTTAAAATTAAAGCCTTGTAGTCACAAAGAGTTTTCTGTACCCTTATTCTATACCGTATGTTCTAACGCTCCTCGACCTCATCTTTCAGCAAGATCACACCTGCTCTTTTTTGATCTAATATGACAGGTAACATAACCCATGACCACCGAAATATCCAGATTTTTACCATTTTTACTATTTGCTGGGCGCTACTCTTTATATCAGGTACAATGTTACTGATTTGAGATGAGACAAACCGAACCATTAATAATTCAGTGATATTATCTGACACAAAATTCGTAAGTTAACACGTAAGTAAATATTTAATTGGTATTTCTTCTTTTGTTCTCTTACTTCGCATTTAGATCTTCTGCTATAAAATCTGAAATTCTGTCCATATTTTCCTCGTCATTATCATCTTCAATCAGACTTTCAGCAGCCACATTAGTTTCCTGGGTAAATTTCTTTTTACCAAAAATTAATGGATATCCGAAAAAGTCTTGCCTTCGTTCTACAATTTGGAAAGGTTTTAATTCCTCGGTGCCCGATTGATATTTCCACTGACCTGAAGCAAAAAGAAGCTAAAAAAAACTAAACGTAGCTTATATAACTTCCTCACTACACCCACACCAGAAGTAAACGAGATTCGCAATCGTTATTTTTCATACATAGTGCCACTGCTCTATACCTCATATATTATGATTTCCTAAAGCGAAGGAGAGAGCCAAAGCACGTTAATTCTTATCAATACAAAGTATAGTCAACTAATTAAACATAAAAACGGTTGAATCATAATATGTGTACGAAGTATCTGTAATTAACTTTGACATCTAAGTGAAACTTTATTTTGTAAAACTCTTTAAAAATCAACCTTTTATAATAAAATCACAATAGAAAAGTAACAAACCTAGTGGACGTATAACCATTGATGAGTTTTCGGAGTTTCTAATTTTGTATACTTGAAGGAAACAGTAAGTGACATCAATATATGTAGTCCCAACGTTGCAATATTCTTTAAAATATCCACGATCAGAACTATTATTGGATTTGCTTTGATTAAATGGTAAAAATGTATTAACATGTTGATTCTCCAAAGATATTGACATCTCTTGTTTTCTTCTTTTACATAATAGAAGGTTTGGATCCTGGAAATTATTTTTTTATCAAAATTAGTACTAACAAAGATTATTGTTTAAATAAAGATATATTTTTTATGTTAAATTGAAACAAATCAAACAATTTTTTTTTATGGCAATTATAATATTTTTAACGTCTTTCGTTCCATTGGTTCCATTTATGATGATTCTTTTTTAATAAACTCGAAAATATAATATTTATTTTTGCGAAATAAAATGACCGAATCATATTTAATTGTGCTTACAACTAGACTGTCATAAATATTATTTTTTACGCAATATGCCTAAAAGTAAAACAGTTATCGTTTTTTTTTATAATTTAATAGGAAAAATGACCAAATATATTTAGTAATATTAATATAGCAGGCTTAATCCCTTGTAGTTAAAAATCGAATTACTAAATAAGATGCAATGCTTTATGATAAGCACCGGATTGGCTAAAGCAATGTTGCATGGACGTAGTTCCATTCGATAGGGATTTCATGATGATATAACAAATCTCTATCCAAAGTATGAAAAAAGTATGCGACTTTCAGTGGTTATGTTCTTCTATTCGGGTTGACAGGATGATAGACCAAATTTCCAAAGAGGCAATATGTTTAAAAGTTTCTGTATACGAAAAGCTAATATTTACGAATTAAAAATTGTAATTTTTTCCATGTACATATAAGGTACTGGGTAAGTCAACGATAGAAAAGTAATTTTATGTCTTGAAGATAAGATTTGTCGATAATAAGCCCTTGTGTTAAGGTATGGTTGGATATTCTGCACATTTTAAAAACATTTTAAATTATACATGGTGCGTTCAAAAAGAAGGGTGTCAAAAAGTTAGATTTTTTAAATGGTATTTAATTTATTAATTAATTTAATGGTATTTTAAATTGTATTTCAATGGATTTTTGAATTCTACCTGTAATTTCAAAACTTTTTCACTAAGTTTAATATATAAAAAGTCACAGTTTTTAAGATAATTCCACTTGTAATGAAAATTAAGCATTTGCAACCATCTCTTTGTTGTGGAAATACTACTTAAATTTTGGCTTCAAGCGACTCATAATTTGTATTCTGTGTAAATTAAGTCAGAAAAACTTATCCACTACCAAATATTTCACATCTCATTTACAGGGTGTTTTATTTCTAGGTCCAAAATCAGAAAATTTCTAATTAAAAAATATCCCTTTTATCAAGTGGAACACCCTATATATTTTTCTGTAATCTTTTAGCTCATCAAAAACTCGTCACATTTTGTAAAGAATGTCCTATCCCTATCTGTAATAGTTTTTGAAATATTTAGATTTTTCGGGATTTTCTGTTCTCGTTGTAGCATTTCTTGTCAATGGATCCCAGTAACCATGGAAAACAACTGAAAATAATGTTAGTGAATGACATTAAGAATCAGATCGGTTTTAAAGTTAAGAGTATTTACTGTGAAGTTTATTGTCCAGTTGTTTATACTCAAAATCAATTTTTTCAAAAATTAATTAGTCTGTATGATTTATGTTTTGGGCGAGTCAGATAAAACATTTCTTTTTGCCGAAAGATTATACAGGATGAAATATCCTGAGCGGCGAACACCCAGTCCTCGGAGTTTCCAAAATTTAATGTAACGGTTTGATTCAGCCGATAGTGTGGAACATTCAAAACATGAAGTTGTCAGTAGAATAGCTTCAAATTATGAGAAAGAACTCGGAAATACTATTACAGGCTGAGGAGAATCTCCAATTTATTAGCCGTAAATTGGCCTCACTGTGTGATATGTCACAGTCAACACCGAACAATGCGCAAGTATGAATACCACCCGTACCATATTGAGTTAAATCCGGAACTTCACGATGAAGATTTTTAAAGGCGCGTAACTTACTACCAATGGTTTCGTGCCAAAATTGAAGTAAACAAAAATTTTTTTAAAATTCATAATGTATTCGGATAAGGCTACATTTAGAAGTAATGGTGCTGCCAATAGACACAATATGCATTATTATGCAACGAAGAACCCACACCGTGCCTTAACACAAAAGGTTATTATCGACAAATCTTATCTTTAAGCCATAAAATTACTCCGCGCAATCGTTGACTCACCCGGTACAAGCAAATGAAATTTTGTCAATAATAAATGTGCATTATGTACGCAACACTAACGCAAAATGTTAAATTTTTGTAAATTTTACAATTAAATAGGCCAAATTCTAAGAGAAATATTAAACTTTGTGAATTATTAATTTAAGCACTTTGGGTATTCTTCTAACTATTATTTTACGCTGCAAAACTTTTTAAATGTTTCCGTACTAGTTCGAATCTTAATTAATCTGAAATTTAAAACGCCTTTTTGTGTTTAACGCTGTGTGTTAAAACGATAAATAATTCACGTTTATTCTTAACATAATTTCACGTTTTTTATATTTCTTGGGCACTCTGAGAAACATAAGACTTTTTCATAACGAATCTTATATTTTTGACAAGCAAAAACTTTTATTAAGAACGATTAAGTCAATTTGTTCTCTTATCAACCCCATTCCCGGACATACAGTATAATAGAAACCATATTAGTCTATTGTTTATTCGATAGCAAACAGTGCCGCGTTGTCCATAAGGGAAAATTGCGAGATGCCCAAAGGCGCCATTAGGGCTGCTAAAATGCGCCAGAAACTGGAGTATTCAAAGGACGCCCTTCTATAAGGGCTAAAAGTTTCACACGATGCGCTTAAAGAGATTATCGGGATCTTGATAGAAACCGTAAGACAGAGAACAGACTCTTAACTTCGTGTCTACAAATGCAGTGCCCGAACCACATGTTTTACTCTCGACTCAATAGATACAATTTTTGAAAAATAGTAAAACTGACTTTGTGATGAATGATGTATAAGTATGAGCTCTAAATTTTGTAATATATTTATTTACATTACCTGCGAATTATCCTGCACTAGGAGTGTCAATTCCGGGATCCCAAAATCCCGGGATCCCAGTGTATAAACCGGACTCACAAATCCCGCGATCGATTAATATTTTCTGGACTAATCTCGAGATGTTCTTTAGCGACGCCGACAGCGATATAGAAGACACTGAAGGTATGGATAAGATGGAAGTTTTGAAAAAAGTGACTTTTTGGAAGTAATCATTGCTACTCAATCATGACCTCAATGTATTGATGTCTAAAGTTAGACTTTTCGGAGTTAGACTTTTCGGACACCCTGTATACATACATACAAACACAACACAATACGACACATAATAATTCAAATATTTTCGATTTTCTTGAAAACCGACTCAATTAAGTTTGTCTTCGTACTAATGGCAAATATATTTGCGCATACAAAGACTTTTTGGACATTCTCTATACATACAAACATATAAACAACCACACAAAGGAATAAAAAATTTACGATTTCCTTGAAATAAGACTCAATTAAATTTATCTTCGTGCTAATGACAAAGATATTTGCGCATACATAGACTTTTCGGACACCCTGTAGACATATATACAATCACCCACATGCCGAAAAGTATAAAATGTATTTTCGAATCATTCTGGTTCCTTTAAAACATTAATAACAAATCTAAGCGAAATTTAAATATACATACATACAAACACAACACAACACGACACATAATAATTTAAATATTTTCGATTTTCTTGAAACCCGACTCAATTAAGTTTGTCTTCGTACTAATGGCAAATATATTTGCGCATACAAAGACTTTTTGGACATTCTGTAGGTATACAAGACTTTTTGGATATTCTCAGGTATACAACCATATAAACAACCACACAAAGTAATAAAAAATTTACGATTTCCTTGATATAAGACGCAATTAAGTTTATCTTCGTGCTAATGACAAAGATATTTGCGCATACAAAGACTTTCCGGACACCCTGTAGACATATATACAATCACCCACATGCTGAAAGGTATAAAATGTATTTTCGAATCGTTCTGGTTACTTTAAAACATTAATAATAAATCTAAGCAAAGTAATCAGACCCGTCATTTTGATATACCCCGTATACTACCTAATGGAATAATACCTTTCTATGCAGCTTTGTAGCGTCATCGAAAAATCGTTAAAAATGGTACTGAATGCCCAATTTTGCAAGTTATATGTTTCGGAAACCACAATGAAAGGTCTATAGAGGCGTTGCCCGGTATTTTTCAAGCCGAAAACTGTTCAGAAACCCTAGAATCTCGCAACAAAAACTGGCATTTTTGCGACATTTTGACCCGTCAGTTTAATGCATTCTCCATATAGAAATTGATTTTTATAATGCAATGTAGGGTCAACAAAAATGTAATAAAAATGATATTGAATGCCCATCTCCTGCCATGAAATGCACCGGAATCCTTAAAAAAACGTCCATTCTATCGTTTCCGTGTATATTCCAAGTCGAAATCGGTCCAGAAAGCTTCCAATATTGCAACAAAAACTGGTATTTTCATATCATTTTGACAGGTCATATTTTAATTTCGATGTAAAGAGAGTCCGTTTCATTTGTTTTTCCAAGGCAAGACATTTAAAATATATACTTTTTAAAATTTTTCCTGCACCGATGCAAAAAAACCTATTTATTTATAACTTTAACGAAAACATATGCAATTTTAATTAGTTAGAAGTGTTCTCAGATGATGACGAGGGAAGAAAATAAACCCAAAAGGAACTGTTAAATAACAGAAATAATATATAATAATGCCGTTTAAAGATGAATTTTGATGGAAAAAACGCTAACCGTGCAAAAAGCATTACTAAAATGGTCAAAGCCATTTCAAAAGCAAACCAGTAATAAAACCCGGATGCCCGCAATTCTTACTCAGGAAACTGATTCGTTTGCAAATGATGGCTGTCGCGGACGTAATTTTCAAAAATCGTTTGAATTCCTACTAACAATGGTTAGTAGGACTTCAGTACTAACAACCATTCAGCCCACAAGCATAGAACCCGAGAGATGTTTCTCTTCCGCAGTAGTTTTCTGCAACAAAATACATTCTAGTCTAAAAGACGAAACTTTGGACGCCCTAATAGTTTTGCGATATTTTTTTAAATATGAATAAATTTATACATATATTTTTGTATTTAGAGTCGTTTAGGTGCTTTTTAGTTCATTTGTATGTTTAAACTTAATAAATAAAAATTTCAAAATTGGAATCCTTTAAATTTTTTTTATCGAGAGTAATCCCGGGATCCCGGCATTAGACAGCAAAAGCTCGAAAATCCCGGGATTAAGAAAACCAGTCGGGGTTGACACCCCTACCCTGCACAGAATATACGCTATCACTTTTAAATTTTGAAATTTACATACTTTAAAAATTTCCTCTGTAGTCCCTCAAGAGAGTTAATATTATTATAAATTCAGGTGACCAGACCACTGCAGAGAACTCTAACCACAAAATAAATAATAACCAGAAGGCTATCTCCGATCCCGTGATCGCCGCCTGCTCGTGGCCTTCGAGCGCATCTAACCCAAAATTCTAGCCCGAAACTGCCAGTGCAGTAGCGACTTTCACGTCAAGAGGTATCAAAAGCACGCTGTATGATGGTGCGAATAAATTATATAGATTTCCGCAAGAGGTTGAAAGGTGATATAATACATTTGTATGTAAAGTACAGAGTGTTCCAAATTAATTGTTACTACGGGATATTCCAGTAACTGTTAGACATAGGTAGTTGCCGTTTTCGTGATATGCGTTTCTGAGACAGAATTATTAATTTTAAATAAAAAAGTTAATAGGGGTGTAACAATATAACCTTGTATCATCGACTCTCGAAATAATCACATGCTTTCTTAACATACTTTGTATAATATATTTACATAAAGCTATAAAATTAGAAATCTAAGAACAAATTCTAATTATAATAAAATGACCATTTCTGAAAATATAAATTTCAATTTTAAACTGTAAAAACGGTAAAGATAGGTAATAAAGGCAATTGTTAATTGGAATATTAGATTTATATGCTTCTTTATCTTCAGTAAACATTTCCGAAAATTTCTAATTGTAAAAAGATAAGGTAGGTAATAAAGGCTTGGGGTAATTGCAATATGTAATAGGTTACAGCCGAGGTTAACTGGGTGCAAAAATGTCTCCTTTACCTGTTTTCGCAAAAAGGTCTTTTAATCGTCGAGGTATATTGGGCGGGAGCTTCCCTTCAGTTGTTAAATCCAATATAATATGTAATTGATAATATTCGGAGAAATTATAGATAATGCATTGGCATTTTGATTCGGTTTCAGTAATAAAAAGTGGACGTGGAACAAATTTGCTTGTCTTCGAAAATTTTATATTTTCAAAAGACAAGAGTTTCAAATGTGGAGAAATTTCCGTGTGTGTAACCAGAAAGAGTTAAACTGTAAAGCCAAAGTTTATGCTGTTGGTCCTGATAACGTAATCTTAAGAATCGATGGTGCTCACAATCATGAGAAATTAAATAGAAAACTGTTTCTAATGCGTGTAGAAGGAAAGCTGAAGAAGATATATCCGAAAGGCCTTCCAAAATTAGTTGTAAAGCATTAGCATCTCACTTGCAACGACCGATGTCAGTTACATTAGAAAAAATGTTTGTATTTCCTAGGTACGCCTATGGCAATATCATAAAATTTTGCTTCAACGCTGACTCAAGGTCCCTCGGCGATAGATGTTAGATCAAACGTACCGCCTGAGAAATAGCATTCTGGTTAGTATATTTATTCGTGTGCTCTAACCTTGATCTAACATAGCAGTTGTATAGTATTTTAAGCGCTTCAAGTCCCCAGTATAGCGGACAATAAAGCTATAACTTTTCCATGATTCATTCATAACTTTATTTATGTATCACAAATGAAAATTGTGAGTCGAAAACTACTCCCAGGTTACAGAATTGATCAGTGCAGGCGATACTTTTGTTCGTTAGAGAATAATCGTAATTAATTACTGAAAATGATACAACATTGCACTTCCCAATGTTAAGCTGTAAGTTGTTGTTAGGACCCCAATCATTAATTCTATTCAAGTTTTCTAAAGTGTTATACAGTCGCCTATATTTCTAATCCATTTGTTTATTTTAATGTCGTCAGCATACAATAAATAATCGACATTAATTCCGCACCAATATGATTTTTGAAGAGATTAAAAAGTAGGGGCCCACGTACTGATCCTTGTGGAACACCCGAAATAGCAATTTAATGATCTGAGGAGTATCCGTGTAGAGAAACGTATGACTTGAAAAGGCTTATTAAGGAATCCGAGAAACCAAACTTACTAAGCTTTTAAATCGTCGGTCAAATGCCTTCGAAAAATCCAAATATATTATGTCAGTCTGACAACCTAGGTCTATAAATTCTGCGAGGTTTTGAGTACCTAATACTAAGTAAATTGGTTGTAGTAGATTTTCCTTTAAAGACGCCGTGCTGCTGTGGTATTATTTGCCTTCAGAGTAATAAAAAATTTAAGTCGCGAAGTAAAATTTCAGAGACTTCACAAAAATTGCAGATCATTGATACCGATCTATAATTAGATATTTCTGATCTATTATAGTTTTGTATACAGGAGACGTTTGGGAATTTCATATATTATTTGTGGTATACTTTGACCATTTAAACACAAATTAAATATGTGAAGTCGTTTCACCATTGCAAATCGACAAACGTGG
Source organism: Philopedon plagiatum (assembly GCA_963971165.1). Taxonomy (NCBI): domain Eukaryota; kingdom Metazoa; phylum Arthropoda; class Insecta; order Coleoptera; family Curculionidae; genus Philopedon; species Philopedon plagiatum. Next base: position 112,340,005 of record OZ020190.1, on the reverse strand, counting down.
ATTAAAATGCCAGGACACGATATGGTCCTGTTGTGTACTTAGGCTTCACCTTTTTTAGTGCATTTGTCACCTAAGCTTCCGAAAAACTGCATCAAGATTCTGTGTACAGATGATATTAATCATTAAATCATCTGAAGGAGATTCAGAAAAAGATTGTTTAAAAAATACTGCAAAATTATTTAGAATATCAAACGGGTTATTTAACTTTCATTAAAGCACATAATATTTGTGGTACTTAAGGTCTCCCTCTTATTTTTAATAAAAGCTCAGAATATCCTGGGATCCTTTTTATACCTGATTCAATTTTTTTATGTAGATTTTATAAAAAATCTTAATGTCACTTTTAGTTTTATTCCTTAAGTATTAAAAATCTTGCAAATGTAAATAAGAAGTTTTTTTGTATTTCTATAGCAGTTTCGTTTTATTTTTATGCCTTTTATTATATCCTAAGTAAACTAAGGGGGATATCGTTTTTTAGTGTTCTTTTGTACCGCGCCACATACAAGTCAAGAACCTCAAACAAGTTTTTATAGAACAATGTACACGCGGTTTCAATACCAGAAATGGCCAGTCAAGACTAAGAAGCATTTCATACATAAGGCGAAAATATGCCTTACGAAAGTTATAGTTGTTTTTAAGGTTAATTGTTTCAAAATCTCGCCTACAATTTACCGAATGAGAATATTCAAATAATATGGATACGGCAGGATGGTGCTCATACTCCTTAACAAACACATCCAATGCACCTTCAATCAAGAAGTTTTTATAATTATTTAATATATAAATCTAAAATAAATTACAGTTAAAGAATTTATTTAGATTTAGTGCTTAAATTAACAAATAAATTGCGATTGGTTTACAAACCTAGCGCCTATCGCGTTGAAGCTTTTAAAAAAGTGTTTGTTTTTTGGTTTATTGTTATGAATCTGTTGAAGGAATTGATAGTCAAGTACAAAGTCAAAATAAATAAAAAGAGAGCCTATAAAATAAAATGTCCAAAAAATAACAACATACCTAGGTAGAATAGTTACTTCAAAAAGTCAGACTGGCAGAAATCGGCAAGCTCTACTAAGACGGTATAATAGAAAAATGTGTGACAAAAAAGGAGGGTAGCACAAATAAAGAAAGAAACCTTTACCCAGAGACAAAAGCTTAAAAGAAGGAATGTAAGGCTAGAAAGCGTTTGCTAAAGGCATAGAGTGAAGTGCTCCTTATACTGGGTGGCAAGAAAGCTTGAATTATTGTAAAAATTACAAAAATAGCCTAATACATTTTAGTAAAATAGAGAATATGGAAATATGTAAATTTCCAATCAACAGGATAAATCAAAAGGACGATCACCTCGTTTTATTTTAAATGAACTGTCTTGTTTACGGATATCGATACAGCTCTTTAAGACGAAATCAGCAATATAAGGTTTGAGGGGCCTTTGTTTTAAAACAGCACATTTATGTACAATTTACTCCTTTTAAAACTTTGCCTGCATTCTCTATTTTATTGTCAGAATAATTAGATGCTCAAAAGGGATGTGATATGGTACTAATACTAATACTATACCGATACCATGTGTTGATATATGTGACTGGTATAGTAGTGACGGTTTTATAGATATTGACAGGGATAACGAAAACATCACTGTAAGTAGTTTTGAAATGGCATTTGGATAGTTCTATTTAGGATTCTCATTTTATTAACTTAATACCTACTTCGACCGATGCTGGTTTAGGCATTTCTATAGCAATAAGCATGTCTACTGCTAAATTCATGTTGCTTGAGCTTAAAACTTCCAACGCACGATTCTCCATCGTCGCTGAAGCATTATATCCTTGATAAATATTAAACCATATAAAATATCCATCCGAGACTGATACTAAATTAATCTAGAACAAAATTTATTTAGGTGTGAGATGAATCTAAAGAACTATAGGGCTGTTTAGGTATACTTTTATTATATAGTTGGAACAATTATCTTTGCTTTGGGGGCCAAAATCCAATAAATAATTTTATGATTATAAGTCTGTGGCTTGGTGCAAAAAGTGTCAATGTCAGTTTTCGTCAAGGTGAGATAATAAAATGAAAAGAAATTATTACAAAAATTCGATTGATTAAAATCTACCACAAAAGCTTTGGTTGTTCAAAATTTTGGATATAACGCAACTATTATGAGTTAAATAATTATTTTATAAATACATTTTAGTGCAATAATCACCAGATGTACACCATTGGTAGTTCTTGCACGCAATTTACATTATGTACATTATTGACATAGGTACTGATTAGTATCATTATGCCAGTTCTGATTAAATTTTAATTCTAATATTTTGTGTATAGAAACTAGGGCTGACTATAATGTCAATATTGGTAATAAATAACTCATTATGGTCAAATTTGACATTTGCACTTCTTGCACCAAGCCACAGAAATCTATATTATACCTACAGTTTTGGGATTGACTCTCTATTAAAATACCTTTATTCTCCTATACAGATATTATTAGTTATAGTAGAGGTACCCTGCATATTATAAGGAACGGCAACGAAAGTTGAAATGAATTAAATAGAAAAATACCTGTTCTAAATAACTGCCATAATCCATGTCGACTGTATTTAAAAATGAAACAACAAGAACTCTTTTATTCTTGTGGAATGAATAATTATGTCTTTGAAATTTCCTCTGCATTGATATTGACATGCCGTTGGACTTAAAACAGTCTAAGCTTCTTCTCATCGCCTTCATATTGCATCCTAAATGTAAAAGAGGTGCATGAATTATTGATTATAAATAGGCCTGCCTTGTTTATTTGATGTCATACGCCAAATAATTACACGAGTTAACTTACCAAAACCAAGAAATCTGTTTTTAAAAAATGTTTTTATTTTTTAAAGTTACAAAATACGTAAATTAGTGCTTTACAGCTTACGAGTATGTCTTTACGTTACGAATGCAAAACTCTGACTGAATCTGTAAAATACTATTACAACTAGAGATGGAATATTCTCGAGAATTTATTTTTGGGAAATATTCTCCGAGAACAATGAGAATTTATATTTTGGAGAATTTATATTATATGTTGGAGAATTTTATGTTTTGACTGCATAAACTGAAAGAACATATTTTATTTTACCAAAAGTAGTTTCTGCAATAATTTTATCTGAAAAAATAAAGAAATGTAGAGATGGAACATTCTCGAGAATTTATTATTGAAAAAAATCAATGAGAATTTATCGGAAATTTTGGAGAATGTATTTCATATGTTGGGGAATTTTATGTTTTGTTTGACTGCATAAATTGGAAGAACATATTTTTTTACCCCAAGTAGTTTTTCCAATAATTTTATCTGACAAAATGAAGAGATAGCACTGCACACACAATACCTAATTTAGAAAATATTTAAATTGTAAATTAACGTGATTACTCATCTTAGTCAAAATAAAGACACATTAAATTTTTATTTCCATTATTTTCAAGTAACTTTATTTATAAATAAAGCAAAACTTAGAAACGCATTGTATAAAACAACATGTCTAAACAAGTTGTTTAAAACAACACAGAAGAGAAATAAAGATAAAGATGCTGCAAGCTCCATCTATGATGCAATAGCGGCATTAAAATAAATTACCTTAAATTTCCGTAAATTCTCATAAATTCTTCGAGAATATTAATTTTCCCGAGAACATTCTCGTTCTCGGAAATATTCTCGGTAATTTTCCAGTAATTTATATTTTTTTCAAAAATCATAAATTCTCGAGAATTTATGCTGGGAAATATTCTCGGTAATTTACCGTTCTCCGAAAATATTCCCTTGAGAACATTCTCACGGCACATCTCTAATTACAACAATAAATGTAAAAATGATGCTGCGGGTGCAATTAAACAATGTCCATACAGCAGGTTGGTGGTTGTTGTGTGACATAACTCCGCCCCTTGGAGGTTCAACGTCACGGTCATCGGGGTAGTTAAACATCTTGAAGTTCCAATGTTTCTTTTTTTCTTCTTTGTTCTGTCTCCTTTTTGTGCTTTAGAAACCATTTCTTCTAATAGCAATAGTATATAGCACAGTGTTAAAAATGCGTGAACCGTAATAGTCCAGATACTTGGGTATTCTGATAAATTGCTGAAGAATAATTGGGATTCAGTGTCTTGAATTTAATTTTGAAGTTCATAAAGTCCATCTAGTTCGGTTTCTTGTAAATAAAGGCTAAGACGAAGGGTCGGCATTAAGTAGATTTTATCACCAAAATCGGGAAACAGTATTGCTTGACTTAAATATTGGCTTTTGCTTGTTAGTTATTGATTGCTGGTTCACATTGGACATTAAGAACGTACCAAACAATTTTTGGCTTTTTTCTTGTTGATTGAACTTAAATTTGACAATTTCTTGTTTTGCCAGTATAAAAATCCATTTATCAGCGACGTCTAACTCTTTTATGATTGGTTGTGTAATTTTAGCTTCGATTTGCCGACAAGTGAAGGTGGCTCTACTAGAGTCCAAAAATTCAACTGTGCAAGGGTTGTTTTTTGAAATCTCTTTTAAGTCCATTTTATCACAGATGAATAACTGGGATGTCATCTCTTGACATTCTTGACCTAGATATGGGTAGTGTAATTCATTCTTGACCAAAAATTTATTCCGCGGTATAATAACCTTAAACAGACTCTTTCTCATTACAGGAACGGATTAAAGGCGAAGATAGTTAAATATTTCTGGATAGGTTATAGGAATACGTGAAAGGTACGTAATGTTGCTGTTTAAAATAAAACAATATATTTTTATTAATTTCTCAAAAATTAGGGTATTTTCTTAAGTTTCCAAAGGCATTTGAATTTTACGTATTTACTTTTGAATTTTGTATAGTTCGAAATAAAGATTTTTAGTTCTTATACTGCTAGGATGCATTGTTTTTAATTTAGAAAAAGCAATTGAATTTTCAATATCTTGCAAAGTAGAATCGATAATTTCGTATACATTGATTATTTGATTTAAAACATCTTTAATAAAATTTGAATTTTCTCTATAAGTAGCTTTTTGTACTATAAAACCTATTTGATTTAATTTGGATTCCAACAATTTTTCATTATAGCTAATTTCTCTTTTTATCAGCCGCCTAGATTTACATTTGAAGAATTATATAAGTACCATAGACGCAAATCCTCTCAAATTTCGGATATCAAAATGCATGTCATAGCTACCGTAGGATTCTCAATATTGTGAATATCTGACAAATAGTTACTATAATGAACAAGACGACTCACAGTTGCAACCTGACGACGATGAGTCATTCATAAATTTCCAAGTACTGTGTGGCGTCTGACAATGTGCTTGGACGCATACATCGTGTAGTGGTTCCTAGAGGTTCCCTAAGACCTGATAAGAATGTTTTAACCTCTTCAGACCCAACGCCTACCCACATTGATTTAATTATTGATTTTTTGGATGGTGGTTTGTTTCTATATACAAAGGCAAAATATCAATGTGCTTTTGAAAAATGTTTACCCAGTTTTGAAAAAAATCAAGTATCATAGAAGATACTTTGGGTCTATACTTATACAAATAAAAAAATATAAACAGAATAAGAAACTTGCGCAATTACTTAGGAAAAGTTAAAAAAAAATCTTTCTACGCTACAACATAATTACACTCCTCAAGATTTACATTTAGCAAAAATTAACTTATTACAAGTAGGTAAGCCGCACTTGGATCGCGATTTTTGACTATCTTTCTTGAATTCCACCAAGTGTGTATTTTCCTGGAGCCTACATCTTTTGTCAGGAATAGGTCCCTTTTTTCTTCCCAGATTCTTTATTCTGTTCTTCTAAGTCTTCACATTCCATATCTTCTTCTTCTTATGGATCTTTTAGTAAATTAACGGAGCAACCTCCCATGAGAATACCATAATCATATCAGTTTTCCTTATTACTCGCTCAACCAGGCGAAGCTTCTCTTTGGCCTCTCTCTTTCTTTCTCTTTCTTTGTCTTTTTCTTTTTTCTCTTTCTCTCTTTCTTAAACATAGCTTGCCAATGAAAACTATATTCTGGGCACATAATATAGCATTTACCTCATTTACATATATGCAAATGTGCACTATTAAATAAGTGAGTTGCAAAGCATAAAAAAATGTTGGTAATATACCGTTATGGTAACGTATATCAATACATAATATGTCAACAACGCATCGTCTTTGTGTCGCTCTGATCAGTAAAGGAAGTTGTAAAGCGCATTTGATTTATACCCTAAACTGAAGTGTTATTAGCCGTGATTCTTGTGCGTGGTGCTAAACTCCTACACGTGGCAAAGAATAGCTATGCACATATTCATATGCACTATTTTTTAATAACAACACTTTACCCTAAAGTTACAACCTAAAGATCTGTTTAATTCAAAAAGAGATGTATGCATGTGTTTTGAAATCTATTAGAATTTTACAGTTTATAAGGACGATACTAAAAATGCCCATTGGGGTTTTGATCTTTTGCTATTACGTTATGTTTTCTCTTTTTTCTAATTTTGTGTATCTTCATCTGCGCAAAAGTGCGTTACAGTGTTTTTTTTTTTAATTTTGCAGAACACGGTAACGCAGTAAAAAATGACCCTTTTTAGAAAGCCTGGGTCTGGGTAACAGCACCAAAGGAGCAAAAAGAAAGAACAGTTTCACAATAAATGATGAGACTACTAAATATTTCAGACCCTTCTAAGGCTTCTAAAGCTACGGAACTTTTACGGTCAGAAGATTCACGTGACAGTGAAAAAGAGTCCGACAGTAGCAGTGATTAAGTCTTTCACTGGCCAGTTTCTGTCATCCCAATTATATTTTGGCCAATACAGTTTGTAATTCGGAATTATGTTTGTTAGTGTGGTAATTTTTTGTGCCCATACTGGTTAATTTAATACATTTATGTATCTAATATAATAGCTATGTATGTGTGTGGGATGATATGTTGCTACGTGTATGTTTGTGTGTAGGACATTTCTGTCATAGCATATTTCAAAAATACATTTTCTTTTTATGTTAATTTTACAAAGTATTACGACTATCTTTTGCCAATATAACCATATAACCAACCTTTATGCAAATTTACATTAAAAACGTCATGTTTAAAAAATGGATCATTTATGATATTTCTACAATATTTCGGACTGAAATTTCTACTTTTCTTTCTATTTTTATTACTTACTTACCTACCCTTACAAAAAAATTATTTTTGTGACACTGTGTAAAGTTTTTAAATATTAATTTATGTTTACTATGTATAACTCTCCATATCTCATTGACACCATATAAAATAAACTCAACAAATGAATCCAAAGGGGAGTTATTGATTTTTGTCTATTTTCCCTATTCAAATTCAAATTCTAATTCAAATATGCTTTATTGTCAGGAGACTTACATCTTCTAGACAAAGCAATTACAATACATTATCCTACATACTAAAAGTAAATTAAAAAATAAGTATACATAAAAAATCTAAAGGTACATAAGCAGAACAACACTAAAGGAGACAAACTCAACAATGTGCACAAACGATACACATAGTCTAAAACTCGATAAAAGATAACAGATGTAATTTTTTTTTTAAAAATGAGTCGTCATAAAACTCAGCCACAGAATAGTAGGCGCCGTCAGTCAGTAAATGGCTAACTCTTCGCTTGAACATATTTAGACTATTTACGGACTTTACACTGTTTGGAAGGTGGTTGTATAACTTTAAGCCCTCATATATAATTTAGTTCCTTACCAGACTGGAAGCGGGGATTGGCAGACGCAGATTTGCGTGCTGTCTGGTAACAGAAGTCACCAGAAGTGAACCTATCGCGATTCCAGAAGACGAGCGAGACAGTCTCCAAGATGTACAGACATGCAACAGTGAGGAGATGCAGGTTAATAAAGAAGGGCCAGCATGATTCTCGAGGTCTCGCTTTAGCGAGGTATCTCACAGCTAGCTTCTGAATCACCAAGAGCATCTGGATCAGGTAACCACTCGCACTTCCCCAGAAGGCTATTCCATAACGAAGGCGGGACTCAATCAGCGCGTAGTAGACCAACCTTCCAATGTCAGTTCCCAGTTCGTCAACAGTGGTCCTCACCGCAAAGCATCCCGACGATAATCTACTGCCAAGGGCAATATGTTCGTCGAACTTTAGCCTACTGTCAATAGTCAGTCTAAGAAACCTACGATACTGTCGGTTGTCCAGCAAAATGTCACCAATCATCAAACATTCCAAATCATATCCAAAACAAACAAGGCTGGTTTTATCGATGTTAAGTGACAAAAGGTTTGCATCACACCATCCTTTCACATTACCCAAATTGGAGGACACAGCGTTACTTAGGGAAGCAACATCAGAACAGTGCCATAAAATGGTAGTGTCATCGGCGAACATGGTAAAATCAATATTTAGGTTAGCAAGGTCATTAATATATAGGAGAAAAAGTAGAGGTCCCAGAATTGAACCCTGAGGCACTCCCCCACTAATGGAATGATGCGCTGACTAATCAGAACCTACCAATACCCGTTGCCTCCGACCGCTCAGGTAGGATTCAAACCAAGACAGGGCCACACCCCTAAAGCCATAGTGGTGGAGCTTCCGCAGCAGAATCTCAAGGTCAACAGAGTAAATGCTTTCGACAGGTCACAGAAGACCGCTGCCGACGCTCCCCCACCACTGATATGAAAATACAATTCCTGCAATAAGTTAAACATTGCGTCATTGGTGCTGGTGTTTCACTGAAAGCCAAACTGGCATCCGCTAAGAACACAGTGTACACTCAGAAACGTGGTAATCCGCTGCTTAATCAACTTCTCTATAATTTTGAATAAAGTGGACAGGACAGAAATTGGTCGGAAGTTAGAGGGATCATTCAGGTCTCCGCCCTTGTGTCGGGGGATAATTAACAGAAAGGGCTACGCATTTGACCGCATTCAGTGCCATACCTCTGGCCTCAAAGAAACGAGAGGCTTGCCTGAGCAATCGCTGCGCGCCATTTGATGTGCTAGTCGCCAAAATTAGGTCATCTGCGTAGCCCATAACACTAAGACTGTTGTCATTGTCTATAGGCAGCCCTTTTCCCAACGTCTCCAACTCGCAGACTAGTTCATCCACGATCAAGTTAAATAAAAGGGGCGATAGTGGATCGCCCTGTTTGACTCCTCTGCTGACGTTGATAGATTATGTGTCCGTAGATTTTAAGGTTATTTTCGTGCTAAGTCCCTAACCACCTCTCTGATGCCGAACCTCTTCAGAGCCCTGTTGACAGATCGGTGTGAGACTGTATCGAAGGCTTTTCGGAGGTCCAGCGGCAGCAGGTGATAGGGTTGTTTGTTAGCCCTTTTGCTCTTAATTATGCTTTGGATGGTTAAATTATTAAGGATGACCCCATCCACTCTCCGGAAGCCCTCAGGTTATGGTGCAAGGGCAAATCAGCCTGCCTTTTGTACAAGACCTTGTTAATTAACCTCAGGAAAGCGTTAGATATTGTTATGGGGCGCCTGTTATTGATAAAACCAGGACCTCCTCCTTTGGGTATTTGTTATGTCTTGCGTTATTATTGATTTTCAATAATTAACACGGAGTAAATAAAGGACACTAATCTTAGTGAACATCAATTTATTACTATTTTAAATTATTCCCTTTATGCAAAAAATCTGCGTGTATATCAATGAATATAAAAAACTAACAATGATAAGGCACAGGTAGGATTAGAGACCTATCGCAAGTTAACCCAAATTAAAACATAACTTGTGGGAATATATAACACCTTTCCCCCAAATTTGAAAACGTCGGATTAACTACCTTACTATACATTATGCTCAAATATACATTAATTTAAACCGACAACCAATCGTTCAGGTGGTTTAATTTGACTACGTCTTCTTAACACTTTAACATGGGCACTGCTTGATTGAACTTCACTATTTTGTGTTATGTTGAAATCATCAGCATTCACATACCCATAACCAGGTTTAATCTCTTTATCTAAATCCGAGCGTGGAAGAATTGAAACATCATTTTTTTTTATTTCACAAAAATTATGTTTAATTTGATTAGCATGACGCTTCCATTGCATTCCACAATCGGTTTTAATGAAGTAGGTTCTTCTACCAAGCACTTCAGATACTTCTCCCTGACACCAAGGACTTTTGTTTGCTCTAAAATCGCGAACCCATACCCGATCGCCGTTTTTGAAAACAACATTTTTATGAGCCCGGAAATATTTTTTTTGTAAATTTTGTTTATTTTCAACAACGGTGGAAACCGACCCATTAGGATTTTTGCAGGAGTTTCTCCCGTCGTGGTATGTGGGGTATTTCTATAATGAAATAAATATCTATTTAGAATTAAATGAATAACCATACTTGGATTATCATGTTTAGCTTTTAAAATTGCTTTTTTCATAATTTTTACCGCCCTTTCGGCTAAACCATTAGTCGCAGGATGATATGGAGCCCCTGTCAAATATTTGACACCGCTTTCTGAAAGAAAATTTTGAAATTCTTCTGAAACAAAAGTTGTTGCGTTATCAGTACATATTTGTGAAGGCAAACCATATCTTGCAAAAATCTCACGGAAAACTTTTATAGTTGTACTAGCTGTAATATTATGCATTTCAAAACATTCAATCCATTTGAATGTTGCATCTATAATAACAAGAAAATTTTTATTAAACAGTGGTCCAAAAAAATCTGCATGTAGGCGTGTCCAGGGTCTTTTTGGCAACTCCCACACTTCTAAAGCAGTGTTTGAAGCATTACTAGCAAAAATTGCGCAAGACTGACATCTTCTTGCTAAATTTTCAATGTCACTATCTATTGAAGGCCACCACACGTAAGACCTTGCAAGCGACTTCATTTTAATAACTCCCATATGGGTACTATGTAACTCATCTAAAATAATTTTTTGAAATTTTTCAGGTATAATTAAACCAAAACCCCCATGAGACATCCCTGTTCTATTGTTATCTCGTGTCTTTTATTAAAATATGGTCTAAATTCGTCAGATGGACAAGAAACAGGCCATCCGTGGCGGACATAAAAAATTATCTTGTTTAAAACCACATCTTTATTTGTCTGGCTTTTTATTTGTAAAAAATTTACAGGTAAATTTACATCTTCTAATAAATTTAAATATGATATTTCTGAATAAATATCCGAGAAAACGTTTTTATCATTATCAGTTTGTATCGACATTTTTAAAGGCATTCTAGATAAAAAATCAGCTGTGTTTTTATCTGAACTAACATATTTTATTTCAAAACTAAAAGCTGACAAAATATGTGCCCATCTTTGCAAACGATTTGCTGCAAAAACTGGAATACCTTTTTTTTCACCAAATACGGTTAATAAAGGTTTATGATTGATCAGTGACTAATAAAAATTTTTGATTATAAATGTACTGAAAAAACTTTTTAACAGCAAAAATTATTGCCAAGGCCTCCTTTTCAATTTGAGAATAAGATATTTCGGCTTTATTTAATAATCGTGATGCAAACGCAATCGGCTTTTCTACATTATTATCAAAAATATGGCTTAAGGTTGCGCCTAAAGCAAATTGACTTGCATCAACCGATAATTTAGTTTTTTTAGTCGGATCAAAATGTGTTAAGATACCAGCAGATAACAACATTGTCTTTGCTTTTTGAAAACTGTTGTCACATTCTAGTGACCAAAGCCATTTGGCATCTTTTTTAAGTAAATCATAAAGAGGTTTTAAAACTGAAGAAACATTAGGAAGAAATTTAGAGTAAAAATTTAGCGTGCCTAAAAATGACTTCAGTTCAGTTATATTTTTAGGAATCGGGCATTCCCTAACCGCCAAAACTCTCTCTTCAGAGGTATGAAGACCATTTTTATCAATTTTATGACCTAAATATGTTACCGAATCCTGAAACAAAAAACATTTATCTTTCTCTACCCTAAGACCACTCTCTTGAAGCCGCTGAAAAACCTTTTCCAGGCGCTCCATATGTTCAAGGTCATTTCTACCTGTCACCAATATGTCGTCTAGAAAACACACGACACCCGGCATTATGAACATTTGTTCCATTATATTTTGAAAAATAGCGGGGGCGCTAGTTATTCCATACGGTAATCTGGTGTACGAGAAAAAACCCTTATGAGTAGAGATAGTGACAAGTTTTCTTGATTCTTCCGTCAGTAAAATTTGCTGATAGGCTTCGGACAAATCAATTTTTGAAAACTTATCCCCACCTTGTAGCTGAGTAAACAAATATTCTATGCGCGGTACAGGAAAATGCTGAGTTTCCAGCTGAGGATTTAAAGTAATTTCAAAATCTCCGCATATGCGAATACCGCCGTTAGACTTTATAACTGGCACTATAGGGGTTGCCCAATTTGTAAATTTGGTTTTAATTAAAACCCCATTATTTACGAGTCGCTCAATTTCTTCTTCTATTTTAGGTTTTAAAGCAAAAGGCACCGGCCTTGCCTTGTAAAATTTTGGAATTGAATCTTTTTTTAAAATTAAACTAACCTTAAATTTGTTAAAAGTACCAAGTTCTGGTTCAAATATATCCTTATATTTTGTTAATAAGTCTGAAAGCTTAGTAGATGAATCTACAACTACTTTACTAACAGTAAAATTATGAAGGTTATTGTTAGCAAAATGCTGTTCATTCTGTGATACATTTTCTACTCTACAAATACCAAAATTTAACATCTGTAAACCATTGCGTCCAATTAGTGGAGGTCCTCCATTTCTCACAACATAAGTCTTTAAAATGTAAGGCCTCTCTTCAAAATTTATATTTACGTTTAAATACCCCAATGGTTTGAAAGTTATACCTACATAATCCTTTAACGATAAATCATTTTTAAACAATTGTTTATTTTTAAAGTGTTTTAAATATAATTTTTCCGATATGGCTGAATGTGCAAAACCCGAATCGGCCTCAAAATTTAAAGGAATATTTTCACAAATTAATTTTACAAAAAATGGTTTAACGTTTTCTGAACTCTCTATATTATTTACATCATCATCATCGTGCGTATTAAAAATAGACTCACCAGATCTAGCTTGAGTATTATTATAAAAAATGGAGTCATTCCTATCCTGAATATGAGAAAAATTATTTTCTGAATCCTGCAAAAAATGTTGCCTATTACGTTTACATTGTGGAGCTAAATGACCTTTAATGCCACAATTGTGACAAACACAGTTTTTAAATACACAGTCATTAGATACATGATTCTTACGACCACACACTACGCACTTATTTTGAAATTGGATATTCTTGCCACCTGCTGCATCATTTTGGAAACGATTTTGTTGGCTGTTGTTTTTACTACCAATGTATTGTGGTACACCATACTTGCCTCGTGTTTTTTGCTTCCCATGATGCTGCGAATTTTGGAAATTAACTGGCTCAGTCTTAATACCAGCTTCCAGATTTCTTACCTCATGCACACGTAAGGCAGACTCTTTACTAAGAGCAATTTTAACTACTTGCTTAAAACTGGCTTTTGAAGCATCCTCTTCAAAAAGTCTATCCATTATTTTATCGTCATTAACTCCTATGACGAAGATATCACGCATAACCGTACAAAGTTCGGTACCAAAGCCACAAGTTGAAGCTAAACTTTTAACTTTTGCCTCCCAATCGGCAACTGGTTCTCCGGTTTTTCGTTTACCACTATAGAACTTAAGTCTTTCTGCAAAATGTGATTTTTCCGAGGAAAAATGCTCCTTGAGTAATTTAATCAACTCATCGTGAGTTTTACTCTCTGGCGAGTCCGGTACACATAAATTACGAACTAGAACGTAGCAGTCCTCAGAAAGCGTGTTCAGCAGAATTGCCCGTTTACGTTCATTATCTGAAATGCCATTTGCAATAAAAAATTGCTTAAGTCTTTCATTAAAAACGGAAAAATTTTGGATCGAAATTATTTAGCGAACCCAAAAGTCCAATCATTTCAACCTTGGCTCCCGACATACTTGTTTCCGGCGGCGCCATTTATCACCGGCACTTGACCGTTTTTTACTGAGAATTTCCTTAGTTTTTTTTTAGTACTAAAGACACCACTTCGCGAATACCCGAATCGGCCCGTAGGCTTCTAAAGCCACTACCTCGTCGCCAATGTTATGTCTTGCGTTATTATTGATTTTCAATAATCAACACGGAGTAAATAAAGGACACTAATCTGAGTGAACATCAATTTATTACTATTTTAAATTATTCTCTTTATGCAGACAATCTGCGTGTATATCAATGAATATAAAAAACTAACAATGATAAGGCACAGGTAGGATTAGAGACCTATCGCAAGTTAACCCAAATTAAAACATAACTTGTGGGAATATATAACAGTATTAAAATCGTTCTGCTGCTCTTCCAGTCAGTAGAAACTACCCCGAAGAGCAGCATTACGTTGTACATAATGCACAATTTTTTGTCATTAAAAAGCCGCAGGTCGGACGGCTTTTACGCCATCCGGCCCTGCGGCATTCGAACTCATAGCGAGGAGGGCCGCGCTCAGCTCTTCCTCCCTAATTGGGTGGGAGAGCGAGCGCGGCGCCTCCTTCTGATCTAAAATGGGCGAATTATCATCCACTGAAGGAGATCCAAAGATAATATTGTACTCCGCTTCTATTGTACCCGCATCGGGGCCGGCCCCCTTCGCTTCTTCCCAAGGAATACCCTCGACCAAATGCTCAGCCAGCTTGACTTTCTTGTTCTTATATAGCCCCTGAATCCTCTTGTAATGTTTGGCGCGCCGGGCAGAGCGATTTAAGTGAACATCTTCTGCTCTATTCAGTCCGGCGCGACATGTGATTTTGATATTATTGTTCCCGCCTCTGCGGGGGGGCAAGATTTAATGCATAACGGGAGAGTGCTTGACGCACATTCTCCCGATGTTGTGCACGATTATGTAACTGTGAGAGGTTCAGAAGGCGTACATCATGATCAACTAGATTCTAGATCGTGGTCAGGATTATTGGCATATTGTCGGAGGTGCTCCCTGAGTTCTGTGGCGAGGTCGGCGTCTTCCGCGGGCGCAACAGGTTCGGGCAATACATCGGGCCTGTCTACCTGGCTGGGTACGTTGACCTCTTCCACCAACGCCACTCTGCTTATGTTAGCCTGGCTGGGCGCCACCCCTTCTGCCACATCTTTCGCCTGATCCTCCCGTTGCTCTGGCGCAACCTCATCCAAAGCCTCGAGTGGGCCCGCCTTGTTATCGGCGCCCAACGAGCGAACAAATTCTTTGTAGTGCGGTTTTTTCCTTATGTATCTGATCTGATGGATAGTTAACTCCGGAAAATTTATATTCAGATGTTTGTTTATGAATTTGCCAGTGAAGTTTGCCGCCACCCTGCCGATTCGAATGAGCAATTCATCCTCGTCGACATCAGCGGGTTCGGCCACTGGGGCCACTGGTTCGTACTGTTCTTCCAGTGCTCGGTTGTATTCAACCGGGTGGGTCATGCGCAAGTGCTGGCGCATGCCAGCGTGGTTCCCAAAAACCCGTTCACAAACTGGGCAGGCTTCCTCATCGCGGTCATCAGGAGGCTAGCGACATCTGCGTCGCGCAAGGTGGTTGTTTAGCCCCTTATCGGAGGCAAACTCCTTGCCGCACACGCACAGGACCATGATCTTTCGCTCTCAAAGTGCGCAGGGATATCACCGGCAGCAAAGAGTACTCGGTGAGTGAAGTAATTTAGGGTCCAATATACCCTGCGCTGTATGACCCGAGTTTCGGGTGCAAAACAGGCGAACCTGTTGATCCTGGCTCTCCCTCAGCCTTTAAAAAAGTGCATAAAAAAGAGCACTAAAAAGTGCTCTAAAAAAAAGCAAATCTTGAATTTTGTTGTCAACAAATGGACCTCGTGACTAACCAGAAGTGAAGCTCCTGTGGGCCAGTTCTGCTAGCCTTTAGTCGTAGGAGCTTATAGCGTGGGTTAGCAAGCAAGGGTGCAGGCAGAATAGAAAAGATGACCGGACTTTGTCCAAAAACAAAGTCGAAAAAAGGGGCAAGCGCCTACTCCCTTACGAGAGCAGACACTTGCCCAAAAGAGAATTAGAAATGCTGCATCGAGAACCGATGCAGCATACAGCCCAAAAACACCCTCACAGACCAGTGCCACACGACTGACTGCCGGCTTGCGTTTCGTATTTTTGGTTCCACTGTGCAGCGTCAGAGAATGTGGCATCTATTGTCAGAACTTATACCGTTAAAGCCCAGAATACCTTATCTACACAGAAGCGACACTGAGCCGTTTTCACGGGTCTGATTTTGAGTGCGCCGGCGCGCCGAATGGGTAGTAGTCACCGCCCAATAACCTTGCCCCATCATCAATGTTGTTTACTTTCTCTCTGCGAATAGCAACAGTTGAGGTTAAGGTTTGTTTTGTTTTGTGTTTACAGCAGTTCAGTTTTGTGATTTTTTAACTTTGGTTAAAAATGCCAAGTAACAATTCACTACCCACAGGTAAAAACCAGGTAAGTCTGAAAATCCAAATTTTACAGGGGAAGATTAAAACGTTTATTTAATGAACCATGCATAAAATATATCCGATTTCTGTATCACTGCATACATATTGTTAAAAGCATCCTGCTCATACATAATTATGCGAAAAAAAAAGCATTTTTTTTAATGAAAAAAAAACGCTACTTACTTGGTTATTAGCAATTCAAAAAAATACTTGTCCGGTTTTAAGCGAAAATGAAAAATCGAATGTGTAATTATATTTTTACTTCTCATATAAAAACAACTACTCCATCTCAAAGTCTTCAATACACTAGGGATATGTAGTCTACTTAAAAAGATAAAAAAGTTTTTAAGATGCTACAAAGTTATATTAAGATATCAAAAAAAACATACCTGGTTGGTGGCTACGACATATCTGGTTGTTTTCATTTTTGTTTAAATAATATAATACTAAAAAAAACAGGAAACATAGAATAAGCAGAAATTTAACCTATTCAAAAGAACTATTTTAAAAGAATCTAACTCAACTACTCAGGATCGCTCCCAGAAGAGCTAATATCTGCTAAATCAGGGTCAACAGTAGCCCTGGAATCCGTTTTTAAATTTTCATAAAATGAATGAAATGTTGGCTCTATAAAATGTAAAAGTTCCAAAAGATTCGACTTCTTCTCAGCACTGATAGGGACTGGACCATCATGGCAAAGTAGTGGTAGGCCTATTGAGAATGCGTTGTTCCCATTAGTTTTTGGTCGAGCGATTCTTCTTTTATAATCGATCTCTTGGAATTGTGCCCCATCTAACAGGGATGTTTTATATTGCATGGAGCCTATACAGGATTTGGTATAACGACACCATTTGATATTACTCCATGCGACTTTTTCTCCATTAAGGTTAACTTTTCTTTGAACAAGCACACCTAGAGGAATAAAACCATTTAGTTAATTACAAAAAAATCGGATTTGTGTAATACCTTTTAGTAACGACGAAAAATCCAAAAAATGCTCCTGTTCCATTTGAACAACAACGAATTTGGTTTTAGCCCCACAAGATTCGACCATTCTGTACCAATCGTAAGGGTGATTTATTCTGATGTTTGTCTTCTTCTTTTTTCGTTCTATTATGGAGTGGTCCTGGTCGCATTCCATATGAGTGTGACCAGGTACTAAGAACTTATGGTCAATTGTCTGAACTCCAATATTTTCTTGAGATATAGCACAGAGGAACATTGCCGAGACATGATTATTCTGATTCTGACTTCCGCATGTATCCGAAAACAAAGTTAAATGTTTTATGTCTTGAGACAAAGAAGATATGTGACGAAACAAGCATGAGGCTACTTGATTCCCACCTCTGCCAGATATGGCTTCATGCCACATGTAACAGAAAGCGGTACCAGTGTCACAATCATGGATAGTGAGATTGAACGTCCAGAGCTGACGTTTGTAGAATGCCACTGAAGTGGTAAGTTGGGGGGTAGCAAGGCATTGTTGCATATCAAACACTAGGGTTTTTCTGGTGGAATCTTTTCGTGATTCCTCTCTATCGGCACTTTTAGTTTCATACGCCCTCTCTGCTTCTGCATGGATATTATTTAATTCGCGTTGTACCTCTTCATTGTGTTCTATATCCAACTTCATTTTTAGCGTATCACATTTAGAACAAGTGTCAGCTTTCGGCTGCTTAAACTTTAAGCCCAGTGAATGAAATATGTTACTATAGATCGTGCGGCTTACTTTGGGTTGACCTTTCTCTAGATCCATTGTATACAAATCATACATTGTTTGAAGATTTAGGTGTGAGGGTAGGTATTGCTTTGACGAGCGTTTTCTCGTATAGTGGGATTCATATGCGGGAAATTTTTTGGTATGCTCCTTGACAAAATTTATGGTTTCTGGTGAGTGTTTATTAGCTGAAATAGGAAAAACTACAATGTAGTTAGTTTTTTAAATGTACATGTAAAAATTATACCTGATGGACACGTTCCCCTTTCGTCTTTACTTATTATTCCTGGTACTGTTGAGCTTTGCTTCTTTTTTATACATGCTTCAATAAAACTGTTAGTCTCCCCCAAAGTCCCGACAAAACACTTTTTGCATTCTCTGACTTTTTCACCCTCGTTTTCAAAATAGTACTCATAACTATATTCCCTTTTCTTCTGTTTTTCTATTGGTACCTTCTTAACTCTCATAACTTGTTTCTCCTTTTGAACTAGTGAACTTGCTACAAAGTTTCTTCTAAAATCATAGTTTCCTCTTTTCCAATACTCTTCAAAAATCGCTTTTCTGAAACTTGCTGATAATTTTTGAGCACAGTTAAGTCTACACGGATCTAAAGTCTAGGTTTCACAACTTTTCCTGATTTAGTAAGATATTTCTTCCCGGTATTTCTCATTTCTTTACGAAATTTCACGGCTTTTCGAGAATGAACCTTCCAACCTTGGCTTAAATCTTCCTCTTCATCTGTCTTTTCATTCAAGCTCCTGACTTCAGTGTCATCTATATTCTCTTCATTGGCCGAATTGTTCTCTTCTAAGTCTGAAACGCTTTGAGAATCACTAGGTTCATAGTCCGGATCAACTATTTTTCGTTCATCACCCTCACAATTAAAGCGGTCTTCATTTTCATTAAAAATCTGTGACGTACTGCGCTTATCGATATTTTTTATCCCAGAAATATGTTGGCCATTTAAATTAAAGATATTCTCGTTATCAGTAGAGGTAGCTGCAAAACTTTCGCTCAAGTGACACTCATCTATGTCATTTTGAAATAAAACTGGCAGACTCATAATATCTACGTTTTGCAATGGAGTCAGTACAGGCTCTTCATTTTCTATGAGCTCAGACTCATTTGCACAGAGGTCATCGTCAGCATATACAGATATCTCATTACCACCTAGATCCGTGTTATTCATTACATCACTACTCGTATCAGTACCTGGAAAGAGTACTTTTCTAAAATTGCAAGTATTTCCCAGACTACTAAACAGATAAAGAGTGCCGCATATCAATTTAAAAAATATTTCACCAGAAAAAAAATTGGGGTGTGCTATTCAAATTCAAAAACTAAAAGTGTTGGGAAAAATCTATCTTGCAGAAAAATTTCTCCTTTGAAAAAATTCTAAAAAATATCCTCACTCGAAAGCATGTTCAAAAACAAAAAAAGCTATTTGATATTTTTGAAATCGGCAATTTTTCAAAATCACTCTGTAGATTGGAAACACTTTGACACATCAAAATGCGGAAACGCATACACATTTTTGGCTATCTAGACTAGAAATTTCAAACTCCCTGAGAGCCCCTCAATTTGAACTACCCTGTACATTCAGAAAGTATCCTTCGCATTGTTATACTGTTTAAACACACCCTATATGAAATGGAATAATCCGTTGAAAACAGAGAGGCCCTAGACTACTTTTTTAATATACCCCGTACGGTGCAAAAATATGTTTTTAGATATAGGCCCAATTGTATTGTATTTCTGTAATTACCAGGTAGTTAATATAGACGAAACCATGCATATAAGATTTTTAAATTGGCCTTGTTTTCATTGGGATTATTTTTATTGTACCCATTCATCCAATATTCAGTATTTCAAGTATTTAGTTGAAGCAATTTTGAATATTTTACTTACCCATATCGATAATATGTGCCTTTGCAGCTAGTTCAATAATTTTGGATGTTCTACTACTCATTTTTACATAAAAAGCACAACTCACTTTTCACAAACGACAAACAACAAAAATGAAGATCTATACCGTAGTATTATAACCTCAAAATAACTATTATTAACGGAAAGTGTGGTAAAGCCGCAAAATCGCGCGAATTTTCTGCAACGCACATAACCAGATATGTGCACTTATGATAGAAAACAAGCGGATGTTAGTTAGCAAAAAAACGGACAAATCTAGTGCACGAGCCTAGATTTTTGATCCAGAATCATTAAGTCTACTTATCTGGTTTTTAGCAGACATAATTATTCATTTTAGAATAATATTGTTTGATAAGAACCGAAGAAGTACATATATGTTGCTTTAAGCGGGATAATTCTTATGGTGAAAAAACGCATTTGTCAACTTGTCTTATTTTTAGCAAATAAAATGCTTCCGAAGTGTCAATGTTTTAAAGATTTGTCCACTTATCTCTACATTTTGAACGATAAGTCTACTTGAGCGGTTTGAAACTTTGAAAAGTACAAAATTTGTGACTTATCTGTAAATTATTTTGCACACAGATGAAAAACCGCTGTTAGTAGACTTGTCTGGTTTTTACCAAACAAAGCGCAATCGTCTAACAAACCCAGAGGTGCAAAAAACACGATTTGAAATAAAATACGACTTATCTGGTTTTTATCCGTCAGTAGTGAATTATTGTGCTTACTCCAAAAGCGGCATGGGCATATCAGTTTTTGCCTTTCCTAAAGAGCGAAACAGGTAGGTGTACAAAAACTTTTTGTTTTGGTCAAGGTTAGTTATGGAAAGGGCTGCTATGGCCAATTAGTAAAATATTGTGAATTAATGTAGATAATTGAATATTTTATGCTGTATTGATCAAATTAAATTCAACATTAGCATAATAAACCCAAGAGTTATTTTTGTTTATGTATTCCTTTATAAGAGGAAAATTAATCTGATATTACCTAGTTTATTCATTTGAACGACACTTTGCCACAATTAAATTTAGAATCAGGTTATATTGATGGTTGTCAGGGCCGTCGAGAGCTGGGACGGGCCCCGGGGCAATACCATTTTTGGTAATTATTTAGATTAGTGGAAGCAGCGAATTTTTTCATGAAATTTTGCACAGACCCTAATTTTGGGTCGTAGAACACGAATCCGAAGTCAGTTTTTGGCGGTCTCGTAAAATTTTTTTTTAAACTTTTAGGTTAGCTTTTTCAATGAATTTCTTTAAATTTGTTGGGTGAGTAAAAAGGTGGTCAGGTTTGCTCAGTTTTGATTGATATAGATACATATATATCTATATCAATCAAAACTGAGCAAACCTGACCACCTTTTTGCTCAGGTTGGGTGAGCAAAAAAAAAATTTTTTTACGAGACCGCCAAAAACTGACTTCGGATTCGTGTTCTACGACCCAAAATTAGGGTCTGTGCAAAATTTCATGAACAAATTCGCTGCTTCCACTAATCTAAATAATTACCAAATTTTTCTGGCCCTGGGCCCCCTAGCTAATAATCGAGAGCCCCGGAGCAGTAAGGTTTGTCTGGCCCGGCGCCCCCTGGCTGATCAGTAATTTTTGAGTTTCGGGCCCCTCAAAGCAGTGCGAGCCCGGGGAATTTGCTCCCCCCCCCTCTTGATTGGCCTGATGGTTGTTTATCTGGTGAATTCCTTTAATGGATAAAAAAAGTACCTATATTTAAACAAAAGAATGGCACCTATATGTAACTCTTTCGAATAACTAAATGAACCTAGCCTTATTTTTTGTTCCATAGAGGTTTTGTATTAAATCCTAGAGTTTGTATAAAATATTGCTTTTATTGTTTCCTACCCTTAGCATTCTTACTTACAAGTAATATTTTTTTTAGAGCAGATATGTGGATTCATGCATGTAGTCGAGCTGGCCTGCTCCTCAAGGATTTGGACATTCTTCATAATTATCACACATTATGTGAAAAACACTTTGAGGACAAGCATCTTCCTAAAGGAGGTACTCGAAAAACCCTTATAGGTGAAGCCCTACCTACTCTGTTTCAGCATTTTTTAAAAAGAATAACAGAAGGTTGTATTATAGGAAGTCCTTGTAAATTTATGGGGGTTGCAGGTAACTTGCTTTTTATAAGTAATTTTCTTTGTTAAGGCCCAGAATACCTTAATAGGGTATTCTGGGGTTAAGGCTTAATATTTATAGTTTGAAATACGAAAAAAAAAACATAAAATTATAAATTCAGTTCAAAACTCTGTACTAAATTATAATTTTGGTATATAAACAGTAGGTATGTCCCTGCAGTAGGGTTTACGAGATAAAAAAATCATACAAAATAAAATATTTTTTATTTGAATACCTTACTTGGCTTACAGGGAAAATCAGATTGGTTTAAAAAAAATATTTTATTTCTCACATTGGCCATTAGGCTATAAGGCGATCACTTTATTCTGTCGTATTCTTGTCTAGGATACTAAGTAATAAAATTAAATGCATAGGCCTCACAGATTTTATAAAAATTAGGGTGCCTAGATTGGAGGCTAGGAGGTCTAATATCTTTAATACCAGCGCCGCAGACAAATATTCTTATTTCGTTGCCGTTTTATCAAATGTTTAGGAATTATAATGCTATAGAAAACAGTGTAGATATACTATATATCTAACTTTTTCTTCATAGTATAAGTATATATTACCATTGTTATAATTAAGTTTTTTTTTAAGTTATGTTAATTTTATATCTTCTTTTTCCTCATCCTATAAATGTTAACCTGTTGCATATTGTAACTGTATGTATATATGTATATATATATATATATATATATATATATATATATATATATATATATATATATATATATATATATATATAAACATATGTTACCCGCAAAGTCCGTTTCATCGTCATACTTAAGTTTGCCTAGGTAAACCGCACATTGCCGGGACGTTTTGGGCAAAGTCCGAAATTGTTCTCTAGTTCGGAGTTTGCCTAGAATGAAACCCGGCAAACTTAGGTTTGCCAAACACGTTTTAGGAAAAGTCCGAAATATGTTCTAACCTTTGTGTTGTATCATGATAATTGGTATACTAGTGATGCTAAGCCTGTAAATAACATGATTTCATGGTATTTCATTAAGTTAAATATACCTTCATAATATACTTATTAAACATTTTTTATTAAATGATAATAACAAACCTGAGCAAACCCGGTCCAGTTACACGAATAGACAAACACTCAAAGCAGGGCGCGCATTGAATTGACTCGGCTCGGTAAGTTTCGTTCGAAATGCTGACAGTCAAAGCGCATTGATTCGGCTATCGGTTCTTTAAAATAGCTGCAACTATTGTGATGTATAGACGTAGTATCGTATCAAACGATTTTTCGCAATTTCCTCCTAAGCATTCTCCTTCCGCACATTGTCGTGATTCTTCGGGTCGTACAAGAAACATAAAAACCAAAGTTTACTATCAAAACTTCGTCCGCCATTGCGTCTCAATACGAGAAGTAGTCGCAGGCAGTCGGACATTTCGACAATTTTTGCTCCGATTCCGATTTGGTCGTCCCGAGCCGGCGAAACCGATTCAAGGCGCTCCTCTTCATATAATTGCATGTATACCAAACCTTTTGACTGGGCCGTGCCGTGCCGAGCCGAGTCGATTCAATGCGTGCCCTGCTTAAGGCTGCATTTACCGACCACACCCATTTATTGCCAACTTAATTTTATTTTGGTACAATGTTTTACTTTATTTTTCTTTTGTATGAATATTGTCACAATATTAACCGTAGATTCATATTCTATAGGTATTTTTTAACATATTAATAAAAGTCTCAAGATATTTTATGATTTATTTTAGGAAAATAATATTTAAAAAGAATATTGAGGTCCTAGTGTCAGAAAAAAGTCACCACATATATTTTAAAATATTAATCTTTCGAATGAAATCATTATACATGTTGAAACTTTAAAAAATTAACTAAAAATTGCTTGCAGGATATTAATCTATATTTAATATACTTATAATTTTATTGTTAAAAATTTTAAAGCCGAAACACCATGACAAAATGAAATTAAGTTGACCACCATGGACGCGATCGGAAAATGCCGCCTTAAACAATCAGCGCAGTGCGTGTGTACCTGCGACGTATTACAAACAGACTATAACTAGTTACGACTAGAAAATGAACAGCGACGTAACGGTCACAAATTTATTATTTCGGACTTTTCCTAAAACGTGTTTGGCAAACCTAAGTTTGCCGGGTTACATTCTAGGCAAACTCCGAAATAGAGAACAATTTCGGACTTTGCCGAAAACGCCCCGGCAATGTGCGGTTTACCTAGGCAAACTTAAGTATGACGATGAAACGGACTTTGCCGGTAACATATATATATATATATATATATATATATATATATATATATATATATATATATATATATATATATATATATATATATATATATAAAGAGAGGAGAATTATTGTGGGCATGTCCGCTAGCAATGAACAGTAAAATGAAAAGTTAGAATGGTAACCCGTACGACACGTGTTTCTGCTCATTGGCTTCATCAGGCCCACGTATGTGACTGTGCCTCTCAACATAAGTCGAGATGCACAACGTCACATACGCAGTTACGGGTGTAACCTTAAGAAAAGGAAAAAAAAAAATATATTTAACGAGGACCACAAACAGGAGCCAGTGCACCAATTTGTGGCTTCAGCCAAAAGACCCCTTTTTTGGGGGCAACAATTAGCGTCGCCGACGGAGGCAACTATAGCCAACTGTCGTGGTATCCTATAAGCCCAAGAGAAGAAAAACAAATGCTAGAAACTAGCGCGGATCGATACATAAAAAAAGAGAGGAGAATTATTGTGGGCATGTCCGCTAGCAATGAACAGTAAAATGAAAAGTTAGAATGGTAACCCGTACGACACGTGTTTCTGCTCATTGGCTTCATCAGGCCCACGTATGTGACTGTGCCTCTCAACATAAGTCGAGATGCACAACGTCACATACGCAGTTACGGGTGTAACCTTAAGAAAAGGAAAAAAAAAATATATTTAACGAGGACCACAAACAGGAGCCAGTGCACCAATTTGTGGCTTCAGCCAAAAGACCCCTTTTTTGGGGGCAACAATTAGCGTCGCCGACGGAGGCAACTATAGCCAACTGTCGTGGTATCCTATAAGCCCAAGAGAAGAAAAACAAATGCTAGAAACTAGCGCGGATCGATACATAAAAAAAGAGAGGAGAATTATTGTGGGCATGTCCGCTAGCAATGAACAGTAAAATGAAAAGTTAGAATGGTAACCCGTACGACACGTGTTTCTGCTCATTGGCTTCATCAGGCCCACGTATGTGACTGTGCCTCTCAACATAAGTCGAGATGCACAACGTCACATACGCAGTTACGGGTGTAACCTTAAGAAAAGGAAAAAAAAAAATATATTTAACGAGGACCACAAACAGGAGCCAGTGCACCAATTTGTGGCTTCAGCCAAAAGACCCCTTTTTTGGGGGCAACAATTAGCGTCGCCGACGGAGGCAACTATAGCCAACTGTCGTGGTATCCTATAAGCCCAAGAGAAGAAAAACAAATGCTAGAAACTAGCGCGGATCGATACATAAAAAAAGAGAGGAGAATTATTGTGGGCATGTCCGCTAGCAATGAACAGTAAAATGAAAAGTTAGAATGGTAACCCGTACGACACGTGTTTCTGCTCATTGGCTTCATCAGGCCCACGTATGTGACTGTGCCTCTCAACATAAGTCGAGATGCACAACGTCACATACGCAGTTACGGGTGTAACCTTAAGAAAAGGAAAAAAAAAATATATTTAACGAGGACCACAAACAGGAGCCAGTGCACCAATTTGTGGCTTCAGCCAAAAGACCCCTTTTTTGGGGGCAACAATTAGCGTCGCCGACGGAGGCAACTATAGCCAACTGTCGTGGTATCCTATAAGCCCAAGAGAAGAAAAACAAATGCTAGAAACTAGCGCGGATCGATACATAAAAAAAGAGAGGAGAATTATTGTGGGCATGTCCGCTAGCAATGAACAGTAAAATGAAAAGTTAGAATGGTAACCCGTACGACACGTGTTTCTGCTCATTGGCTTCATCAGGCCCACGTATGTGACTGTGCCTCTCAACATAAGTCGAGATGCACAACGTCACATACGCAGTTACGGGTGTAACCTTAAGAAAAGGAAAAAAAAAATATATTTAACGAGGACCACAAACAGGAGCCAGTGCACCAATTTGTGGCTTCAGCCAAAAGACCCCTTTTTTGGGGGCAACAATTAGCGTCGCCGACGGAGGCAACTATAGCCAACTGTCGTGGTATCCTATAAGCCCAAGAGAAGAAAAACAAATGCTAGAAACTAGCGCGGATCGATACATAAAAAAAGAGAGGAGAATTATTGTGGGCATGTCCGCTAGCAATGAACAGTAAAATGAAAAGTTAGAATGGTAACCCGTACGACACGTGTTTCTGCTCATTGGCTTCATCAGGCCCACGTATGTGACTGTGCCTCTCAACATAAGTCGAGATGCACAACGTCACATACGCAGTTACGGGTGTAACCTTAAGAAAAGGAAAAAAAAAATATATTTAACGAGGACCACAAACAGGAGCCAGTGCACCAATTTGTGGCTTCAGCCAAAAGACCCCTTTTTTGGGGGCAACAATTAGCGTCGCCGACGGAGGCAACTATAGCCAACTGTCGTGGTATCCTATAAGCCCAAGAGAAGAAAAACAAATGCTAGAAACTAGCGCGGATCGATACATAAAAAAAGAGAGGAGAATTATTGTGGGCATGTCCGCTAGCAATGAACAGTAAAATGAAAAGTTAGAATGGTAACCCGTACGACACGTGTTTCTGCTCATTGGCTTCATCAGGCCCACGTATGTGACTGTGCCTCTCAACATAAGTCGAGATGCACAACGTCACATACGCAGTTACGGGTGTAACCTTAAGAAAAGGAAAAAAAAATATATTTAACGAGGACCACAAACAGGAGCCAGTGCACCAATTTGTGGCTTCAGCCAAAAGACCCCTTTTTTGGGGGCAACAATTAGCGTCGCCGACGGAGGCAACTATAGCCAACTGTCGTGGTATCCTATAAGCCCAAGAGAAGAAAAACAAATGCTAGAAACTAGCGCGGATCGATACATAAAAAAAGAGAGGAGAATTATTGTGGGCATGTCCGCTAGCAATGAACAGTAAAATGAAAAGTTAGAATGGTAACCCGTACGACACGTGTTTCTGCTCATTGGCTTCATCAGGCCCACGTATGTGACTGTGCCTCTCAACATAAGTCGAGATGCACAACGTCACATACGCAGTTACGGGTGTAACCTTAAGAAAAGGAAAAAAAAAATATATTTAACGAGGACCACAAACAGGAGCCAGTGCACCAATTTGTGGCTTCAGCCAAAAGACCCCTTTTTTGGGGGCAACAATTAGCGTCGCCGACGGAGGCAACTATAGCCAACTGTCGTGGTATCCTATAAGCCCAAGAGAAGAAAAACAAATGCTAGAAACTAGCGCGGATCGATACATAAAAAAAGAGAGGAGAATTATTGTGGGCATGTCCGCTAGCAATGAACAGTAAAATGAAAAGTTAGAATGGTAACCCGTACGACACGTGTTTCTGCTCATTGGCTTCATCAGGCCCACGTATGTGACTGTGCCTCTCAACATAAGTCGAGATGCACAACGTCACATACGCAGTTACGGGTGTAACCTTAAGAAAAGGAAAAAAAAAATATATTTAACGAGGACCACAAACAGGAGCCAGTGCACCAATTTGTGGCTTCAGCCAAAAGACCCCTTTTTTGGGGGCAACAATTAGCGTCGCCGACGGAGGCAACTATAGCCAACTGTCGTGGTATCCTATAAGCCCAAGAGAAGAAAAACAAATGCTAGAAACTAGCGCGGATCGATACATAAAAAAAGAGAGGAGAATTATTGTGGGCATGTCCGCTAGCAATGAACAGTAAAATGAAAAGTTAGAATGGTAACCCGTACGACACGTGTTTCTGCTCATTGGCTTCATCAGGCCCACGTATGTGACTGTGCCTCTCAACATAAGTCGAGATGCACAACGTCACATACGCAGTTACGGGTGTAACCTTAAGAAAAGGAAAAAAAAAAATATATTTAACGAGGACCACAAACAGGAGCCAGTGCACCAATTTGTGGCTTCAGCCAAAAGACCCCTTTTTTGGGGGCAACAATTAGCGTCGCCGACGGAGGCAACTATAGCCAACTGTCGTGGTATCCTATAAGCCCAAGAGAAGAAAAACAAATGCTAGAAACTAGCGCGGATCGATACATAAAAAAAGAGAGGAGAATTATTGTGGGCATGTCCGCTAGCAATGAACAGTAAAATGAAAAGTTAGAATGGTAACCCGTACGACACGTGTTTCTGCTCATTGGCTTCATCAGGCCCACGTATGTGACTGTGCCTCTCAACATAAGTCGAGATGCACAACGTCACATACGCAGTTACGGGTGTAACCTTAAGAAAAGGAAAAAAAAATATATTTAACGAGGACCACAAACAGGAGCCAGTGCACCAATTTGTGGCTTCAGCCAAAAGACCCCTTTTTTGGGGGCAACAATTAGCGTCGCCGACGGAGGCAACTATAGCCAACTGTCGTGGTATCCTATAAGCCCAAGAGAAGAAAAACAAATGCTAGAAACTAGCGCGGATCGATACATAAAAAAAGAGAGGAGAATTATTGTGGGCATGTCCGCTAGCAATGAACAGTAAAATGAAAAGTTAGAATGGTAACCCGTACGACACGTGTTTCTGCTCATTGGCTTCATCAGGCCCACGTATCGTACGGGTTACCATTCTAACTTTTCATTTTACTGTTCATTGCTAGCGGACATGCCCACAATAATTCTCCTCTCTTTTTTTATGTATCGATCCGCGCTAGTTTCTAGCATTTGTTTTTCTTCTCTTGGGCTTATAGGATACCACGACAGTTGGCTATAGTTGCCTCCGTCGGCGACGCTAATTGTTGCCCCCAAAAAAGGGGTCTTTTGGCTGAAGCCACAAATTGGTGCACTGGCTCCTGTTTGTGGTCCTCGTTAAATATATTTTTTTTTTCCTTTTCTTAAGGTTACACCCGTAACTGCGTATGTGACGTTGTGCATCTCGACTTATGTTGAGAGGCACAGTCACATACGTGGGCCTGATGAAGCCAATGAGCAGAAACACGTGTCGTACGGGTTACCATTCTAACTTTTCATTTTACTGTTCATTGCTAGCGGACATGCCCACAATAATTCTCCTCTCTTTTTTTATGTATCGATCCGCGCTAGTTTCTAGCATTTGTTTTTCTTCTCTTGGGCTTATAGGATACCACGACAGTTGGCTATAGTTGCCTCCGTCGGCGACGCTAATTGTTGCCCCCAAAAAAGGGGTCTTTTGGCTGAAGCCACAAATTGGTGCACTGGCTCCTGTTTGTGGTCCTCGTTAAATATATTTTTTTTTCCTTTTCTTAAGGTTACACCCGTAACTGCGTATGTGACGTTGTGCATCTCGACTTATGTTGAGAGGCACAGTCACATACGTGGGCCTGATGAAGCCAATGAGCAGAAACACGTGTCGTACGGGTTACCATTCTAACTTTTCATTTTACTGTTCGTTGCTAGCGGACATGCCCACAATAATTCTCCTCTCTTTTTTTATGTATCGATCCGCGCTAGTTTCTAGCATTTGTTTTTCTTCTCTTGGGCTTATAGGATACCACGACAGTTGGCTATAGTTGCCTCCGTCGGCGACGCTAATTGTTGCCCCCAAAAAAGGGGTCTTTTGGCTGAAGCCACAAATTGGTGCACTGGCTCCTGTTTGTGGTCCTCGTTAAATATATTTTTTTTTTCCTTTTCTTAAGGTTACACCCGTAACTGCGTATGTGACGTTGTGCATCTCGACTTATGTTGAGAGGCACAGTCACATACGTGGGCCTGATGAAGCCAATGAGCAGAAACACGTGTCGTACGGGTTACCATTCTAACTTTTCATTTTACTGTTCATTGCTAGCGGACATGCCCACAATAATTCTCCTCTCTTTTTTTATGTATCGATCCGCGCTAGTTTCTAGCATTTGTTTTTCTTCTCTTGGGCTTATAGGATACCACGACAGTTGGCTATAGTTGCCTCCGTCGGCGACGCTAATTGTTGCCCCCAAAAAAGGGGTCTTTTGGCTGAAGCCACAAATTGGTGCACTGGCTCCTGTTTGTGGTCCTCGTTAAATATATTTTTTTTTTCCTTTTCTTAAGGTTACACCCGTAACTGCGTATGTGACGTTGTGCATCTCGACTTATGTTGAGAGGCACAGTCACATACGTGGGCCTGATGAAGCCAATGAGCAGAAACACGTGTCGTACGGGTTACCATTCTAACTTTTCATTTTACTGTTCATTGCTAGCGGACATGCCCACAATAATTCTCCTCTCTTTTTTTATGTATCGATCCGCGCTAGTTTCTAGCATTTGTTTTTCTTCTCTTGGGCTTATAGGATACCACGACAGTTGGCTATAGTTGCCTCCGTCGGCGACGCTAATTGTTGCCCCCAAAAAAGGGGTCTTTTGGCTGAAGCCACAAATTGGTGCACTGGCTCCTGTTTGTGGTCCTCGTTAAATATATTTTTTTTTTCCTTTTCTTAAGGTTACACCCGTAACTGCGTATGTGACGTTGTGCATCTCGACTTATGTTGAGAGGCACAGTCACATACGTGGGCCTGATGAAGCCAATGAGCAGAAACACGTGTCGTACGGGTTACCATTCTAACTTTTCATTTTACTGTTCATTGCTAGCGGACATGCCCACAATAATTCTCCTCTCTTTTTTTATGTATCGATCCGCGCTAGTTTCTAGCATTTGTTTTTCTTCTCTTGGGCTTATAGGATACCACGACAGTTGGCTATAGTTGCCTCCGTCGGCGACGCTAATTGTTGCCCCCAAAAAAGGGGTCTTTTGGCTGAAGCCACAAATTGGTGCACTGGCTCCTGTTTGTGGTCCTCGTTAAATATATTTTTTTTTTCCTTTTCTTAAGGTTACACCCGTAACTGCGTATGTGACGTTGTGCATCTCGACTTATGTTGAGAGGCACAGTCACATACGTGGGCCTGATGAAGCCAATGAGCAGAAACACGTGTCGTACGGGTTACCATTCTAACTTTTCATTTTACTGTTCATTGCTAGCGGACATGCCCACAATAATTCTCCTCTCTTTTTTTATGTATCGATCCGCGCTAGTTTCTAGCATTTGTTTTTCTTCTCTTGGGCTTATAGGATACCACGACAGTTGGCTATAGTTGCCTCCGTCGGCGACGCTAATTGTTGCCCCCAAAAAAGGGGTCTTTTGGCTGAAGCCACAAATTGGTGCACTGGCTCCTGTTTGTGGTCCTCGTTAAATATATTTTTTTTTTTCCTTTTCTTAAGGTTACACCCGTAACTGCGTATGTGACGTTGTGCATCTCGACTTATGTTGAGAGGCACAGTCACATACGTGGGCCTGATGAAGCCAATGAGCAGAAACACGTGTCGTACGGGTTACCATTCTAACTTTTCATTTTACTGTTCATTGCTAGCGGACATGCCCACAATAATTCTCCTCTCTTTTTTTATGTATCGATCCGCGCTAGTTTCTAGCATTTGTTTTTCTTCTCTTGGGCTTATAGGATACCACGACAGTTGGCTATAGTTGCCTCCGTCGGCGACGCTAATTGTTGCCCCCAAAAAAGGGGTCTTTTGGCTGAAGCCACAAATTGGTGCACTGGCTCCTGTTTGTGGTCCTCGTTAAATATATTTTTTTTTTTCCTTTTCTTAAGGTTACACCCGTAACTGCGTATGTGACGTTGTGCATCTCGACTTATGTTGAGAGGCACAGTCACATACGTGGGCCTGATGAAGCCAATGAGCAGAAACACGTGTCGTACGGGTTACCATTCTAACTTTTCATTTTACTGTTCATTGCTAGCGGACATGCCCACAATAATTCTCCTCTCTTTTTTTATGTATCGATCCGCGCTAGTTTCTAGCATTTGTTTTTCTTCTCTTGGGCTTATAGGATACCACGACAGTTGGCTATAGTTGCCTCCGTCGGCGACGCTAATTGTTGCCCCCAAAAAAGGGGTCTTTTGGCTTAAGCCACAAATTGGTGCACTGGCTCCTGTTTGTGGTCCTCGTTAAATATATTTTTTTTTCCTTTTCTTAAGGTTACACCCGTAACTGCGTATGTGACGTTGTGC
The DNA here is from genome assembly GCA_963971165.1 of Philopedon plagiatum. Lineage (NCBI taxonomy): Eukaryota > Metazoa > Arthropoda > Insecta > Coleoptera > Curculionidae > Philopedon > Philopedon plagiatum. The sequence continues at coordinate 112,307,637 of OZ020190.1, read as the reverse complement.
ATCTCGACTTATGTTGAGAGGCACAGTCACATACGTGGGCCTGATGAAGCCAATGAGCAGAAACACGTGTCGTACGGGTTACCATTCTAACTTTTCATTTTACTGTTCATTGCTAGCGGACATGCCCACAATAATTCTCCTCTCTTTTTTTATGTATCGATCCGCGCTAGTTTCTAGCATTTGTTTTTCTTCTCTTGGGCTTATAGGATACCACGACAGTTGGCTATAGTTGCCTCCGTCGGCGACGCTAATTGTTGCCCCCAAAAAAGGGGTCTTTTGGCTGAAGCCACAAATTGGTGCACTGGCTCCTGTTTGTGGTCCTCGTTAAATATATTTTTTTTTTCCTTTTCTTAAGGTTACACCCGTAACTGCGTATGTGACGTTGTGCATCTCGACTTATGTTGAGAGGCACAGTCACATACGTGGGCCTGATGAAGCCAATGAGCAGAAACACGTGTCGTACGGGTTACCATTCTAACTTTTCATTTTACTGTTCATTGCTAGCGGACATGCCCACAATAATTCTCCTCTCTTTTTTTATGTATCGATCCGCGCTAGTTTCTAGCATTTGTTTTTCTTCTCTTGGGCTTATAGGATACCACGACAGTTGGCTATAGTTGCCTCCGTCGGCGACGCTAATTGTTGCCCCCAAAAAAGGGGTCTTTTGGCTGAAGCCACAAATTGGTGCACTGGCTCCTGTTTGTGGTCCTCGTTAAATATATTTTTTTTTTCCTTTTCTTAAGGTTACACCCGTAACTGCGTATGTGACGTTGTGCATCTCGACTTATGTTGAGAGGCACAGTCACATACGTGGGCCTGATGAAGCCAATGAGCAGAAACACGTGTCGTACGGGTTACCATTCTAACTTTTCATTTTACTGTTCATTGCTAGCGGACATGCCCACAATAATTCTCCTCTCTTTTTTTATGTATCGATCCGCGCTAGTTTCTAGCATTTGTATATATATATATATATATATATATATATATATATATATATATATATATATATATATATATATATATATATATATATATATATTCAACTATTTCAATAACCATCATAAAAAATATAGTTAATAGTTACCCGAGTTAATAGATTTATCAACAACGTATAACATTACAGTATTTCTCCACCGGGCATAATCAATAATAAGCTGTATAATTTCATCGGTAAATTTTGTAGTACAGTTTAAGGTTTTGATGATTTTTCTGGAATTCTTTGGCTGAAATTCTTTATGTAACTTCCAGTCTTGTGCCTGGCACATAACGAGAAAAAGCAAAGAAAGGACTAACCAAAAACCATGCTTTGTGAACGACATGGCGGTTAAATCTAAATTGAATTAAATAGAATTCAAGTATGCATCTTAAGTAAAAAAGTAATATTCAATTAATATTAAAAAAATGTCACGACAAAATCACATTAGGCTTTGGTAATTAAGAAGTCGCATTGTTAGATTCAAATTACCTTTTCGAGTAATTGACTAATTATAAAAACTTAGCTGTATGTGTAGGATATAACGCAAAAGAGTGTAGGTACTATAGAAGGCGATTTTTAATGTGAAATTAATTATCTGTCCAGAAAGTCCTCAATAAATAATAAATCGACATACAACAATCATCACGGCCAACATTCATTATTTATTATTAATTTTGTCGACACTGCCGCATTGCTCAACAAACTACCCTCTTACGGTCTTCCTACCCAACTATGTACCTGGATCGGTAGCTTCCTCTCTAATCGGCGCATATCGGTCGTGGTTGACGGTCACTCATCTAACTTCCAGCCTATCAACCAATGCTGGCGTCCCGTCCCCCAAGGTCCAGTCCTGGCACCAACCCTATTTCTTCTTCATACTAATGACTTGCTCTCTTCAACGACCATTCTCCTCCACGATAGTACTTTTCACTCCAATATTCATTTTTCCAGATAAGTCTCAAATCAAGAGCTGGATAACAGAAGAATTATGCAACTATCCCTTTCCCAAGATCTTCAGTTAATCTTAGACTAGGGTGCCAAGAACCTTGTTCAGTTCAACGCCTCCAAAACCCAGTCCTTCTCCCTGTCACGCAAAAAATCTGGAAACGCTTACCCCATCCACATGAATGGTCAAGCCCTACAGAACAACGAAACGTTCAATCTTGTTGGCATCGCTTTCGAACATGATCTCAGCTGGCATAAACACATTACTTCAGTAGCCACATCGGCAGGTAAAAAGCTTGGTTTTCTCTTTCGAGCAATAAAATATTTCTCCCCTTCCAACTTATACACTCTCTATGTTTTCCAAATAACCTAGAGTACTGCTCCCACATCTGGAGAGCGGCATCCCCTTCGACACTTAACATCCTTGATTATATCCAAAAGAGAGCCATTCGACTCATCAATGACCCAGTCCTCACAAGAAAGATTTTTGCTTATGGATCGGTGATAAAATTCTAAGTGACAACGTGAACTTTTATAAGCTGATAATGTTCTCAGATGAGTCAACCTTCAGTTAAAACGGCACTGTAGGTTCTCAGCATGTAAGGTACTGGGGTAGGAAAAATCCAGAATTCAGAATTTCGAACCGCCGCACATTGGTACCAAATAAATTAATTACCGCGACAAAAATTGAAATACCTTAGGGATAAATAATTTTATAATATCATAAGTATTTACTAGAATAATGGTAGGTATTCGAACCGTATACTATTTGTGTTTAGGTGGCGTAAAGCCGGAATACGACGGGCTAAAACTTGTCAAAAAATTGTCGTACACGATGCATTAAAATTAAATTTTAATTGTACTTTAGCATCGGTATTTATATTCTGTTTTTCATCAGAGACTGCAATCATTATTTGTGTTAGTTAGTAATAAATTATGCATCTTATAATTATATTAAAAATTTATGGTTTCCAACATATACGTTTTTATTATTATGATTTTTATTATAAACAGAAATATTAAACAATTTTTTTTTACTATTTTTTTAGCATTTATTACCTTGCTTAAACATTTGCAATAAGAAAAAAAATGTCTTGGTAAAAACGTCTTTGGTCAAAACTGTGCGCCGTCAGTATTTTAAAAAAGTAAATATTTGTTGCGCCATTTGCTATTATGGAATTTATTTATTTATTTATTTATTTATTTATTTAAATTCAATTTAGTTTACAAAACTGGTATATACAGTGTCAAAACAATAATATTAGTCCAATGAAACATTACTGCATCTAGGTATGCAATACCTGTATGTGCAAAATAATCAGCGACAGGATACAAAGTAAAAAAATATCAATACTAATACTAGGAAAAATCAATACAAAAAAGTAATATGCAAATTACAACACACACACATACCAAAAATGGACACACACACTCACACACCTACACAGACACATACACCATATCACACACACACACACACACACACCTACACACACACCATCACACACACAGACACATACACACATATCATATTTTTTGATAATACATAACAGATATTCTTATTTACATGCTGGAGTCATTTTTGTGACACAAGTTAGAAGAATTGCCTCTTCACTATCGCCGAAATATGTATTTTTGAGCACGATGAGTGTCCTGCACATTATGCCGCAGAAGTAAGGGATTCGCAAATTTGAAAATTAATGGATGGACCGAAATGGTCCAATTTTGAAATTTCACATTTTTATTTAAAAATCTTGAATAGGAATTCTTTTACAATTTAAAACAGCTTTTTTGTTTGACGCACTAAAATTAAAAAAAGGGAACTTTACTCAACTAAATTTTACGTTTTTGTATTTTTTGCATACTTTGCAAAAAAAAACAAATTTTGTAAAGCAAACAAAAACTTTTATAAAGAATGACCTTTTTTCGTATAAATCAAATCAAATCAAATCAAATCACAATTTGCTTTATTGTCCAAGAAAAACTGTTCTATTGACAAAGCATACCTATAATAAAAACATTAATCTAAAATACCCAGTTATATAAACATAATCAAAAGCCAAATGCCGTAAATAACTATCTTAATTAAAAGTCAGTTAAAATATGTTTCAATGTCAAATGTCAAAAAATTTATTTCCCTTTTTGGTCCAATTGTCTTGTTGTCTACTCTATCCGTGGACATACTGTATACAAAAAAATATGTATTTTAAGCTCATATTCTAAAGTGACAGGTAAATAAAGGAATTTATGTTTGAAAGTTGGGCACCTTGCTCATTCTACTGAAACTGCAGCTTATTTTGGAAACTGCAGTAATATACAAGGTGTTCGGAAAATGCACTAGGAAACTTGGAGAGGTGGTTCCACATGGAAAAATAATTATAGTAGTTCTATTAAAAAATTTGGAAATCTCGATATGTTTCAAGTTGTAGCTGTGCAAAGTTTATTTTTTTAATGCTTTTTGGTCATACTTGATTTAATCTTTCGTGTATTAATTTGAAATTTTTTACATAACTCAAAATTTAGTTTTATCCTTTTCTTATTTTGACAGATATTGCAACAAATAAAGATGTCAATTTAAAGGCAATAAAAAGCATAACAAATAATGTACTCTGTACCTATTTGAGTCGATAGACCCCACCACATCGACAAATAGTAGTAGTAAAGTAGTAGTGTTGTAATGTAATAAAATGTGACCCTAGATAATAAATTATCTGGCAAACTAAATAGATAATTTAATTTTTTTTCTAAATCAAATTTTCTTATTTCTTTTTATTAAAATTTTGTTGTTAAAAATTTTATTTTAATAAAAAAATAGTAACTGGTATTAATTAATTTACCAGATGATATTTATTATTATCCAATGTCACATTTTATTAAATTTGAAGCACAACTACTAAATTTGTCGATGTAGTTTTGATTGGGTTTGATTGGGTTTGATTGGGTTTGATTTAAAAAAATAAAAATTTGAATGCCCATTTGCGTCTAAACGGTGAGATCTATCGTCTCAAATAAAGAGTACATTATTTGTTGTGCTTTCTACAGTCTTTAAAATGGCATCTTTATTTTTGCAATATCTGTCCAAATAAAACAGTAGGAAAATTAATTTGAAATTTTAAGTAAAGTGTCCTCTAGCTTCAAAGCAGTGAAATGCTTTTACCTCAGGATTATAGAGTCTAGTAAACTTAGCTTGTGTGCAAAATTTCAACGTAATACATGAAATATTAAATTCAGTATAACAAAGAAAGTATTAAAAAATTAAACTTTCCATAGCTATAGCTCGAAAAATATTGAGATTTCCAAATATCTTTTATATAACTACTATAATTATTTTTTCAAGTAGAATCACCTCTCCAAGTTTCCTAATAAATTTTCCAAACACTTCGTATACAAAATAGACAAAATTAGTATTTTTTTAGAGTAATGAGAAGAAAAATAAGCAAAATGCATCTTCATCTTTATAAATTCAAAATACTGTTTTTGTAAAGTATGTATGTCATTTTTAATTTAAAGTAAAACTAAATACTAAATAAATGGAAATTAAATTCTCACAACAGCGGACCAAGAAATCTTACAGGGTGGTTATTTGGTATTGTATTAGCCTATTTTAAAATAATTTAAAATCTTAAGGTCATACATAGTTCATTGCAATTAACAACTTTTTTAAACATCATTATTTTAATAATTGTTGTTTATATAATCCTAAGATTTATTTTTGTTATTGTCACAACTATTGCAAACTTAACAAATTTTTGTTTATAAACTTTGTTACAGTAGTTATACCATATGTTAATGCAAGTATCATGCACATATTCTGTCTCTTTATTTACTTTGCATATTTGTTATTTGAGTGACAGAAATCAGTGACGTAACCAAAGTGAAAAAACATCATTTAAAGAAGCTATAAAAAAGTTCAATCCTTAAGAAGTTAAACGAAATTTTAAATAGGATTTAGTGTAGATTAGGATATTTATTTGTTGCCTCTATTGTATGCGTTTTTTACTAACCTGATAAGCTCTCTGCCTTATTGTGTAAGGTATATTTAATCATTTTGTGCAATATTTGACCAGGAATTTTGTTTAGATCATTCTTAAATAAGCCGAAGTCAATAATAGGAAAACTATTAATATTTTAATGCAAGTAAGTACATATTTATTTCTTCTAATTTCCTTATAAAATGTTAAACAGATATTTGTCAATTATGGTCGTTTTGGGAGGGACTAAAATTTGCAAATTTGTTGCTTTTAAAGAAAAAATCTGCCATTCCCTCAGGATGATGTATACTAAAAAAAAAAATGTAAGCGCTTATGACTATCGATACAAGAACGGGCGTCGATATATCGTATTATAACGTAATAAAGAAAAATATCCAAAAATATTAATTTATGTTTGCTTGTCAATAGTTTTGAGAATATAATGAAAGCAGGTGGTATTCCCTTTTTAAATAGTTCAAATATAATAATGTTGTGAAGTGTCGTCTTGTGTTCTTTGTTCAAACTGTATATATTTGGTCTGATCGGTTTGAGGGCAGACTAAAATTAAAAGAAACATTTTTTTCATGTGTTATTATTCAGCGAAGTCAGTTAAACCTATACGGAGCGGACATATCTCGAACATCATTCATGCTACGATTTTGGGGTAAAAAGTTTATTGACTAAAAGAGTTTAATCAACAATATTTTTCTGACTTCACCTCTAGCATGTACTATGGTGTGACGAAAAATACTTGTAGTTAATTACTTTACATATTTTAAGTACAATGTAGGTAGAAAATAATTTTCTAGAATCTCTTTTTAGTCCCCTACATATTTTATTTGGCAACAGCAGGACAAAAGACAACAATTTAAAGTTGCTGCAAAATGCTGAACCTTGAGTTTCATTTAACCGAATTTAAAAAACATGACTAATTTTTAAGAACTCTTTATATGAACATAGGTCCGCAACAGCTTTATTTCTGAGATACAGGGTGTTGAAATTTAAGAAAAAAATCTGTTTTTCTTCAATATCTCTAAAACCGCTTTGTATTTTTGTTTTAAATTTTGGTAGGTGCAAAGTACGCTTAAAAATACATTTTCTTCAGGATAAAGGTTTTTTTAATTTTCATCAGTGGCGTCCCTGTTAACATGCCCTGCAATATTTTTAATCAAAAAAATGATACGCCACTGTTTTTTTTAAATAAATGTTATTTTTATAATTGCCTTCTATCTTCTCATAAAAATGGTCTCTTGACTTTTTTTTATCCGGCGTACGGTTTTCGAAATAAAGTTCATTCATTTGCTTGTCCCTATGTGATTTTTTTCTTGTAGTCTCAATTTCGCAATTTGTGGTAACCAAAGCATCTGGTCAGATTTTTATATTTTATAGTAACTAACTATTATTTAGTTCTAATAATAAGCACGCATAAAAATACATTTTTTATTTGTAAAAACAACCATTTTGGACAAAATATACCAAAATTAAATTAACTGTTTGCGTTTATAAAACAACGAAATGTGTTGTTAGCATACTAGATGTTTCTAGCCTACAAAATAATCCCACTCTTTAACGGCTTTAATTACTAGAACTAAATAATAGTTACTATAAAATATAAAAATCTAGCCTAGATGCTTAGTTTACCACAAATTGTGAAATTGAGACTACTAGATAAAATCACATAGGGACAAGCAAATGAATGAACTTTATTTCGAAAACCGTACGCCGGATAAAAAAAAGTCAAGAGACCATTTTTATGAGAAGATAGAAGGCAATTATAAAAATAACATTTATTTAAAAAAAAACAGTGACGTATCATTTTTTTGATTAAAAATATTGCAGGGCATGTTAACAGGGACGCCACTGATGAAAATTAAAAAAACCTTTATCCTGAAGAAAATGTATTTTTAAGCGTACTTTGCACCTACCAAAATTTAAAACAAAAATACAAAGCGGTTTTAGAGATATTGAAAAAAACAGATTTTTTTCTTAAATTTCAACACCCTGTATCTCAGAAATAAAGCTGTTGCGGACCTATGTTCATATAAAGAATTTTTCTTAAAATCATCCAAGGATTATCACCCTTAAGGATCAGCATTCAATTATGAAACACCCTGTAGATACTGTATTTATAAATATTTTAATAATTTAATTTTTAATTTAATAGTCGCCGAAAAAGTATAGAATCCTACTCGCAGTATTGACTATTATTTACTCGGATAATTCAGGACACTCGCATGCAGCTCGTGTCGTAAATTTCATCCTCGTAAATAATTACAGTCATTACCGCTTGTGAATAATATAATATTTTAATGTTTTTTCTGATACACTGGTCAACAAAGTCAAATTGTTTTCGGATTCCGGATTCCAAACTACTTTAACTGATTTTGAAAGAAGCCCATGTATAAAGAAGGTATATCATACAGCGACATACATACTTGGACTGCTGATATTTCATAAAATACATAGGTTGCGCAGAACTATTTAACTCCACTATGGGCGAAATCTCTGCCACAGGAACGCATGCGCAGTATACGAATAGCCTTGTTCCCGAATTCATCAACGACAAACCGATTCCAGTCGGTCAGCGCGCTCTCCTTGTTTAGATAACGTAGTTAAAAAAGGATAGTATTCTTAACCACGAGACGGGTTCGTCCGCCAGTAAATTCAAATAAACACAGCTTTATCTATGCAACGAACAAATCTAGATTCAGGAACGGAGCAGCAGCCGAAGTCCGTCCTCGGTCTGCTTCGGTTAGCTTCGTACGGGCTGCTTGCGTGGGCCAGTGTTGTCAGATTTCGGTTATTTCTCCCGATCCCATGAATCAAGTACCAAATCTCACGATTTTTACCTTTATAGAAATATCAATCAGCGAATCTCACGACATTGATCTTTGCAAATTGCAATTTGATTGCAATTGAGGTTTGAAACTCTGTTTCTATTTTCACATTGCACTTTCTCAATATACGTAGTTCAAATAGTTCCAATATAATCCAAATGAAATCCAAAATCTGAATAACGAATGGCGAATGTCAAGATCCCACTAAACAATTTTGATAACGATACCTTGTTGTTTTGGGAAAAAATTCATTAGTAAAAATCTCGGATGACTCTCTAAAATTTGCGGGTCGTTAGATTTGTTTTTCAGATTTTTTGCTTACCACACTCGAAAGCAGCAGTAGAGAGAACATTTTTTCACATTTGTTTAATAAAAACTCAACTACCTACGCAACAAACCTAAAGTGAAAACAATAGAAGGCATTTTATATACCAAAAGTTTGTCAAGAGACAAAAATTGCTACGATTTTTGTATCACAAATAATACGATTAAAAGGTTAGGTTGTGGTCACGTATTTTATTCAGATAAAAATAAGATGGAAACTCCAGATGAATAACTTCTTTCTTTTTCTTTGTTTTGTGTTAGTTTTACACTTTTATTTATAAAAAAATATATTTAGTTTTTTATAGCACAAAGTGATAGATATTTGTTTAAGTTTGTAAATTTGTTTAGGTACTAATATTTTGATATCGTAAAATTTTTTTCAGTTTTATTAAAATAAATGATAGTAGAATAAGATTATTTAATCCTATTATTTTTACTTCCGGTGCAGTCATTACAGGCTCGCGATTTATCACGAATTTCGGCGGTTAAGTCGCAAGTCGCAAGCACTCTCAAGTTTTTTTTTTAATGACTTCTGGCAACACTGCAGGTAGCGGCAGCGCGTCTCCCTAAAGCAGTGTTGCCACGACACGGTAATTGCCGTGTTTTTACGGCTTTTCAAACCGAAGGTAGGTACGGCCACGAGCTTACTGTACTGCCGCGCATATAGAAACACGACTTTTTCGTTTAAAAACTCCAAGCGCATACTTGGCCATTTATGCACGACAAAGGCTAAATATGAAGGTAAAAAAATGAGAAGCATTTTAAAAAATGGAGGAATTTGTTCATTCAGAATTGTTAATATATTTTAATTTTAAGGAAAGCTGTCAACAGTTTCATGAATATGCTAAAAATGACAAAGGTATTTTAACTGCCGCTGAGTGGAACAAAAATACGTGTTTAAATTTAAACCGTGAATAAAAAATCTCTTCCTTTGCCACGGCTTTTATTTCCTGTCGGTTGGCAACACTGCGCTAAATGCTATAGCGTGTTGGCGTGGCTGGCTGGTGCTCGTGTCTCGTGTCGTTTTTAGTATCATTCTGGAATTAGTAAAGGGTGTATCGAAGGCATGTCTCAATTTGGCGTCACGAAAAAACCGTGTCGCCGTATTTCCACGTAAACATAATATTTACTGTGTTGAATCTAGACTGTAAAAGGGTTCTTGGCGGTATGTCGGCCTTTTCGCTGATGGAAATCTGCTAGCAACCTTTATTTCGCTTTGCGATTGCCGGATCCACACAGCTGGCTTTCACAGTTTTAATTTACGCGGGTAACATCCATATCTTTATGAAAAATATTTTTTAAGTTTTCGACCTATTACCATAAGTATTTCTACATGGACATCGGCGTATTAAACTAAAAATTTAATAAATCTTTCATAAATATGTGTTCTATGTGAACTGATATACCTACCACCATACACAAATATGAAGACCCGTCCTGTAACCTTTTAACTGCGCATGCGTTCCTGTGGCACTGCGCGCGTCCGTAAAGGAGTCATTCTTGGTTCCAGCAATATTAGTCCGTTTTAATCTGTATGTCGCTGATATCATATACATTATTTGAAGTTGGTTCGATTTTCTGGGACATGGATGAAAACAAAATTTTGTAATATAAAAATACATTTATTGCGAGTACCTATACCTAATTATGAACCATAACGTAATCTTTACTATGCCATATGTTATTTAAAGCATTTTTAGAGAGATTAACAGGGCCAAGTTTTTCATCTGTTTTAAATTTTAGGAAAAGCCATAAGCCTGGAAAGGGCGGAAGTCTGAGCTTGAGAATTGAGAGCGAATCTGTTAAAGTATTAAATTTACGCGGGAAACAAAATAAAAGTAACTACTTTTTTTTCCTGTTTTAGAGGTTGAATAAAATTTAGTTCTGAATCGGGTTTCGAGAGGGGTACTTTGACGGACGCGTCGTAACGAAGCGCGTCGCTTTTGAACTTAATTAATGTGCAGTCAGGGGACTTACATAACTTAAGGGGTTAACAGATGTAATGTAAGGTTTTAAACGATATTTTTATAAGTTGTTGACAATTTATAGAGTATAAAACAATGATATATTTTTGATTTGAATCCTATTGTATTAGTAAACGCTTGTCCAGATCATTCTTCAGTTCGTTCTTTTGCATTCTTTATTTTTCTTTGGTATACCTTTATTTACGTCATTTATTATATTTTTGTTTGTACATTATGTTTTCTTTTTACTTGTTAATGTATTAATTGTTATACAAAAATAAGTGATCTCATTTGTTAGAAATTAAAAGCATATTGAATATAAGTTCGAACTACGTTAGTACGTGAACGATGTTCGCTAGACGTCGTTCAGTTCCTGCAAAACTTCTAGATCATGATCTTCCAATGGCGACAACTCCGATCTTCCAGAGTAGCTGCAATCTACAACTACAAAATTGAGGTTTGATTAATTGTAAAGAATTGAATAACTGTACTGACTCCATTACCTTTCGTTCCCTTTCCAATAGATTAGTACGCCGACCGCCGTCTCTGTCACGTCAGTTAATCTAGATCAATTTATAAAAACTCACGTGCTCCCACGTCGCAGATGGGAAGTCAAAATCTTCAAGCCAATCTGATATATAAAATGATTTCAATCTGTGACAATAGGATTTTACTAAAATGCTCTTAAGTTTTCTTCCTCATGCGGGCGTTTTGTGTAAAATAATTTTCCTAAGTTTTATATTTACTGTCTAAAACTCTCTTACTAAAAAATAGTAATTACGTTCTCTTTTTCCTTTTAGGTAGCCAAAATGGCAAGGGCTTCAAATAACATAGGTCACTTGGATAAAAAAGACGTCATAACTACAAACTCAAAACATATAGACAATTCGCCATCTGGTATTCGCCATACAGAAGATAAAATAACAACTAATTTCCAGAAAAAATACAAATATTTTTTGGGAGAATTTGAAACGCAAGTGTACTGGGGAAATGTCCTAGGAATTGCAATATTACATATTGGGACCCTGTATGGTATTTTTATATATAACGTAATATTTCGAGATCTACGGACATTAATATATGGTAAAAAAAGTTTATGTAATAATATAGTAATATAAAGGTGTTTATTCAATTTTAAATCAATTTTATTCCGAAAGAAGGATCTAAATTTAGTAGAATTTTGCCGGAAATTATCTGACTTCATTTTTAGAAAACATTGTGTTTAAAAAGTCGTTTATTAACTGATATAATTACCCTTATGAACACCACTCATAAAAAGTTAAAAAAAAATATTGGTGATTAGCATTGGAATTTGTAGCTAAACCTAAAATTTAAGGAGTAATGCAATATTAAGCCTTTGTGGTAATTTTATTATTTCATTACTATGGCTGTTTTCAATCAATATAATTATTTATGAGCTGTTTACTCAGAAATACAAAAATCCATAAAGTGGCACTGAATCCATTCTTTATCAAGAAAACCTTTAAAAATGTTTGTCTGTAACCTGTTAGTATTTTCCGATATTTTACAAAAATTAACAGTAAAACTCTTCAAAACCGGCTTGTCAAAATATCTATGCTTTTTGTATTTTTTTTTTAGCTTTCTTCAAAAATAATTTTTAAAAATCTGATTTCTATTCTATCCCTAACATCAGCCCTATACTAAATTTATTGCAGTTAGTAGTTTTGTTTTTCTTTCAAGGTTTTGTTGTTGGTACCTTAGGCGGATTTGGTGTGACTGGAGGCGCACATCGATACTGGACCCACAGATGTTATAAAGCAAAACTTCCATTGAAGATAATTTTGCTTATATGTTACTCAATTGCTGGGCAGGTAATATTTCAAGTGACTTTGCTATTCAATTACAGAACCCTTTTCGCTTAGCAGACAAGTGGTTTTTGTATTTTTTGTTTACATTTTGACTAAAAGTATTTTTTCGTGAAAAGTAAGAAAACAAAGGACAGTCTTAGCCTAGATTTAAGTCTTAGAAAAGCTACTATAAACAAATTGTTCCTAATATTAATTTGGGAGTCAATTTTTGAGTGATCTGGGCATATTGTGCAATGTTCGTTAAACAATCACCTTTTATCTTTGCTAGGTTTCTAGTTGCCTGCTTTTATCTAGAGTAATCTAGACCACTGACAAATTCTAATTAGTGACTCGTGGCACGTGGCTCTAACGTACAAACATTCGTGATAGGATGGTCACAGAATATCCTTCTGGAAATTGCAGGGTTTCCTGCGAACTCTTTAGAATAAATGTCCGGATTTGGGATGTCTAAATGAGACTTTTTTAGACTTGCGTTAGGTATACTGCTAGGAAATGTTTGACCTAGATATCTAGGATATGGATCTAAAAAAATAAAATGGTAGAGACCTAAACAACGAAATTTATTATAATAATTATTTGTCTGTGGGAACTGTAGAAATAAAAACTTTTGTTTGAAGTTATTTCGTTTCAGGTAATAGCGATAGAGCAATAATTAATTTATAAGATAAAATATACTACTCGCTCTTAAAAGTAGTTCGCAATTACTAATTTTGCGAAAGGGGGAGCTTCGTTCGACTACTTTGAAATATCCACTGAGTATATACATATAAGATGTTCCTGTCAGATATTTCATTTAAGGTCATATCACAAGTAGCCTTGGAACCTTCGTGTTTAGCATAATTTGTATTTTGTAGTTTGATACTGTTTGATACTTTATATGTTGGTGAATTTCCAGAATCGACAAGCGCAAGATATCCTGATAAGACTATCCTAGAGTTAAGAGGAAAGGTTATGGGTATTTAAGGATGTAATTTGTATTGGCTAGGCATGTCTTGCAAGGATCAGCTTTAGTTTTGGATCTATTAGTATCACTTAAGAACATCCTATACGTGTTAGTTGAGCTGTTGCCTCTGGATGTTAATTTTAAAACATGGTAAACCATCTGATTTTAGAATCCCTTATTGGACTGGGTGAGAGATCACAGAGTACATCACAAGTTCAGTGAAACCGATGCCGATCCACATAACTCTAAAAGAGGATTCTTCTTTTCCCATGTCGGCTGGCTTTGTATGAAGAAACATCCCGAAGTTCTAAGAAAAGGAAAATCAGTTGATGTAAGTGATATATCCTCGGATCCGTTATTAGAATTTCATAGAAGGTAAGAATACACTTAATTATAATATTTTACATTTTACAATTTTTATACAGGATGACCAGTAAATAGTGGAACATAGGGCCATTATAGATAACAGAGGTCAAAATACGAAGAGTGAACTCAGGCCTTAGTACAAAATTCCAGGTTAACATACAGTCGAATGTGAAAGTTTTAGAGATTTTATCCAGAAGCGCCCTTTGAGAAGAATCTTATAAATATTTATAGATTTTTACATCTAATTTTGAAAAACATAGGTGACTATAATACAATACGTAATATATTAATTAGTTTTGCTGCGAGCGTTCCGGAGGTCCCTACTTTTCGCACTTATATGCGTGCTGAAAGTTGTACTTTTCCACACTAGTGCTGAAAGTTTTTTCAGCATTGACGCGGGAAACAATACATTAACAATCACATACCTACATATATCGCCACTTAATTAGACTTTGTGTGCTAATTAAAAAAATTTAATAAAATATTGGTGTGAAATATCCAAAAAATAACCATCCAAAAATTATGAATCCACCGACTATTATTACCGAGCCTTTCTACTTATATCGTTGCTATGCAATGAAGTTTGTGTTATTTACCTATTTGTTGTTTATCAGTATAGATGTCAAAGTGAAAATACAAATTATTTGACTTTTATCCAACTTTTGAGTATAAATAGGAGACCGATGAAGAAATTGAAGAGAATATGATTGATGGAATACCGGAAGACATTCTCAAGGAAGCCAAAAATGTGAACGTCGAGCTATTACCAGAAAAATCGAAATACCGTTATGCCAAATAATTGAAAACATTATACCGGGTGACAACGAAATCATTTTACAAGGCGCCATTTAATTGTCTTTTCAGTCAGAAATTTGAAATTTTTAGTTGAGTAGCTTATTGATACTTTCCATGACAAAACAATTGAATATAATTTCCGGTTTTTGCGGAAGTAGGCCCAAGTCAAGAATTTTCAATACAACCCTCTACATTTTTTATACAGATGGATAGAGCTTAAAATTCCCTTTTTAATGACATATTACAAGTTGTATTTTTTTCTCAAAATGACGGCGTAGGAGGTATTTTTCTTAAATTCAGTAACGACAATCTGACGTAACCGATTACAGTTTTGTCAAACAACCAAGTACAAGTTTAATTCTTGATTAAATTGTGTGTGCTACTGGACATTAGGGATTACTATTGGGACTAGTTAAAATTAACCCTCAATGGAAATATGGGAAAATAAATCCTCTCGTGCAGATCTAGCGACGTGTTTCTGAATTTTTTATTAAGCAAACCTGTTTTCGAGTTATTGGAGATCAATAATTTTCACTCTAAATGTTTACTAATTGGTACAAAAGGGCATATTTGGTTTTAAAATAATTAGTACTGCCGGAATTTATATAACAATTCCTTTTAGGCATTGGATATGGTTTAAACTAATTTTCTGCTTTATCTTGCCATCAATAATTCCAGCGTGCCTTTATGGTGAGCCATGGAGAACTTCCATAATAGCAAACTGCATAGTCCGATACTGCCTCCTGTTAAACTTCACATGGTCTGTTAACAGTTTTGCTCATATTTGGGGAAACAGACCGTACAACAGGTAGGTATTTGCAAAGACTTTTAAGTTACATTCTTTCTCATTTGCATTTCAAAATAAACTAACCAATACAGTTATATTTTTATAAATATACATTTACATGTAGAGAAATGGAAAACGAAATTAAAGATGAACATTGTCACCCTTGCGAAAAGATTACTAATAATCGTCATCTTGTCATTTAGATAATTGGTAGTTATAATGACATTTATTTGGCTTGGCTCTCATATGTCCAAAATAGTAAGGGGCTGGAGTGTATGCTTTAAAATGAAAGTTAGACACAGCAATTATTAAATTTGATGCATATCTTTCTATCAGGCAAAGTTCCTATGACTTTTTGCGAGTTTTAAACTTATAAAGATACTAAGATAACCGGGCAGTCCCAAGTGTTAACCTCATACAAAGTTGTTTATAAGCTATAAAGAGGCCTTTAAAAAGATTATTTGTTTAAACATGGGTTAAGTTTTAAAATTCGAAATAGGAACGTTATGGCACAAGCCAGTAAGAAATCTAATAGGTTTACAAAAGCAAGTGCAGAAATTGTTAAGAATGTAATTTTTACATATCTATTATGTAGACACCCGAAGAGTTATGCCAATTCTTGAAAATGAAATTTGTAGATCTATAGCCAATTCAGTTGAAAAACGGCTTCTTCCATAATCAACGATTATATTACATCATTGTTCTTGGTCAATTAGCAATAAAATTGTCCAGAACGGAATTTTCACCTGAAACATTTTACTTACTTTGGCAACAACCTTAAGAATTATTTTGTTCAGAAGTTATATATTTTTTGTTTATTTTTAAAGATGTTTGTAAACAGTTACGATAAAATATAGGAACTGACTCCGCTGCCGGCGCCGGTAGTCACTATGGATGCCGGCAGTCGAGCTGGGTGCCGGCAACATTAGAAAATTAATGTCAAAATACCTTAATTCAATCAAAAAACAATAATTTATCATAGTGTAAACTTTAACGAAACTTAAATCTTGCTTCAAAAATATAATAATTATTATTCTGCGAATAATATAATAATCTTCATCCTCGTTCCCCCCAACAAGCAAATATCTACTATCTCAGTCAGGCCGCTTCCATCTTTTACCATTATTATGTCAGTCGCAAACCTTACATTTACCAGGCAATAGGTACCATCAGGGACTATAAAGGATAGTACCGTCAACAAAAATAATCTTTGGAAAACATCCCATTTATTTTTTGATTCCGTCATCTTAGTAAAATAAACCCTTGGAAAGCCCATTTTAATCAACTAAAATCTCAATATCAATACAATGGTATGAATTTCTTAAAATATGCATGCATTCTTCAAAATTCTTTGCCTCAGCCTTGCTACGATTTCCAAGATTAGTGAGGTCCTTCAATGTCATTTTACAACCTGTTTCTCTAATTAAGTTATCTAAAATGATTTTTTTATTTGCCCCAGCCTTCAAGGCTTCTTGAGTAGTAAAGTTTGACATTTTATGGCAAATTTAGTCTTTGTTTTGCTAGAAAATTGAAATAAGCTTTGGATGAAGTATGATCGTGATTTTGTTCAGGCTCCATGATGCATAGACATTGTTTATGTTCACTTACTTTCAAGAAAATAGTATTTCAGAGCCGGATTAATATCCACCTCAGTATTAGGATTTTGTTGTCTTTGATTGTCAATTGTTCTGCTATTGCGCAACCAAAACTAATTGTTTGTGGCTTTTTTGTAGTCCATCAAAACGCAATTAAAATTTTCATATAGAAAATTGATCACCTGATTTCATGTTTTATAGTTTTTACGCAAAATTAAAACAACACAATGTTTACATATCATTTAAAAGGCGTAACTATTTTTATTTTAGGTTAGAATTGCCGGCACCCGAGAAATGTACTCGTGTGCCGGCGCCGGTATGCATGCATCAATATTTTGGGAACCAGCGCCGGCAGTGGAGTCACTTCCTAAAATATAACATTAATCGACTAAGATCTTGCTTTATGTCGCCTTCAAAGAAGACCTGAAAAATCATTTACACCTTGAGGATTTTTTTAATTAATTTATTATTTAATTAATTATTTAACCTAACAGTCTCTATACTTTTTCAGGACGATACAGCCAGTTGAAAACAAATTTGTATCTATTGTTGCAATGGGAGAAGGATGGCACAATTACCATCATTCTTTTCCATGGGATTACAGAGCAGCTGAAATGGGAACATCCTTAAACTTGACCACTCTATTAATAAACATGTTTGCCAAAATCGGTTGGGCATATGACCTGAAAACCACCTCACCTGAATTAGTTGAACATATGATTAGTAATAAAGGAGATGGAACCCACCAGAAGCGTTAAAAATATTGTGATTTTTTGTAGATATATCTTTATTTTATGCAATTCTTTAACTAAATACAATATATTTAATTGATAATACGAGGTTTTTGTTAACCCTGTTAATACTGCCAGAAACTTATCTGAGAAAATTATCTGCTTTCACATACTGCATGATAAAGAAAAAACACATCACCCCGTAGAGCGCAATTTACTAAAGTAAAATTTGTGTACGAAGTAATTGTGATCAAATAAAAAACCATTCGAGATTCATAAAGAAATTAGTAGAGCTGGCACTGAGGGTTAGTTACCATGTTAAATACGTAGTTGTAGTTTAACTATTGGGGACGCATTCTTAAAAGGAATGGGTTCAAATGTAGACACCAAAGTAGATCCCCTGAAATTTCGTGCACGTGTCTAGCACGCTCGGTTTGCGCGTGGTACGCATTTTGGTCTACTGCACAGATGTCAAAAAACGAAAAATATAAAAAATGGCAAATAAAGAAGTCAAGAAAAAAGTTTTAAAAAGCTCGGAAAAATAGTTAAAAAGTTCAATATGTAGTTGTACCTTTACTATTGGAGATATATTTTTAAAAGTGGATGTGTTCGAATATAGAGACCAAAGTACAACCCCTGAAATTCCGTGCGCATGTCTAACAAGCTTGGTTTGCACGTGGTATGCATTTTGGTCTACTGCGCAGATGCCCAAAAACGAAAAATATAAAAAAGACAAATAAGTCGAAAAGTTGGGAAAAAAAGTTCGCCACAAAAACAAAAAATAAATTTGCGGGCGCACATGGATTGCGTAGGCTGGTACTGTATGGCACAATAGGTCGACTACCGATTGTCGACTTATGCCCCGCCCGGTCGCTAAAATTGTGTGCCATTTTAACCTTTTTTAAGTATGTTCCAACACTACTTCATAGAAAAAAAGTTGTATATAATTACGGCACGCCGCGCCGCGCCGGTCTTGATTTTTAAACAATAATATTTATATTAAAAGATAGTATTTGCAACATAGTTAATTAGTAGTTGTACCAAGTTTCGATCCTACATCACATTGGTTAACTCAAAATAAAATATTTTAGAACTAATGTTTATCAATTTATCACATATACGCGGCGTAAAATACACTAACACCGCGTCCAGAGAGGGACTGTTTGCTTGGCTGTCTCCCGCAATACTGCCACGCTTTACCGACTGACTGATATCGGCAGATATCGGGAAATAAATCTGTAGTTTTCTGTCAATAATCGGTAGATAAGCGATTGCACCATGATCGCAGGCCCCTAGGGGGGGGGGAGGGAGTGGGCGGGGTCCACTCTGAAAGAAAAATGTATCCAATTTAGAAAATCACTGAAATTATTGTCTTGTCTACTAGAAAAATGTTACCTCATAAAAATATATGTTTGCCCCCCCCCTCTAAAACATTAGTTGTCCCCTCTGAAATCAAAACCTGACTACCGGCCTGCATGTTCGTTTGCTAAAATCTGACAAATAGAAAAATTTAAAATTTTATTCCATTTTTATTTTAACCAAAACATTTACATTAACAATTAAAAATGATGTACATTTTTTTTAAGCCAAAGCTGATTCGTTCATCCACTATCACTGTCAACTCATCATTTTTCATTAAAAAAATATCACGCAATTTTAAAATTGAAACTCCTGTTTTTATATAAGAAAATTCCAAACTAAAATGCACTTGGACAGATAATAAACCTATTCATTTTATCAGCAGGCGGGAATCCCCACAGTCGTGTTGGAAATTACCACAAAAATTATATTGTGTAGAACTCTAATATACCTACTTGCTTATGAATTATGATGTAAGTTACAATTTTGATGTGCGCTGGTAGATGTCGCCGTGGACTCTTTGGTAATTTAATGTATTAAACAAATTACAGTATCATTTGTATTTAGCTTAAAAGAAAATTCCTTATCATTATAATGCCTTATTTAAACTGAGCATGACAAAAAACTGATAAATTCCGAGGAAAAATCGTAAAAAATTGGACTTGAATCAGTAGATCGGTAGCTTCATTCAAAAATCGGTAGTACCACAGATAAATCGGTAGACGTGGCAGCGCTGGTCTTGCGGTCGCCCGAGTCCCCTCGCTTTTCGGCGCCACTGAGAGCTAACCAAAAGGTGCCTGCCTTAGAAATAAATAAGTAATTAAAGTCTAGGAAATTCAGTAGTCCCTTGCGCCTTCCTGCAGTTTCTTGCATTCCGCCACTCGCCGGGCCATGCTTTAAATGAGATGGTCAATTGCGTCCTGATTCCTGAATGTCATCCCAACCTGTTTATACTGCATCGCGTGGTTTGCCAAAGTATTTTATGTTTCTAACTAAGACCGGAGTTAAAATAGCAAAAATGTCTACTCCGACACTTTAACCTTAAGAATTTTTATGAGGTGATAATCGCCAGCCGGCATTTTGAAGTATTTTTATACATTTTCAGTTAGTCAAAAATGTAAAAAATTAAAATCTAATAACAACCCCGAGACCGAGACCCATCTAAAATTCAACGGAAACCTGGTATTGTTTTGTGAAATGGGAAAAAGCAAACCTCTGAATAAATTTTCCAAACACACAAATATTTAGGTATGTATAAAACATTAGTTAAACAACAAGGTCTTTTCATATTGCAATATCATGTTTTAAATAATCAATATTTTTTAATTGGATGCTTCCTAATTTTCTTTTTTTATGTACCAGCAGTTGTACAGAGCAAACATCTACGACAAAAGAAAATTTTACTCAATTGTTAAAAGGCACTGCTGTCGTATTGGCAATTACACATATTTCCTTTGACGAGGTGCGGTAGCCGTCGGATGCTATGAGGCCTATGTTTCCCCTATATTAAGATTACCATATTTTGTGTGAGTCAATACAGGACATATCGGGCATTTTTCAAAATTCACAGGGCAATAGACCGGTTTCAAATGGTTGATCACCATCCGTTTTGCAATTCACTGGTGACTTTAAATTGCATGTATTTCTGCCATTTTTGTGTCACCTTCTCACTGATCGGATCGTTTGGATTGGTAGATTTGTCAGTGAATTCTGAAAAGTGCCTATGATTTTCGCAGGGATTGGGGGTAGAGTTAAGAAACAAAATAATGTTTTTAGAATTAAGCCAGGAATATTCTAAAACGAGACCACTGGGCCCGTAGCTAGGGGGGGGGGGGGGGGGGTAGAGTGGGCAATGCCCGGGGTCGCTAAAAGGGAAGTACCGAGTGCGCCAAATAAAATTTAGTTTTTTTTTAATGTCGTCTCATCCTTGGTATTGTAGTGTCGATGGTTGTAATATTAGTGATCGTAATAATGTTTCATTGTTTCGATGAATTAAGGATCCTGAAAGGTAGGACTAAAAAAGTGTGTAACTTTTATATAGTTAGTTCACATTTTTTTATCTATTCAATTTAAAGGTCAACTTCTCACTTGCACCAAGTATATTTGTTAAACAGGCAGGGGAGTTAGAGGCGTCCAACCTGTACCGGGAATATAGCAATATGAGGCATTTTTCTATTGACATTTGGCATTTGATTAACAGGGAATGACATGTCTGCCAGCATGTTTTTCCCGGAATGTTAATAAAAATAGGCACTTCCAGTTATTTTTTTACTTTCTATAATGCATTGTAAGGTCATCGAAAAATCATTAAAAATAGTATTTAATGCGCAACTGATCTAATGAAATGTATATGAATTCACGCTAGAAGGTCCATAAAAACGTTTCCATGTATATTTCAAGCTGAAATCGGTCCAGGAACTTTCCAGTCTTGCAACAAAAACTGGCATTTTTGCGAAATTTTGACATTTCGTATTTTAATACATTTCTACGTATAGAAACTGATTTCGGTATATTTTATAAGGTATTGTAGGATCATCGAAAAGTCAATAAAAATTGTATTTAATGCTTAACTCGTCCAATGAAATGTACCGGAATTCAAAGTGGAATATCTATTGTATCATTTTCATGTATATTCCAAGCCGAAATCGGTCCTGGAATCTTCCAATCTTGCAATAAAAACTGCCATGCGAAATTCTGACACATTATATTATTTGATTTCGATATAAAGCAAGTTCTTTTGTTTATTCATGGCAGTCATTTTAAATTTGAAATTTTAAAATTTTTTCCTGCTCCGATGCAAAAAAACCTAAGTATTTATTTATAACTTTAACAAAAAAATTGCAATTTTAATATTAGGGTGTAGTATTCTTAGATGATGGGGAAGAAAGTAAACCCAAAAAGAACTGGTAAATAGGAGAAATATTATAAAATAGTGCCAGTAAAAAATAGGATTTGTTGGAATTTAAAAAAAACAGTTTTTACCCCCTAAATCGCTTATATATAGATAGCGTTGAAAAAGTTGTAAGAAATTATATAGGAAAAGATACAGAGTGATTCAAATGTACAGATGTCATCGAAGAAAAGTCAAAAAATCGAAATTTAATTGCCGATTGATAATTTCCTATAAAGGATCAAGAACCCAAAATAATAAAAAAAAACGTATCTCGACGAACTCTTTTCCACCAGGTATATGGAATTTTGATTTGGATCCATTTTGACCCCGACAAAAATTAAAAACCGTCAAAAATTTGCATCAAAAATCGTAATTTCCAGTTTTTCCCAAATTTTTCCAATTTCCAGTCGTTTAAGTTATAGGAAGATGTATTACAAAAAGAAAGCATTTGAGATTCTACAATTTAACGTGTCAACACTTTTTTTCATGCGACGTTTTGTTTTTGAGTTATTAAGTACCAAAGATGGGTCTGCAAGTTGGATTTTTCGTCATAAAAAAATTCAAAAGAACGATTTGCCGTTTTCCGATACTCGCCAATTTTAATAGGGTTCTGAACCCTCTGGCTCTCTATAACCTTTTATTTAATCTATATCCTTTTATTTAAATCGATTTAATCCACTTTTCCTATTTGTAATTGATCCCATACGAATTCGCGGAAATTTTTATTTTGACGTTTAATAATTCGGAAATGGAACATCGTGTATAAGAATTTTTTTTTTTACCGAAATTAGCTGCAATATCCCTCGATTAACTCAGAAAATTTGAACGTTTTACTAGCCACCATCTCCGTGGAAAACAATTGAGATTGTCGAAAAACACGATTAATCAACCAACATATATTTTCCTCGCGGGGGGGGGGGGGGGGGGGGGTATATAGACCGCATGGGAGGCCGTCTATAAAAAGTGGCCGGCAGAAGTGCCTTCCGGGTGGAAGAATGCTGGCAGACAAATAATTTCTGAAAGAGTAGGTGTTAATTTACTTGCATGCAAAATTTTAAGATGTTTGGTCATGGGGATAGCGACTGTCGAAAAATGGGGTAAGTTAGTCTGCTTGTACCACCACTTCTGGGCGTATTAAGGTCGGCAGAAGCCTTTTTTTCTTTACCATCTATCGTTCCCTATCTGCATGCAAATTTTCACGTCGCACAGTGGTTCCGATAACTAATCTGACTTGACAAAATTATT
The DNA here is from genome assembly GCA_963971165.1 of Philopedon plagiatum. Taxonomy (NCBI): domain Eukaryota; kingdom Metazoa; phylum Arthropoda; class Insecta; order Coleoptera; family Curculionidae; genus Philopedon; species Philopedon plagiatum. The sequence continues at coordinate 112,284,074 of OZ020190.1, read as the reverse complement.
TCTATGTTTTTTCTGGGATCATAAAAATAAAATATGGCTGGTATTTGTATATTTCCTCATAAATATTTAGTGCAAACGATTGTTAGATTTTTACAAAATTCGACACTTTTTGTTCGCACTAGCTCGCGAATGTTTCCATCAGGATCCTCCACACCACTTTTAGTCATTATATTATAATCACACACACACACACACACACACACTACTCTTCTTGAAATGCTAGTAGCATTTAGCCAAACCTCAAATAATTCTCTCCTTGGATTTCTAAGATCACTGAAAAAATTATTACAAAAAAAATATGTTTAAACATGGTTATAAAATAGTTAAAATTAAACACCCAAAGAGGTAAACTAAATGAATATAACTTTACAACGGCCTTCGGCGGTCTTTGCAATTGCGGGCCTGCTATTTCAATTAGAAATTGAAAAATTTAAAGAAATTTGGCTGTATAAATACGTGAACCATAGAAGACCAACAATAAAAATACAATTCATAAAAATATATTAAAAACAAGGGAAATACCTGTACCTAATTTACTCTGCCAAACTCACTTATTTATTAGATAAAATTTTACCCGTACAGAGACTGTAATTCCGAATATAAGTGAAGACTGATGCCAACGGGATACAAAGGATCACGGTAACAGAGACTTCTGCCTGATTTTGCGTAGACTCTATTACAGTATTTCTAAAACGGGTGGTTCTTTATAGATACACAACTATTTATGACCATAATAAGTTAAAATATATGTTTCAGGTTGGACGCCTCTAACTCCTGGACTACTCGTATATGACTTGTTGACAAAATATAATATTAATTTCATTTCATTTGCCTTTTCCATCAGTTACCTGAGTCTGACCCAGATTGTTGCGTCATGTAATATTGAAATCCGGCCTCTAATGTTAAATTCGTGGTTGTAGCTTTACTATTGGAGATATATTCTTAAAGGTGTATGGGTTCGAATGTAGACAGCAAAGTACATCCCCTGAAATTCCGTGCGCATGTCGAGTACGCTCAGTTTGCGCATTTTGTTGTACAGCGCAGATGCCAAAAAAAAACGAAAAATTTAAAAATCGAAAAATAAAGAAGTCAAACAAAAGTTGGGAAACAAATGTTAAGAAGTTAAATACGTAATTGTAGCTTTACAGTTGGAGTGTATATTTTCAGAAGTGAATCGGTTCTAATGTAGACACTGAATTTCATCCTCTGAAATTTCGTTGTGCATGTCTAGCACGCTGGATTTGCGCGTGGTACACATTTTGGTCCACTGCTCAGATGTCAAAAAATGAAAAATAAAAAAAAGAAAAATAAAAAAGTAGAAAAAAAAACTTGAGAAAAAGTTAAAAAGTTAAATACTTAGTTGTAGTTTTACAATGGGAGATATATTCTTAAAAGTGGATTGGTTTGAATGTAGATTCCAAAGTACATCCCCTGAAATCTCGTGCGCATGTCTAGCACGCTCGGTTTGCGCGTGGTATGCATTTTGACCTTCTGGGCAGATGTCAAAAAAACGACAAAATCAAGAAATCGAAAACAAAAGTTGGCAAAAAACAAAACAAAAATGTGCGCGCGCACATGTATTGCGCAGGCTGGTACTGCCTGGCACCAGAGGTCGACTACCGGTTGTCGATATATGCCCCGCCCGGACGGTAAAATTGTGTGCCATTTTGATCTTATTAATGTATGTTGCAAGTTGCAACATACATTATGAGCGAGTCGAACTCGCACTTGACCGGTTTTTTTTTGTATTTTTCACAATCACGGCAACGCCCAGAAATTAAAACTATTTTTTGTCTGATACCGTAATATGTATGTACGTACTTAATTTTCTCGGCATCGACGCCTGGGGTCAAGTCCATTCATTACATAAACAATTTCAGAAAATATAACATAACAACAAAACAAAAACAAAAAAAAATATATTTATTCCATTCCTTGAACCTCGTCCTGTAATGAAGGAAAATTTGCTTATTTCACAAATAAAAAGTCTGCGAGAAATACAACTTAGCGAAACGCAAAATCAAGTTTATTAACTTGGGGTTGAAAACGCTTGTAAGTTTAAGTTAATAAGTTCCATAATCTTGATATCACAGCATGAGCTTGGTCTTTAAATGTAGGAGCTTCCTTTCGTTCGCACTTTCTGTGCTTTTGATCATGATAATACTTATTGAGGTACAAAAAATATCTTTTATACTTTTATTGCCGATTTTAAAAGAACGATACACCACAAAAATCGATATACAATACAATAATCTATATACAGGGTGTCAGGTAGTGTTCGGTATATTTCTGGGAGAGGAGAGATTAAAATAGTACTACACTGAAAAAGAGCTCCACTTGTGTTGTGTCAAGATATTCAGTGATCTTAACAATTTGAGTCTTATAATACAAGCAAAGACATTGAATTAACAGGTTTGCTTTCCCCATGAGAACATGAAGGCTCGTGAAGTGTTTTACAAATTCTCTTGAATAGCTATTACTTTAGGACAATAGACAATAATATTATTCTTAACACATGAACCCTTGTATGAAAGATATGTTTACAAAATCTCAGCTGCTTAAACAAGATACTGCAAATTTGGCTGAAGACCCTGTGCTCTAGTTATCATTTGCATTCTAGATAATTCGAGAAATTTAGTCGCGCAACAAACTTTGATGAGGAAGATCTGTGTTGTGCTCTTAGCGGTACTTATGGCAATTCACCAATTACTGGAAGGTTGGAATCTGGGCCACTTAGTGGCGAAATTCAAAGGTACGTATAACTTATTTCTGCATTATTTGAGTTCATATTATATTATGTAATGGAGCTAAAATTAGTACATGGACAATAAAATCAAAAATTATCGACTCAATTACTGTATTATTTCAGCCCTTTTGAGAACCTGGGACACAAAAAATTAAAAACTTTGCTCAAAAAATGTTTCCAAGGTTTTTATTAGGCAGTATAATATTTTTTTTAAGCTTTATCACTCTTCTGTATAAAGCACAAGGTTGTAAAAATGGCGTCCGCTTTTAGGGCTAAAATAATTAACATAACAAAATTCTGTTGTCCTTGAAACTAAAACCAGTTACTTGTTTAAAGATCCTTCTAATTAAAATAAAAGACTTATTTCTTAGTTTAAGTTCATAAATCTTTGTTTGAGGCTCTCCATCTTTTATAATAAAAACCGTGATTTTTCTTAAAGATACCAATCTTTTTAAACAAGCTGTCAGAGTCTGCTTGCGCACAATTAGGAGTGTGATTTACAAAAATCATTTAAGTACGTAATCAAAGTCATTTAATAGTAATGGTAATAAATAATTACTATTATACTACATCAAATTAACATTCTCAATTTTTAGATTGCTGGAACTTAGACTGTGAATTATTCATATGTGCGATTTTTTTGTCCACTGGTGAACATACTTGAAGGTGACTCGTGCAACTGAAGGCGAAACGTTTGAAAATTTCTACATTCGGACCAAAGTACCAATCGTGTAAATCAAATTCGAGATGATCTTCAAAGAAGAAAGAAACCGAGGACCTTCTATTATGAACTTTACAATTTTGCTTCAAAACAATTTTATTTGCCTTATAGCATGATGCTTTTAAAACAAGAAACAACGATTTTCAACCAATAACATAAGATAATTGAGGAACTAGAATAAGAAATGAGTCATTTCATTTAAATTTTTGTATTAATAAATTGAAAATACTTAAAAAATGTTTACAAAATCTCAGCTGCTTAAACAAGATACTGCAAATTTGGCTGAAGACCCTGTGCTCTAGTTATCATTTGCATTCTAGATAATTCGAGAAATTTAGTCGCGCAACAAACTTTGATGAGGGAAGATCTGTGTTGTGCTCTTAGCGGTACTTATGGCAATTCACCAATTACTGGAAGGTTGGAATCTGGGCCACTTAGTGGCGAAATTCAAAGGTACGTATAACTTATTTCTGCATTATTTGAGTTCATATTATATTATGTAATGGAGCTAAAATTAGTACATGGACAATAAAATCAAAAATTATCGACTCAATTACTGTATTATTTCAGCCCTTTTGAGAACCTGGGACACAAAAAATTAAAAACTTTGCTCAAAAAATGTTTCCAAGGTTTTTATTAGGCAGTATAATATTTTTTTTAAGCTTTTATCACTCTTCTGTATAAAGCACAAGGTTGTAAAAATGGCGTCCGCTTTTAGGGCTAAAATAATTAACATAACAAAATTCTGTTGTCCTTGAAACTAAAACCAGTTACTTGTTTAAAGATCCTTCTAATTAAAATAAAAGACTTATTTCTTAGTTTAAGTTCATAAATCTTTGTTTGAGGCTCTCCATCTTTTATAATAAAAACCGTGATTTTTCTTAAAGATACCAATCTTTTAAACAAGCTGTCAGAGTCTGCTTGCGCACAATTAGGAGTGTGATTTACAAAAATCATTTAAGTACGTAATCAAAGTCATTTAATAGTAATGGTAATAAATAATTACTATTATACTACATCAAATTAACATTCTCAATTTTTAGATTGCTGGAACTTAGACTGTGAATTATTCATATGTGCGATTTTTTTGTCCACTGGTGAACATACTTGAAGGTGACTCGTGCAACTGAAGGCGAAACGTTTGAAAATTTCTACATTCGGACCAAAGTACCAATCGTGTAAATCAAATTCGAGATGATCTTCAAAGAAGAAGAAACCGAGGACCTTCTATTATGAACTTTACAATTTTGCTTCAAAACAATTTTATTTGCCTTATAGCATGATGCTTTTAAAACAAGAAACAACGATTTTCAACCAATAACATAAGATAATTGAGGAACTAGAATTAAGAAATGAGTCATTTCATTTAAATTTTTGTATTAATAAATTGAAAATACTTAAAAAAAGGTACTACATATTTAATTAAGAACCTAAAACTCTTAAGATAATAAATTATTAATTTCAATTATGTCTATTGATTCCTTAGGCTAAGGGAATTGAGATATCTTGTATTTTGGAAACAGATCGTTGCTTTTAGGCCAAACGCATATTTCCTTTATTCAGAATCAAATAATGGTTTCATAACAAGAGTACCTATAAATTATGTTTTTAGGAGAATATTCATTTGACTCTATTCAAAGTCGCGGTTTCATTGAGTAAAATGCAAATGCGTTTCAACCAAGGTATCCTTTTTTTCAGTTTAGGAGAAACGCAATTATACTCTAAAAATCACAGGACATTTTAATGCAAAGCACACGGTGGTTAGCAACAATACACCGCATGGAAGGAAAAATCTATATGCAGGGTCTGATATGTGTGCGGTATATTTTCGAGAGAGGAGAGATTAAAATAGTACTAGGAGAGACGCAATTATGCTATAAAAATCGCAGGACATTTTAATGCAAGGCACACGGTGGTTAGCGCGCATTTCTAATTTTCAAGTAGATGTTTAATAAAAAATTTTGAGAATTAATTTAATGAAGTAAAAGTACACACCCAATTTAATAAAACTTTAAATATTGGAGATGTCTACTAAACATATTTCCTATTAGTCGATCAGTTAGGTTTTAACAAGTACTTGTCATGTCATTGTTATTAAGTGGTAATGGAGAATTTACGAGTTAATCTATTAATTCTGCAATATTTGCAGCTTTCGCATCCATCCAATTTAATTACAATCGGCCCAAAATACGAATGGTACAGAACGTGGCGCCACCGTAAAGAAATATGCAAAATGTCATTTTTTTGAATAAAATAGTTTTTTAGTTTTTGCATCAACAGACAGAAATGAGAAATCATGTTGTTAGTGATTTAGATACCCCAAAACGTAGAAATGTTAGAGATCTCGCAAAATCTCGACATTAATTTTTTTCACAAATACTTTATACTAGCGAGGAAAGGAAAAATTATGGTAGTGTTTGGTTATCGTTTAACGATAAAGTGGCAACGTGATTTACAACTCCCCATCTATATTTGTTAAAGCCGCTTTATAGTTGGGGATTTTCATTGCTGGCAACGAAAAATTGCGAAATTTTTGTTGCGTGCATGCGCAGACCCATATTGTCAATCAGCTCTTGCAAACTCTTATTCCAATTGCGAGAAATAGCTCCGGACCTATTTTAATTTCAGTTGGGTCGCATTTTTGGTAATTTATGAGTTTCCAACATTTAAAAAGCAGTTTGCTGGGCACTTCTCCTTAATTTTAATCTATTTAACTGTTTTTGAGGTTGGAAGAAGCAGTTTTCTTTTCGTTTGTTACAAAAGAAAATTAAAATGGACACGGTAACTTGTGGCAAAGAGTAAGTAGAAAAATCAACTGCGGCAAGTATAGCTTTTCGCTTTTTTGCATACATTTTTTCTTACAAGTCACAACACAGAATTATAGCTCAATGCTCAATTAAACAAAATTGACGTTATATTTCTTAAATGTCATGTGGTTGGCAGCACTTATTTCAAAAATTTGCAACAAATTTCAGGCTGTAAAACAGTTCGCAATTTCAATTGCCGCAATAAATGATGCAAAAAAAATGTATGAAATTAAAATCGCCAGAAATAAAAACTTAGCCCAACGTCTTCCGGGCATTATTCTATTGCGCAATACGTCGCGTCGTTACCAATTAAACGTGCTAGGCAGAGAAAGAACTGTAAGGAAGAGTTGTAACGTGATTATTTAATTTTAAGGTCTTTGTTGAAAGTTTCTCAACAGCAGTATGTCAGTGAAATGGTGAAAATGGCAACACGAAAAAATTGCACCGTCGCCCACTTGAAATTGACACTTGGGATACACACGTGACAAGTGTCAGTTTTGGGATTTTTCTTTTCGGACTAAGTTTATTAGTTTTAATGACTTTATTCAATTTTTAAAAACATTTGTACACATTTTAACGTCAGGATACTAATTTTAGTAATTAAGAAATAGTTTTTACGTTGGTTGCGCTCCCACACGAGACCATCACCATCTCAAGCACTGTCAAATGGCCATTTTTCATTTTAATATTCAATTTGTAAGCGTAAAGTTTTTGCGTGAATTTTTAAATCTCTTTGGACTTTTTTTTAAATTAAAAGATATATATATATATATATATATATATATATATATATATATATATATATATATATATATATATATATATATATATATATATATATATATATATATATATATATATATATATATATATATATATATATATATATATATATATATATATATATATATATATATATGTAACATACATTAGTAATAAGAGTATCTATTATCTATTTTTATCGTTTTCTTATCATATAAAAAACTGTACAAATAAAGTTACAGACCCCTATATCAAAGCGTTCACCGATCTTATACACATATGTACATTTTCGGAGCCCCAATCGTAATTTCAGCAACTACTTTAAAACATAAAATAATCATAAAAGTAAATTATTTACACACGCGTAAATCTTCCGTATTATTGGCCTCCTTACCTTGTTGCCATATTTCAGAGGCATAATAGTACGGAGAGCATGTGGAGGCAAATTCGTCAGTACCATTAATTAAAGTGTATATGCGTATAAAACGGTGGCGCCCCGTAGATAAAATATTGTGAACTGCATTGTATAACTGTACATGTATATCGACCCAAAAAGCCTCCGAACAAAAATTTGTGAAACTTCTTCTGCTGACTTAAATCTACAAATAAATCCATTATACACGCAAATTCGCTTTGGCCTCCGATTTTGCGAATGCGCCTCCGATTTTGGAGGCGTGTTCTATGAAAGCATATATATTTTGGAGGCGTATAAGACATTTTGCATATATATATATATATATATATATATATATATATATATATATATGTATATATATCTATATATATATATATATATATATATATATATATATATATATATATATATATATATATATATATATATATATATATATATATATATGCAAAATGTCTTATACGCCTCCAAAATATATATGTTTTCATAGAACACGCCTCCAAAATCGGAGGCGCATTCGCAAAATCGGAGGCCAAAGCGAATTTGCGTGTATAATGGATTTATTTGTAGATTTAAGTCAGCAGAAGAAGTTTCACAAATTTTTGTTCGGAGGCTTTTTGGGTCGATATACATGTACAGTTATACAATGCAGTTCACAATATTTTATCTACGGGGCGCCACCGTTTTATACGCATATACACTTTAATTAATGGTACTGACGAATTTGCCTCCACATGCTCTCCGTACTATTATGCCTCTGAAATATGGCAACAAGGTAAGGAGGCCAATAATACGGAAGATTTACGCGTGTGTAAATAATTTACTTTTATGATTATTTTATGTTTTAAAGTAGTTGCTGAAATTACGATTGGGGCTCCGAAAATGTACATATGTGTATAAGATCGGTGAACGCTTTGATATAGGGGTCTGTAACTTTATTTGTACAGTTTTTTATATGATAAGAAAACGATAAAAATAGATAATAGATACTCTTATTACTAATGTATGTTACAGTAGTAGAACTTTTTTAAAATTTATTTTTGCTAAATTGTTGTCACGCTCTAACACGAAACATTACCAAGTCTAAACAAAAGAGATATTGCCCACATTTATAGGGATGTCCACTAATGGTGTCGAGATTATGCTTAAGTTCGTATATTGTACAGAGGCGTGGTCAAAAATTAAGCGCAAGAGTAATATAACAAATATTAAAGTTGAATGAAGTCTACTTGTCACTTGTCAGGTGTACACGTAAATATGTAGAATGAGAATTTAGAGTTCTCTAAACCACCTGAAGATGCCTTATATAATAAGGACTAAACAAATGATGGTAAAACAAGCTATTCTCCGGACTATATATCTCTACGAGCGCTGGATTACATATCAAAATTTGCCGTATTTTCTTCTAACATGCAAGAAACTACCAGGAAGAAGGAAACTTTTAGTTCTCATCAGTACAAGATAGACGAACATACCTTCCTTCGGAAAAAGTAAATCCTTTTGAAGCTGTGATGTCGAACTGTATAAGCAGTAAGACATAGGCCGCGCCTATGTCTATCTTGTACTGATGAGAACTAAAGAGTTCGAAACTGGTCTGCAGGTGACGACATCCTAACTAAAGAAAAAGTTTCCTTCTTCCTGGTAGTTTCTTGCATTCTGAAAACGTATTTTACAATCGAACCCTGTTAGAAGAAAATACGGCAAATTTTGGTATGTAATCCAGCACTCGGAGGGACATATAGTCCGGAGAATAGCTTGTTTTACCATCATTTGTTTAGTCCTTATTATATAAGGCATCTTCAGGTAGTTTAGAGAACTCTAAATTCTCATTCTACAAATATTAAAGTGTTTTTCTTTAATTTAGTATAATATTAGGAGTTTTTGATATTCTTGGTTTTCTATTTAAAGAGGATGTTTTCGTTTGTTTCTGAGCTAAACTTACAGACACGAAGGTGTAACTTTTTCTGCTCCTAAAACAATTTATATCGTTAAAATTTCACTAAAACTAGAACTAGTTCTTGGACCTTAAAGGAATGTCTGAAAAGTGTTCGAATGAAAGTTTTTCAATCAAACATTCCTATCAAAACCCTTGTGTTCTAGTTATCAAAATTACCATGTTATTTTTGTTTAAATTTACCTGACACTGAAAAAATGCGAGAAAAACTTTTTATCGTACTATTTAACGGCGTAGTATAATCGACACTTTATAATAATTATCTGTAACATCCACACTTTAAATGAGATTTTGCGTAATTTTTTCTGTGTGGCATCAATTTTATTGAAACAAGGGCCTGCAAATGGTTAGTTTCTGAGTCGCTGGCGAATCCATTTGCACACGTTTTTAAAAACGCTATGGTTAAATTTCAGCGGCTCATTTCTTGGCGACTAGCATTAAATGTTGGTCGCTGATTTTCAACAATATGTTTTTTAGAAACGTGTACCAACGTCGGTCGTCAGTACCAACGTGTACTGACTACTCGAAACGTTTGGAATCGCCTGGTTAAATAAATAGTCTACTATATTTTCACCCATTTAATGAAGGATTTTATTAAAATGTTAAAACGTATTTATTTATTTTTAATATTTAAATCTATTACCAATTTTGATACTTTTTTATTACTTACTTATAATTTCTCTTAAAGTCAATGTGTTCCTTAGGGTTGTTAAAGACTTAAGGCAATAAAAAACAAAAAGATGTAAAAAACTCCTTATGTTAGGTAAAAATGGAAAAATACACAACTTTCAACGTTAAAATATAGCGTTAAACAAAAAGCTTAAAGCCCATGTTGACGCAACTCTGTCAAGCGTCGTATTCGGGTTTCAGGAGGTAGCAAATTCATATCTAATTTTTTTTTAATTAAAAGGGTCCCAAAGCACATCAAATAATTTTCTTTTAACCACTATGAAAACGTACGTCTATGAGGTAGAAAAAATTTTAAAACAGTGAAAATGTGCGTTGTGACTGCATCAACACGCCAAAAATGAAATTCCATAATTAACCGAGCTATTAGCTTGTGTCCACCTTAAGTAAGACACTGGTACGCATTGGTCAAATTTATTTTAGAACCTTATATTTTCCATGGCATACTAGCTAATAAAAAATATTAAAATAGACTTTCGAGAAAATATCCATTCAAAATATTAAAATTAATAAAGACACCCAAATAGATTTGGTTCTTTTTAAATATTATATTTATTTTCATTTTTTATACTTAAAAAATTGTTTTAAAGTCGACAAAAATAATAGTAATGAAATAAATCATTGCTTAAAAAATTACATGAATATCAAAATTTAATTCTACCCTTTACACCTGGTAATGGTGGATTTTTAAGCTAACAAAATTCTAAGTAGATTATATATTATATATCAACTTTAGCTTTTACCGATTTACAGCTAAATAATGTAATCTACATCAAAATGGGTTTGCTACATTTTAAAAGTTATATAGAAAAAAATTACAGGTGAGACAGGTGTAAGAAATTATAGGCAAAGAGGAAAATAATAGAGCTTAAATTTGTTTTATATGTATTATTATTTTCACACTGCGTAACTTATAAAGGATACAAAAAATCTGCCTTTCACGGAACAGAAATAAAAATATAAAAAATCGGTCCAGTGCAAGCTATACTTGCACAATTAGTGTTCCGTGCTCCCCACTTAACCTGAGCAAACCTCAGCCGCCCGACCTCCGCCATCTGCCGCGCTACCCGCCGCCCACAGCACCAACGCCGTATCACATCGTGTGTGCGCGGAGCTGAATAGGCCAAATTACAAATTTTGAGAATCGTGTAAGCACAAAAGTTGTTCTTTTTACATGGTGAGAAATATTTTTTGTCGAAATTCTTTTTTTCTAAAACCAATAATTCAGCAGTTATAAGGAAATAAACAATTAAATTATTTATGACAATTGATCGCGTAGAATTGTTCAATCCTGATAATTTTGGTTTAATCTAGTTACAGCTAATTCTCAATGTTCATGATTTTTTGTCAGATTTTTCTAAACGCTCCTTCTGGTGATAAGTGATAAGGGTGGTGGGGGACAACAATTTTTACACGTTTTTTCCGAAAAATATTTAAAAAATGCATAGAAAATATATTATAAATATTGTTTAATTCGTTCTTCAATAAGCTTTCATTAGGCTCCCCACACAATGCCCTTGAAAAAAATTTCCATTTCCCAATTTGCCACCCTAAATTAACCCCCAGAATCGAAATTTAACTTCCTATACTTAACGTCTATAATTGGTCCACCACACTCTATCTCTGTGCTAAATTTCAAATGATTACGTTGAACAGTTTCAGAGAAAATCCCCTCTGACAGACGGACGTTTTTAGTGTTCCTTGAAATGGAAGTGATTCCATTTCAAGGAACACTAAAAAAGGATAATTAGACAAGAATAAATAAGATTTAATATGTTAAAATGGATAAATACTCTGATGAAACAATAAATAAAAAGTGCATATAGTTTTGCCAGCGACAGAGCTATATGTGAAAAACATTAATATATTATAAATATTAAGTTAAATTTTCTAAAGTTGTCCGCCCTATACAGGAGCGTATTATCCAAAAAGCCTAGAAAGCTCGGGCTTAGGCTCCTAAAACTTTTAAGGGTGGCGCGTCAGCGATGCAATTTTTAAAAATAAACAAGAAATTAAAAAAAAATCAGTTTTAATAATTCAGAATTACTGTCAAGGTAAGAATAAATTCCTACTTGGTCCTCAGTTTATATACTTTCTTATAACTTCAGTACATCAGTTCAGTACTGAAAATATATAAAATTCTTTGCATGGATTATCTGTCGTGAAATAATAATAAACTTTCAAAATGCAAACTATTTTGTCTTTAATTGTCAACAGTAGCACGTAACCTACATTAATTAGTAAGCTATAATATCAACTCAAACTGTAGCACATGCAAGTTTATAAATAATAACTAACTAATGTAAAATGTAACTAAATATTATAAGTATTATCGTAGGAAAATATACAGTGCCTTAACTAGAGCAAAAACCAGCAAAATTAAATTTTTTAAGTGGCCCGCCCTATATCTAGGGCATCAACAGTGCCTTAAATTATATCAACGATAAAATCTTTAGCTATAGACAAAACACAATTTTGTATTTTAGTTACAGCGACGAAATCAGAAATATAGTTTTTGAGGTTGGGTTCCGCCCTGTATAAATTTTATTGGCCGGTTTCGAGCCAGGACAAAGCCTAATTTATATGCAATTTTTTTTTTATTTTGTTCGAGTAATTAGCAAGTTTTCGCGCCCACGGACAGACTGACGGAAATGAGAAAATATTTTTTTGTGAATCAGAAACCCCAAAATATAAAGATCTGAAAAAATTTCGGTAGGCGATTATTAAACGAAGAAAATATTAACTCCTCCAGCGAGGGAAGAAAAAGATAATATTTGTTTGTTCTATATACAAGGTAAAATGCACTTTAAAAAAGAAAAAGCCACGAACTTACGCTTAATCCCAGTCGGGGAAAAAGACATAGAAAAGATTTTTTTAAACTTCCCACCCTGTATAAAAATTTTATCAAGTTTTTTTACGTAAAATCGTCATTTGCGTGTTTATTTCTTTTAAGCTAATGTTTTAGAGTTATTACAAAACTAAACAAGCATTTTTCTACTCTTTCACATTCTGTTGTAAGAAAAATCGAAATTGTCACTGAAAGCTTTGGGTTCATCAGAATGCTTATATTTTCGAATTAAAGAAACAATAAAAAATACTATTATATCAACGGTAAAAGACTTAGCTACATACAAAGTATAATTTGTGTAAAATGTATCAATTTAAACAAAAAATAGATACTATTTATTAAAATGTGCTCGCTCACGCTGTTTTTAAGTTTCCGCGCCAGCATACAGACGGAAATCGGAAACCATGTTTTCCCTGATCTGGGCACCCCCAAAAGTGATCTGAAAAAAATCTCGAAAGTTTTTTTTTCGCCAATAAAATAATTTCTCTCGCGATAGAAGTCAAAAGATCAACCCTCTGAATGTGGCGCAAAATTCTGGGGATCATCAGACTGACGTAACCATCAATAGCAATCCTGCATAGTCAACACTTCTTCTAAAACAGAACTATGCCTGCTGCCTGAGGGTTACGTCAGTCTGATGATCCCCAACAAGGTGAAAGCTTACTGTCCTCCCGGCCCGGGATTTTCCATTAGTTTTTGGATGCCACATAATTTAATGCAAGCGCAGAACACACTGTCTTTTTGGTTTGTTATGCCCCAAACATTTTTATTTGACTACATTATTTATTATGGACACTAATATCTTATTTTTAGAAATTAATGTTTTGAAGTGTTCATGCTGTACATAGTTAATCGGAAATGTTTTGGGTTTTAAGCTAGGTCTCAGACTATCTAAAATATTTTAGTTTTCCGTCAAGTAGTTTTTAAGTTTTCGCGCCAACGAACAGAGAGACCGACGGAATGGGAGATTTTGTATTGCTGTTCACTATATTTTACAATAATATTATAAGCCGTTTACTGGTATGTTTAAAAAACGAATTTACCACGTGCCACCTTGTTGAAGACGTTACTTAAATTTGGCAACGTTGTCGGAGGCGTTTGCGCTCGCTGTGCGCATAAAAATTTATTCAGAGGAGGCTTACTAGACGTAAAATGTATGGAGGCGTGTTACATTTAAAAGTATAGTAAAAATTTGTATCTTTTTTGGATGCTTATTTCTTACCCCTCTCACGTTGCTCACGTAGACATTTACTATTTAATGCTATTTGAATGCAATATACACGGAAATCTTTATTCTTTACAGTGGAGGCCTGGGTGCCTGTGTAACGTATGGAGCCCAGTTAGATAGCCATGCACGTATATATATATATATATATATATATATATATATATATATATATATATATATATATATATATATATATATATATATATATATATATACAGCGTGTCTTCGGAAGTTCTTACCAAATGGAAAAAATTTTTATTATTGATTTTACGAAAAAAAGTGTCTCTTTATAAAAAGTTCTGCATCGTGAGAAAATTCAAAAATTTGATCTAGTACATACAGGGTGGCTCAAAAATGTAAAAGTCCTAATTCACGTGAAGCTAAAAAGACATAAAATCGTTATTTAAAGGTACACTGACACTGCAAATGTGCTAGAATTAACTTTTTTGTGTTAGTAAATTAGTTTTGGAACATACAGGAGGTCCCAAAAATAAAATTAATTTTTTTTATTGCCTTTACAAAAAAAGTAAACCTTCATAAAAAGTTCTACCTTGTAAAAAAAGAGCATGGTTATTTATAAACTTGATGTAGGACAATACACGGTGGCTTAAACAGCTGAAAATCACAATTTAAATTTCAATTATTTTGCCACCTGTATGTCCTATATAAAATTTTTGAATAACCATCCTCTTTTTTCACAATGTAGAACTTTTTATGAAGATACACTTTTTTGTAAAGGCAATAAAAAAAATTAATTTTATTTTTGGGACCTCCTGTATGTTCCAAACCTAATTTACTAACATAAAAAAGTTAATTCTAGCACATTAGCAGTGTCAGTGTACCTTTAAATAACGATTTTATGTCTTTTTAGCTTCACGTGTATTAGGACTTTTACATTTTTGAGCCACTTTTTTTCGTAAAATCAATAATAAAAATTTTTTCCATTTGGTAAGAACTTCCGAAGACACGCTGTATATATATGTATATATATATATATATATATATATATATATATATATATATATATATATATATATATATATATATATATATATATAGATATATTGGGTGATTCATTAGGAAAAATACATTTTTGTTTGCTTGGCCCGCTTTTCTACAGCACTCTATACACATTAAAAGTGTTTCACAAAAACTTTACCTTGTAGTCTATAACTTCAGCATTTAACATTTTTTTCTGTAACATCAGATTAGAAAATTAAAGGGGGGTCCAATTCTAGTGGAACGCCCTGAAGGGGAAGTGTTGTACCTAGCAATGGTTTTTGAACTTATCTGCATACATCTTATTTTACTCCAAATTTTTTAAATTTGTTAAGCCGCGTTATATTATAAGTCGTATGTTCTTGATAACATCCACAACGAATTTTATTCAGAAAATATCGGTAATCCACATTATTTAACAAAATTCGACAGCAAGCAAAATGTTCCAAGGTGCAAGAGGCTCGTGTACCTTGGAACACAATGGAAATATTGAAATAAATTACAGAGAAGAAACATTTAATATCAAAAAATATATTTTAGGTTCTACCACTTTTAAATTCTAGGTTAACAAAATTAAACTTAACCTCTGGATTAAGCTTTGGTAAGAAAATAATCCGATTTAACCATTTAAATTAGTTTGAACGGCAGAAATCACACACGTATGTTTTCCATTCGTCCCTTTCAATGCCGGCACATAGGTTATGAACCCAGCGTCCACAGTTTACACAGCGACAATATTTTTCCCCCCTTTTGTCAGCCACCTGAGAATAATAAATAGTCCTCATCTTCACTATCTTCGTTGTCAGTAGATACAAAGGAAACCTGACCACTACTATCGCTGTCGGAAGAAGAATCAGGCTGTGTTAATTAAATTTTTTAAATAATTTTAGAACCCTTTGTTTTTGCCTTCACGGGGGTCGGTTTTTTTGAAGTCCAGCAAAGGACTACGCACCAAAACTAAGATTTCTAGTTACTGCCTCTGTCTTATTTTTTAACATCCTAATTTCTTCTGTCTCTGGGGTTGCTATTCTTGTTTTTCCAGCTCTTCTCCCCCTATTTGCCGTTTTTCTAGCTGTCGCTTGCCCAAGCAAACCCAACCCCACCTGAACATTTCTTATATTGTCAAAGAAATTTCTTACATTTGTTTGATTAAAACTCGTAGACTAATCGCTTCAGGCTTGCGAATTGACAGTATATCATTATGTGTGAAACTTCGCATCCATTGTTCACCAGCAATTTTATCTTTGTTCCATTGTTCCGGATACCTTTTTTTATTACCCACTGCAAATTTGTATGCTAAGTCCCTCACACCCTTTTTTGTTCAGGTTGGGTTCTAATGTATTCTACCAGGCTTCCTGCCTCTTCATCGGTAGAGAGTTGAGAGTTTAAGGAATATTCCTAATTTTGCTCCCCAATGGCTTTAAATTTTTTGGATTCTCTTGGAAAAGTAGCAAGACTTATACGAAAAACCTTAACAGCCTCCAACATTTTTATTTGGAGATCAGCAGAATGATTTGCTTGTAATGCAGTTTGCCATACAACCGGATTTATTGCCCCTCTTTTTTAGCAGTTTTGCTTCGTGGCACTGCGACATACGGATTTCTGAAGAAATGTAAAAAAAATCTTGTACCTTGGAACATGTTCTAAGGTACAAGGCGTAGAATGTTTCAACGTACAAGAGGGTGCTTAAAAAAGCAAAGAATGGCCATCTACTCAAGTAATCACATTTAAAGTAAAACCAACGATATGTGTACACCTAGATAATTTACCGAGAGGACAACGTCGTAGACCCCTTAATAAATGAGCTTGGTGTGATCTATAGTAGATGGCGCGGATCGTGTATTTGGCTTGTATGTATCACTGGTAGGTGGCGATATAACGACACTGGCCAAATCGATTTGTAGCAAGTAACTGCGAACACTGATAGAAGGCGCCAGCAGCGAGAAGCGACGCAGTAGTGCGAACGCTTTTTAATAGATGGTGTTAACACGCCAGCAGTGGCGTGTTAACCCAAGGAGTTCTATGTGTTCATAAATCAGCGACTGTGAGAATCGACGGAACAAGAAATTGACTTGGTGCGATTACAGAAACCCTGCAAGTGAACTTGCAGATAGCAGAAGGTTAGATGTTACCATAGTAATTCTGAATGAGCTAAATAAGCAATGTACTAAAATACTTGCATCTGCAAGTTGACTTGCAGAGCTTCTCTAATCTTACTGTAATATGATATTTAATCCGAATTGTGCAGTGCATTAACTGCTTTCTGTCGTAACCTCCTCGGTTCCAAAAAATAACAATCTTTTTTACTAAATACGTAAATTTTTTATTTATACATATTAATTAAAACACAAAATAATAATAAAATTTTTAAAAGTTTTATACTAATAATACATATTGCCATATTGCGGTATCTCGTTTTCTTTTTATTAGAAAAAAAGTCGGCCTATTATAAAATCATTTAATGGCCCACAACCTGCACGGCATATATTACATGCTTGAATTTACGATTCTCAAGTTACTGTAAAAGGCCTTTCCTGTTTTACATTAACTACTTTACCTTATCCTTTATTGCCATAGAAGATTAAAACTTGTTGTTGATGGATCAGTGCCCTATTGTAAGATTTCAGCTAAATACGTCAAGACGTTTAGATGTGATGTAACAATAACCATACAAATACATTTTTTCATTTATACATTAGTTACAATCAAAAATTCCTTGAAAATATATCCCCACCCTTTGGGTTCAAATTTTGAAAAGCCCCGCCTTACCCCCTTCTTTGGACCCACACATCATGCGAAATTTCAACGACTTAGTCCTAGTAGTTAAGGTCCGGTGCCGTCAGGTGGGTACATTTCAAAATAATTTGTTTCATTTCCACTGGTGATCAAAAAATATCAGTTGGCGACATATAAACGAGCCCTGTTTGCAAAATACCAATTCCGGCGTCTTTATATTACTGCAAACGGTATAGCGGTCTAGGCATACACTACATTGTGTTTATTATGCCTAGGTCGCTATATAACTGCACCCTACGCTTTTAAATTTAATTAGGTACCTAATTAAAGACCAAATGTTTTATAGCTGTACAAGTTAACAGACCACCGTGGTATGCATGTGTGCGGAGTAAAGGGAGGCGCAATTTGTAAGCTGCTTTACTTTCCGCAAGATACGCGCACCCCCGGTTTTCTGTTAACTACCTATAAAAGGAAAATATTTATTTTTAACTTTTTAGTGCGCTACTCATAAAAGCGTGTTTTTTAGTGGAGTGGGTCTGGAACATACACGAGGTCCCAAAAATAAAATAATTTTTTTATTATCGACTTTACAAAAAAAGTTCCTATATCTTCATACAAAGTTCTACATTGTAAAAAGGCATGGCTATTCAAACACTTGATGTAGGACAATACAGAGTGGCTCAAAAAGCTAAAATTCACAACTTCAATTTAAATTTTTTAGTCACCCTGCTCTAGATAAAATTTTTGGATAACCATGTTCTTTTTTCATAATGTAGAACTTTTTATTGAGATATACTTTTTTTGTAAAGGCGCTATTGAAAAATTAATTTTATTTTTGGGACTTCCTGTATGTTCCAAACCTAACTCACTAACATAAAAAAATTAACACTAGTAGGTACACTTGCAGTGGCAGGTTCCCTTTAAATACCGATTATGTCATTTTAGCTTCACGTGGATTAGAACTTTTACATTTTTGAGCCACCCTGTATGTACCTGATCAAATTTTTTAATGGCAATGCTTTTTTCTCACGACGTTTTTATAAAGAGACACTCTTTTTTCGTAAATTCAATAATAAAAATTTTTCCATTTCGAAGACATGCTGTATATTATTTTTTAATAAAAAAAATATTACTGTATTGTCACCGGAATTGCATAAGTTTGCAGAGTTTCAAATCGATACGACAATTCCAAGTGGGTGAAAACTGAGTTGTTAGATTCCATTACAATGTTACAAGTCAAGCTAATAAAAGCGTGTTACAAAGACGAATTTTTTGTTAATTTCAAATTAATAGTCCTTTAACTTTCCACTTACTGCGTATACAGTCAAACTCATATACTAACTAAATGCAGTTTTTGTAAACCGAATTTGCAAAAATACTTATTTTTTACACCTGCTGCCCAGTGGCGGATTTAGGGGGGCTAGAGCCTTGTAGAAAAAAGATTTCAATAGCGAATTTTATAAAGATAAATACTGTAACATAAACATTAACCATTTCTACCACAAATCTTCCACAAAAAAAATTATAAACAAAAACAAATATTTTGCCGTCTCTGTAAGGTCTTTGAAATGAATTATACCAAAAAAATATAAATAATAGATCAATTCTAATATGTAATATAAAAAATGCAAGCCTTTTTTGGCATTTTTGATTTACATGCTCTTAGATTGTTTCTGAAAACATTCCCTACACATCTTACTGCGATCCTAACAAAATTTGCGCCGGATAGTTTTGGCTACTAAACGAAACAAATTTAATCCAATTTATTTTTTTTTTCAGAAAACAAAGCAAAGTAAATTTTTTTAAAAAACAGCTTTTTCGAAAATGGATTGACGAAATTTTTCAAAAATATTTTCTCGAAAACATATTTATTTCGAACCTAAATTTTTTGGAAAATGTCCTGATCGCTTTTTAGATGCTTTTTAGAAAACGGATTTATGAAATATTTTGATTTTTTTCCAAAATCCCGTATTTCAAAAGCAATTTTTTTAAAAAATGTCTCCTAACAAATAATTTTTAAAACAGGTACCTTTTTCCAAAACAATATTTAGAAAATTAAATTAGGCACTCTAGTATAGCTTCAAAAATCTTAAAGGAAAAAAATCGAAAAAAAAAACTGAACACACCCAAACGAACCTTTTTTGGGTTTGATCAGGTTTCCTTGCGTTTGGTACGTTACTTTCTCGAAAATTACTTTTTCAAAAAGCCCTTGCTTGAAAAAATTAATACTATCCGAAAAAATGGAAAAAGATGTACTTTGTAAAAATGTATCATGCATAAATAAAAAAAAGTGCTACAATATTTACATTTTCATATTAATCAAACAATTTGTCTAGTCGCGTGTAAGCTAAGATGACCTACTCGTCTAGCTGTTTCTTTTATCAAGAAATATCTTTTTTCCACGAATGTCAATAAAAACCTTTATTGTATGTTCAATAGTAATTTCGGAACGTAGTGCATTGTTTTTTACACATTTTCATTGTGCTTCAAGCACCATGGTGATTCAACTACAAAATTCCCAATGTGCACGGGTATATTTTTACAAAGGTGGCGTTGACCGGCGCCGCGTCAACACGCCATAGTAAGAGAAATATTACTAATCCCATTTTATGTAACAGTAACATTCGAAGTATAGTGTAAAACTCGCATGGAATGACCATTTCCTACTCGTATAATTTGCAGCACTCGCCTGCAGCTCGTGCTGCAAACGTCATACTCGTAGGAAATGCATGTAATTCCATGCTCGTTGTACAATATACTATTTTGATGTTAAATAAGTAAATTGTTTCGAAAAACAGCTTCTTCGAAAATATCTTTTTTTTTTAACTTTCAAAAATACACTTTCCACAAATATATTTTTAGACAGGGGTTCTACATTTAAATAATGAACTCTAATGACTTGGAAAATGTCATTAAAAAAAATGACAAAATGATCCTAAACTAACCTTTTTTGTGTTTCATCAGGTTTACGTTTCCTTGTATTTACTATGTTATTCTGTAATAAATTACTTTAAAAAAGTGCTGTTTTTTTAATATGAATATTCGAAGATTTTTTGGAAACAATGTTTAAAAAATGTTCCTTCTAAATGCACGTTTCCTTGAAAAAGATTGGTTTCAAAAGGTGGTTAAAAAAAATCGAAGTTGGTTTCAGAAAAACAAAATTTTAAAACATCCCTATTTTTTCAATATCTGTATTATTGAAAAAGTTCTGTTTTCGAGAAAACATATTTTTAAAAAATGTGTTTCCGAAAAATTTTCGTATATTAGTCCAAATGGACAGAAGGTATAAGTAAATTTAAAAAATGCTATAATATTGGTAAGTTAGCATAAAAAACCGTTCTGTTTTCGCAAGAACAGGTTTAGATATTTCGTCCATTATGAAATAGTGTACATATTTCTTAGAACCCTAAACAATAAAGAAGTAATGTCGCACTTGAGATTGCTCGTTTTTTTTTTGTTCTGTACTTTTGTGTAGCTCGAAGTGGTACCTAGACGAAATTCTAAATCTGTTCCTGCTGCTGCCGAACGCAACAACGACTCAGCCGCCCGCCACTGAAGCTTGAAGGTCGGCTAGTCAATTCGTATTTTGTGCTAGCCAAGCCGATAGAAGATTTCATATTTCACTGGGATTGCAATATTAAAATACTGTGAGGCCGCCACCTCTCGGGTCTAATGTCGCGACGTAGTAAAAGTGTTACGATATGATTTCTCTCTCTTTTTAAAATATAGAATGGAATGAGACTCGATGTATTCGAAGCGCGGTGTTTCATGTCGTAGCAGAATACCATTTAAACTGACCAATAGCAAATGGTATCCCATAAAACCGCTCCAGTGAAACATCTAGGTGTACGTTGGTAAAACACAATAGGGGCATTTAAACACCACAAATCAAGGACTTTCGCTGTACCAATGAATATTCTAATATCACAATATACAGATAATAATTTACACATAAACTATGAAGAAAAAGTTTACTGTTGCTGGACTAAAACTTGATTTTCTTCTAGTAACGGCAAACCGCGTCTCCTCAGCAAATATTTCGAACCAGCTGACCTGTAGAGCACCAGCACAGAAAACATAGCTATGTTTTCTGTGGCACCAGCCACCAATACACCTGAGTTGAGTGATTGTAGATGGCACCACGGGTCAGAAATTTGAAGCGTTCCAAGGTACACTGTGCTCTAGGTATACAACATTCTCCCCTACATACTAAATTATGACGACTTTGGAACCATGGGATCATATATTAAAATGTTATTTTATTAAACTATATTAAACTGATTGAAATTCATTAACCTGATTGAATTCTTATGTAATGTATTAATCAAAAACAAACTTGATATTGGCCTAGTTTTACATAGGTTCTCCAGGGCGTTCTGAAAACCATGACCAAGTGGCCATATTTGTATATAAGTATGAAAAACCCCAGCCTTAATAGGAAAGGTTAAAGTTGACGTTAGTTATTCGGCATAAAGTAGTCAAGGTTGTACTTTACAAGTGCGATGCGTCATCACTTACACTTCATTAAAATTGTATGAATCAAATCGAAATTTCGTGGAAGAACACTAGGCAAAACAAAGTCTAATTTCATAAACATTATAATAGACGTGCCGATGTACGGATTCCTATTATTTAAAATTCCGAATCAAAAATTGGAGTCTGTAGTAGAAAACCAATGTTTTTATCCATATATTTAACAGGTCATTCAAAAGCACTTTGCAATATTTGGATCAACAAAGTATTCATGTAATTTCAAATTTTTCTCATTTCATTATATAGAAAAGTGGTTTTGAATAAGCAATTTAAGACTGCTTTTTGACTAGTGGTTCTAGCGAAAAAAGAAATAACTATACCCAATGTCGCTACATATTACAAAGTTCTGCAATTGTGTGGTGACGTTTTGATTAAACAGATTAAAAAAGCACAAAAGGAAATTTAGTTTTTAATTTACTATTCTAATATTATACACGTGTATGTATATGTATTTATATTTTTAATGCTTAAATAGCCTACCCAAAATATGCTTCAAAATACTAAATTTTGATGGTTATAAACCCTCTTCTTTTATTTATTTACTATATTTGTACATAATACAAAGATAACTTGGAATTAGTAAATATTAAATATACATAATATAATGAAATTTAATATCCCAAAAATCTTTAATATCCCAAAAATCTTATTATAAGGTTCTTTAAAGTTTACAGGCACAATTAATAACAAAAGTTATATTTAATTATACTGTCATATGGTTTAATAATTTAGAATAATACTTGGACTATAACTTTTAGACAAATACATGTATTTGCAAAGAAAACAAGCTCTTACAAAAGAAATGTTGGTCCTGCCTATTAACGCTCTTCTATTATCATCCTTTTGATATATAAATCCAATTATATTTAAAACAATGCTGAGAGATGTATTACCCATTACCCTTTGGTTTTTAGTTCGGTGTCAAGGCTCTTAATAGTACCATGCTTCTCTAAAAAAAATTATTCGTTGTCCTATCCAATGGCGAGTTCCGCATTGTTGTGAAGTTTACTGTTTTCCTGAAATCGACAGGATTTTTTTTAATGGATAGAATGCTCTATTTTATTTGATTTTCGAATTCAGCTTAAAATTCTAAATACTTCTCATTAGGAACATTTTTTCCTAAAGTTAACAGTTTTTGAGAAAATGGTGGTCAAAGATCGTTATTTTATTGTATTTTACCTTAAAATACCTGTACCTGAAAGTTTATCTGAAATGTCTGACATTGTCAGTTTCGATTATTTACAAAGATGGATCATTTATCGGGAATTCAAAGAATTGAAATTTTAATAATACTGGGTTATGGGGACAGAATGCGAAAGCAACAAGAAGTTTGTAATATATTAAATATAGTAAATATAAGTAAGAAAACTAAAAATAAACCTATATACCCACGAGTATATGTATATTTAGGGGAGTTAGAGGCGTCCAACCTGTACCGGGAATCTAGCAACATGAGGCCTTTTTGTACTGACTCCTAGCATTTGGATTAACAGGGAATTACATGTCTACCGGCCTGTTTTTGCCCGGAATGGTAATACAAATAGGCACTTCCGGGTATTTTTTTAAACTAAATTTTTCTTTGAACTAGCGACTTAAAAATTTGCATGCAACTAGGGAGCGATAGATGGTAAAGGAAAAAACGCTTCTGCCGACCTTAGTCCGCCCAGAAGTTGTGGCAGAAGCGGATTACTTACTCCATTTTTCGACAATCGCTATCCCCATGACCAAACATCTTGAAATTTTACATGCAAGTAAATTGACACTTACCCAGTCAGAAATTTTTTGATTTCCAGCCGTCTTCTTTCTGCCGGCCACTTTTTAGACCGCCTGCCATGCGGTCTAAATACCCCTCCCCCCTGATCGAGAAAAATGTTCGTGTGTTGAAGGTTTGTATTTTCTGGGGTGATATAGAGGGACCTGTATCTGGGGTAACAGAGGCTTCTGTAAAAAATTCAGTTATACAGGGTGTTCCGTTTCGGAGTTACTAAACGTCAAAGTAGAAATTTCCTCGAATTCTTATGGGATCGATTACAGGTCGCAAAAGTGAATTAAATCCATTTAAATTTTCGGAGGTTGTAGAGAACCGGGGCTTCAGAACCCTATTGGACGTGATGTTCGGAAAATGGGAAGTAATTCTTTTGAATTTTTTTAGGTCGAATGCCGCTTGCAGACCCATCTTTGGTACTTAAGAACTCAAAAACGAAAAGTCGCATCGAAAAACGGTTTGACACGTCAAACTTTAGAATCGTAGATATGTAGGTACTTGCTTTTGCAATATATCGTCCTATACCTAAAACCACTGAAAATTGGGAAAATTTGGGAAAACCTGGAAATTAGATACGATTCTTGATGCAATTTTTTTTCGGGGTCAAACTGAATCCAAAACAAAATCCCATATACCTTATCGGAAAGAGCTCGTTAAAACACGTGAAATTCGCATTTTTTTAGTTTTTTCGTTCTTTATAGGAAGGAAGAAATCGACGATTAAATTTCGATTTTTTGACATTTTTTTTCGATGACATCTATACATTCGAATCACTCTGTATCTTTTCCTGTCTAATTTCTTCCAACTTTTTCAACGCTATCGTGTAGAGGGATAATCAGCTTTAAAATGAATCCCGAGTGGGCCATTCAGGAGCGTATTGTAGCAGGTGTAAAACCTATTATTTCTCTTATTTACCAATTCTTTTTGGGTTTATTTTTCCCCTCATCATCTAAAAACACTCCGCACTAATTAAAATTGCAAAATTGTCCGTTAAAGTTATAAATAAATAGGATTTTTTGCATCGGGGCAGGAAAAATTTTTAAAAATGGAAATTTAAGACGACTGCCATGAAAATACAAAAGAAGGGGACTTGCTTTAAAAAATGCCACATTTTATTCCAAGACTGGAAGGTTCTGGGACCGATTCGGCTTGAAATATACATGGAAACGATACAATGGACGTTGTATTTTGGATTCCGGTGCATTTCATTAGAGTTTCGCATTAAATACCATTTGTATTGATTTTTCGATGACCCTACAATGCATTATAGAATATACCCAAATCAGTTTCTATACGTATTAAAATGCGAAATGTCAAAATTTGACAAAAATGTAGTAAGTTCAGTGGCGCACAGAGGGTGGGCTGGGGGCTGCAGACGCCCCCCTCCCAAAAGCAACATCCTAGGCACACAAAAATGAAAAAAGTGCACTACTTATTGAAAAAATCCACCGAATTGCAATACTCAGCCAAGCCCCCCCCCCCCCCAAGACAAAATCCTGGGTGCGCTATTGAGTAAGTTAATCCCATAGAGAAAATATATAGTAGAGAAATAATGTCAATTACGAATGCGGCAAATTTACCGAGCTGAATCCGTAAACAAAGACGGTCCTCTGCGGGCTTGCGCATTGTCGAACGTTTACCTTGTGATAGACAGGACCGTACTTCAAAATTTATTTTACATGACGTGAATCTTTTATCGAGTAATAAATGCTAAATATATTACTTGTAATTATTCTTTTTATTAATGATAAAAATGTAACCATTAGTGAGATTTTAACAAAAAGTGTATAGTTTGTTGGCTTAAATCTGAGTTGTCTTGCTATACAAAACTGTCGATAATTCCTCGAAAATAGCTCAGTTTATATATATACAGTGCGTCTCTTTAATGTTTTTAAACGTTACATTTACAAAATTGAAAGTTGAAATAAAATATAAACATAGTATTCTAAACAATAGAAATAAAATATGCAACTGTTTTAAGAAGTAAAATAGTAAATCAAAAAAATTACATGTGTATATTTTATTGGATTTTCATCCCATCCTGTATAATTCTTGAACAAAGCAAGTTCTAGGGTAAGATGTAAATATTTTTACACCTATTTACAGTGTGTGCACTTGATACTTTGCTGAAAGCGCTACTACTTACGGCCCCATGTCAATCTAATCCACCGATATCTTAGCGACCCTTTGGCGAAAGCGCTTTTTTCTTTCGCCATCCCTCTACCCTAATCCACTAGTATTTTTAGTGCCCCTTTGACGAAAGCGCAAATATGCCTTTTGGACACTCACCCTTCTAATCCACTGATATCTTAGCGATCCTTTGGCGAAAGCGCTTTTTTCTTTCGCCATCCATTTTAAAATACTCCCCTCTACCCTAATCCACTAGTATTTTTAGTGCCCCTTTGGCGAAAGCGCAAATATGCCTTTTGGACACACTCACCCTTATGCAATATAGGGGAAGGAGGCATTGACACTATATATGACCTTCTTACACCATCTTACCCCTTATACAATGCCCCTAATACACACACACCCCATCAGTGCCTTTCTGACACCTTGACCACACTCAATATACGTCACTGACAAATATTTCTACTTCTCCGTGTGTGTATTCACTTCAACACCGGAGTGCATTTAAGATAAATTATATTTTTTACCTCCTATTCTTTCACATATTCATATAATTTAAATTTGGAATTAAACTATTTGTATTTATGCACTACTTGTAAGAAATAGACTACGAAATAATTCCTTATATTTAAAAGTTGGATACATAATTGGCGAAACATATGAAATGTCTGTAACACTTTGTAAAGACTATTTTTGTATCGAAATAACAAGCTTCAGAGGTTCGCTATATTCGCCACCCCAACCAAAAATACCATAACATACAAATGACTGAGATTTTTTCGGCCCGGTTCTGTTCGCCGCGTTGCGTCATTGAGTTCAACAACCACTTTTGCTAGACGTCCCGAGTGCGCATGCCTCGAGAGGACCGTCGTTTAAAAATCTGACTGGCGCCCACTGCGCACAAACGCACTTTTTCGCCCATACATTGGACGGATTCAGCTGGTGCCGCGAATACGTTGTGATGGTCTAAATATATCTTGTCTATGGTTAATCCGCTTCTGCCACCACTTTCGGGCGAACTAAGGTCGGAAGAAGCATTTTTTCCTTTACCATCTATCGCTCCCTGTCTGCATGCAAATTTTCAAGTCGCTGGCTCAAAGAACATATTTGTAAGAAAAATAACCGGAAGTGACTATTTTTATTAATATTCCCGGCAAAAACATGCCGGCAGATATGTAATTCACTGTAAATCCAAATTCTAGGAGTCAGTACAAAAAGGCCTCATGTCGCTAGCTTCCCGGTACAGGTTGGACGCCTCTAACTCCCCTACTATATATACTCGTGGGTATTATAGGTATGTATATATCAGTATATCATATATCAGTTTTCTTACTTATATTTTTGTAAGTTTATTGCTTTATGAAATAAAAAGTATTTATTTGGTTTGTGTTTTGGTAGTAAAGTACAATACCTAAAAGTAGTAAAACCACGCCATTGAATGAATGCATGATGAAAAATAACACTTCATGCTTTTTCGGAAGAAATTTTATAACATCCGGAATTTGTCAGGATTTTTTTACAAACTTGTCCTGGCTAGAATATTTTATCTAGTAACCCTAAATAGATGGTGATAAGGCTCTGAATGGCTTAAAATCTTTCCCTCTTCAGAAGTGCCTGGCGAGGACAATATGGGCAGGTTATCATTTCATCTTTTTTTTATACTTGCCTAATATTTTTTAATTCATTTTTTTTACTTAATTCTTATGTTCAGGTAGTAAATTTATCTAAATAAACTTTATAATTCTTTAAAATTTGCTTTATAATAATCTTAACCACTAAATGATGATTTATTTCTGTTTCTTGTAGATAAAATCTAACACGCGACCGATCACGTTATGCGAAGGTACACGACTGATCCCGGATTATGCTGAGCTGTAAAACATTAAATCTCATTCAATAATAGAGTTACATGTGTATATGTAAAGGAAACAAGAAGCTCAAAAATTTTATTTTTAACTGAATTGTACCTATGCATATTATACTCCACAGGGTGTTAAATAATTTAGGAAAATACAAAATTATTCATAAACTCAGCACAAAATTTAAATGGAATTTAACCCATGAAAATATTTTTGAAGAAGGAACCTGCAAGGCACATGGGTGAAACTTGAATTGAATAAGTGGAAACACGACCGTTAAACCATTAGTGTGCCACCGTAAACAGAGGTGGCACTGTAGGATAATTCTTCTGCAACCATCATTCCACTTGTTCTTTGAACTTTAAGACAGCTGACACTTGGCTGACACGTTTGTCAAATTTCGCCGCGATCTGTGACAGGTCGGTGCAATAATTATTTTGTGTTTTAAACAATTTCTGATTTCATTCCCAATTTTTGTATTTTTTTAATTCATTTATAACGTAGAAACTGTTGCGAATTTTAGCATGGTTTTAAGTGAATAGAAGTGAAGTGAAAGTTTATGTTGTGTTGTAATACTAAAATGTGTTTAAAGAACAATCGTAAGAAAAGACAATTTTTGGCCTGCAAAGGTATCAAACGTCAAAGATAATAATATTATTTATAATGGATTTTGACCTGCTGAACAACGTGATGTGATTAGAATTTACTTGATACTAAAGAAAAAGATGTTCCCTGGAATCATCCGGTAATTTTAATTGTGCAATCAGCAGGTCAGAATTCACAAGAAATGTCATTTTTGTCACCTGTCTTGATAGACCAAAAAAGCCTTTTTTAACAGTGTTCTTTTTGGTTGTTCTTTAATAATTCTGCTTGTGTTTAAGCAATATCTTTAATATCTGTTTTAAATAATTCTGGGTTGCAGTGCAGGCAGAGAAATTACTTAGCCTCGACTCAATGTTGTCTGTTAATTTTTTTAATTTTTCTTCCCTTCACCCCCTAATTTTTTTAGAAATCCTGGTAGACGATGTTTTAATGCTGGTTTTACATTTGTGTAGTTATCTATTCCTACATGAATTTCAGCATGCTAACATCAATTCGTATAACAATGTGGATTATCTTTCGAGCTCAGGAGTTAACGGTATTTAGTAAAAGATAATATAGTCTCAACTTTATGAAAATTTACACATTTAGGTACATGGAAAACTACTCATATAAAAGAAACATATCCCATTTATTTGCATTTTGGACTATTTTGTAAATAACAAATAACAATGTGATAACAATAACTGTTTGGTAAATAAAGCCGACATGTACATACTTTGTAGTTTTATTATATAATTTATATTTTACATATTATACTGTGTAGGGTTTAGAAGTATCAGTATTTGATTGTTAAAGACTATTATTTGTTTTTGAGTTTGTTTATAGGTAATTTCCTCTAAAATATAATTTAATCAGTAAAATCATCAATTTATAGCTGGTTTTACTGAATACATTATATTTTATTGTGTCATACGAAAAAAAAACAATAAATCGTCTTTAAAACAATCAAATACTAGCTTCAAAATAAATTAATATTATATTGAACATACCATTTAAACTACCCGCCACGAGAAAACGAGCTGGAGCGACATCTGAGAACACGCTGGCATACTAATTTATTGATTTTTATTTAAATTTCGTGTTTCTTCGTTTTACTTAGGAGTTAACATTTCTAACCTCTTATATATTTTTGCTGCAAGGCAAGAAAATATTCAGTTAGGTTCATAAAATGAATAATATCAAAGTTGAGTCAAATCTCTGGTGGTGCGTAATTTTATTATTGCAAATTTAATATTTTTGCTGTGCGTGTACTATTATTGCTATGTATATTAATGGACAAAATTAGGAACTATCTACTAAAATATTTTACAGTACGGATTTAATTCTCTTTAATTTTGATGTTAAAATATCCGACCCCTTTTAAATATGGAACAATCAGCATACTTAAATTAATTTCCTATTTTTACCGATTTGTATAAATTTGGACAAAAGTTCATGATCCATTGATGGAATCGAACGTAGTAAAGGGAAAAAAACAAAAGTTCAAGAACTAATTTTTGTATATTTAACCAGAGGCGTGATAGGCATAACTTTTATAAGTGCTTCGCTTTCGAAAGTTAAATTAGGGAAAAGAACTTGATGGTTGTCATTTGCATAGCCCTGTTTTTATCAGGCGGCAGCTAGGGCTGTAATGAAAATATAAAAATGTTTTTGTACCTTTAGTACGTAATTTAGTAGTAAGTAGGATTTTTACCCCCTTTTTGCACCCTACGTTTACTTTTATTGAGCCGAAGTTGAAATATTTTGGATACCAAATACTGGTTACTACTAAACAAAATCTTTTAAATTGAGCTCAACAGAAACCAATATAGTTTTTGCTGTCGGCCGTTTGATTTTCTAATCCCGCGGCAAACTACTTCATTTTTGCATTCTTTGGCAACCCCCTTAAATGCGCGTGCCGACAGGGACGCTTTAGGATTGACCTATATTTCCTCCAAGCTATCTCTTCGAATCAACATGGACTCCGTGTTAAACTACTTACTTACTTTAAAATCTCTTTATTCCTTAATCGTATTTATAACGGCACGTGGTAACTTAATTAATGTATACATAATACACAATAGACTTCTTATTTGTCGGACCGAAATTGACAGATTTAAGCTAGAGGCAACCATATATTGGCGTATATTTTCGAATACGTCTCTGGAATAGCCGAACGTCGCTCGATGTTTTGATCAGTATTATTAGGTCTCATGAATAAACACTATAAATACAGGTATTTTATTATAAATATTGTATTTTTCTGCCCAACCACTAAGTGAATAGTTTTTTCTTTGGTTTGCATTGATATAATTTGGCAGTGTATGGCTAATTGCTAGGTACGCATAGACTCTGATAAGTTTTTGTTCTAAATTTTGTATTCTTTAATTCATCAGTGTTCCACAAGTTTTAGTTCACGTAACTTCGTCATTTTATTTTAACAAGTGACTTTACTTTTTTGTTTAAATATAGGTAGAAACCCCTTTCTCTCTCTAATTTTTTAATATGCATATAAAAAATTATGATACCTTTGTAGGTACCAAAAAGCTGTGACTGGAATTTAATGAAAATTATTGAGGTGAGTATACATATGTAATTAATCAATATACTAATTACCTGTACGCTACACATAAAAAAATTCATTTTTGACAGCGAAAAAAAGTTAGGTTTATTTTTTATTTGTATCATAACGAAACATTTGTTCGTCCAAACATCAAAGTAAGCGTGGTTTACTGACTTGATAAATAAACAAAGCGTCCTTAGCAATCTCATCAAACTACATACCTCTATGGTTTTAAACAAATTTAACTTTTCTTAACTCGGACTTATTGCCTTTAAATTATTTGAGTCAAAAAAGGGTTATCGTCACAAATGCTCCAACTTCTGTGTCTCGATTTTGATGGTTGATAGTCCTCCTGGTAAAAAAACTATCAGGGCTTTGATTTTAAAACCAATACATGGTAAATTTTACATTTTTCCCCCTTATCATCAGCTACCTCAACTTTAAAATTTCAAGTGACACCCTCTACCTTATAATAAATACATTGTTTTAAAGGCCGTAAATATCCCGATATAATTACGTGTAAAAAATTTAATTCGGTTCAGTTATGGTCAAAGACTTACGACACAATCACGAATATTTTATTTTCAGTAACACGGAAAATTTTAAAAAATCACTTTAATAAGTATTCAAAATGAACTTCACTATTGGCTAGGCAATAATATGTCTTGAGGGGTATAGAAGCAGAACCGGGAAACTCCACTCTGTCTATTTTTCAGGAGAAACAATTTTCCTATAAAACGTTAAAAAGTTGTTTTTATCTTGCGGCTTTTTATAATTTATTATTATTTATTGTGATATTCATATTACTTTTGTAACAAGAAAACACTAATTATTCTAATATTGGTAAAGTAATTAGCAATTAAAATTTGGAGATTGCCGATTTTGCTTCAAACACTTGGATATTGCCGCTTTTGATAAAATAAACGAATTTACAAATTTCAAATAAATAAAACATATTAAGCAAACCTTTTTATTTCAAAATAAAATACATTTTGTGTATTAATGGGGGTTCTTGAAAAAGTGGGATTTTTCAACTAAACATATTTTTTTATAATAAAAGCATTTTTTTAAACAACTACTAAAGTCGGATATTTCTCCACAAGCGTCTGCTTCCCCTTTAATAACGTCTCATCAACCTCATCCATTTCATTTTCATTAATATTTGTTAGCTGATTTTTTTTTAATATTACTGAAAAACTGAAGAGTTTCCAACTTTTGCCAGTGATCTCCATAATATTTTGTTAGTATTTTATTAACGTATCGGAGTTTTAAATTATTAACTTCAACTCCCATTTCTAATATATCAGGATTAGTCATCTTTACATTTTTTCCAGTCTTAAATGATAAAGCAAAGTGTTGAAAAATCTGAATCGTGAATAACGACTTTTCTCGAAATGTATTAAATTACAACAAAGTACATGTGTCAGTCGGATTTCCCAAGTACACCCACGGTACATAGTACTTAGGCTTCGGTCTTCGTGAGCTGTTAGAACAGTGGTTCTTAACCGGTTGTCCACGGACCACCGGTGGTCCGCGAGAACTAAAACATGGTCCGCGAACATTTAAACATTCATTTTACTGGAGATTCAGTAGTTTATCAATCGAAAGGTATCCAAAAGCTGATTCGTAACCCTTTTGGTATTAATGTTGGAGATTAGAGAGATTGCTGAAGAAGTCCAGCAAGGGCTTATTGAATTACAAATTGATCGAAACTGTGAGGATGCGTTTAAATATCCCTTGAGGAGATTTGGTGTAAAAAAGCGATTTTATTCACTGTGTGGCATACTTTTAGGGGAAAACTTAGTTTTCCTCAGAAAGGTACTCACGGCAGCTCTTCGTCGGTAGAACAGATGGTCATCGGCTAGGAACACTTACGCTTTTTAAAGGCGCCACTCAGTTTTACATTTAAATGATTAGTTTTCAGAGCTTCTGAACTGAGAAACCAAGCTCTTTTAATCTAAGATTGCTAGTTGGTAATAAATAAATAGACTACCTGAGATTAGCTTCAATCAATTTAATTAACCAATTATGCCAAATTAGGAACCGAAAAAAGTATGTTGATAAATATGAAATAACATAGTTTAAAAATGCATTTGTTCTGATAAAAATAAATATAATGCAGTGAAGCCAAAATTCCCGTGTTATAGTAATATATACATAACCCCTATCTTTGGCCAAAGATTACCCCAATGTTATGTACATTTATGTACAAAAATGTGGAAATTTACAAAAATATTAAGAACTAATAAGGGTAGTAGTGGTTAAAGATTTAACCGCTACAACTGAAAGTCGGAAAATTGCCTTACGCTATCTTATGCTCTTCTCCACGACTTATTTATGTGAACAAGGGTTATCTGCTTTCCTCGTAATTAAAAATAAATCCCGGAATCGATTGAAAGTAAGTGATGATATGCGTGTAGTTTTGTGCAATAATATTAGCCTCAGGATTACCTTGTAAAGGAAATGCAAGCTCCAAAATGGCATTTGTCATGTGGCAAACTTAATTTTCTATTAAAATGTTCTTTTTTATATTATAATCATAAATAATAGTACACTCTCTGCATGATACTATTAAGTTTAACGAATATGTTGAAAGTTTTGATTACGGTTTATTTTAAGGCTTCAGTAGCCGACCACATTCATTTATTGCCAACTTAATCTTATTTTCGTATAAGTTTTTGCTTTATTTTTCATTTGTATGAATATTTTCACAATATTAACCGTAGATTCCTATTCTATGGGTATTTTTTAACGTATTAATAAAAGTTTCAAGATATTTTATGATTTGTTTTAGGAAACAATACTTAAAAAGAATATTGAGGTCCTCGTGACAGAAAAAAATGACACCATAGATCTCTTAAAATATTAATCTTCTGAATGAAATCATTATACACGTTGAAACTTTAAATAATTGACTGAAAATTGCTTGCAGGCTATGAATCTATACCTACTTAATATAGGTACTCATAATGTAATTGTTAAATATTTAAAGCCGAAAAACCATGTCTAAATGAAATTAAAATGGCCACCATGGACCCGATTGGAAAATACCACCTTAAGATTAACCCAGCTAATTAGTCTTGAACCTTGTGATCCCTGCTAAGAACAAAAAGAAATCATAGTGGCCCCTGGTCCAAAAATGGTTAAGAACTATGCGTTAGAAGATAAAAAAAACTGCTTAAAAAAATATAGACGTACCGCTGTTGCTTTGCAATATTTCTTTTCCATTTTTCTTTCTGCTTAGTTTGCCTACGAGTCTTGTGGGTGTTACAGGGATGCTTTACTTTCCATTATCTACTCTAACTTATTACCAAACAATGGGGAAAAACAACAAATTAAAAAAAATCTTAGCCAGTAAACAAAATACCTAGTGCCGCGCCGCAAGACTGCCGAAATGCTGTCCATGCACATGCATTCTGGGTTAAAACAGGTCGCGACGCACGTGATTGGTCGAAACGGAGATTGCCGCTTTTGCTGCAGTCGGAGCGATGGAGATTGCCAGTTTAGCAACTAAACCTTATTTTTACCATTGAATTTGGCTGGATATTGCAAGTTTTGTTAAAAAATATTTTGTGAGGTTGTAGGTATATTCCAAAATTAACTTAATTTTGCCAAAAGTGGATATAGCCGGTTCTGCTTCTATACCCCTCTCTTATTTTCGAGCCCTTTCCAGATATTCTGAAATATTTCAGCATAAATCTGCCTAAATTTTTGCACTTTGGGCTCTTACACGGTCGGAGTTCCGTAAACTTCCGTTTCAAGCAACCCAAGAGGAAGAAATCAAGCGGTCATATCGGGAGATCTCTCCGGCCGTAATGGCTTGTTTATATTCTAAATTCCGCCAAGCAAACCTGTGAAAAGACGGTTTCGGATGAAAATAATTCATTTTCCACACACTTAGCACTAACGTACTATTTCTAAAAGTTTATCTATAAAGTTCTTTCAGAGTAAACGAAAACGTTCTTAAAATATCACTACACATGTATATTCCGACCTGCATGTAACTTTATACACAAAACATTACACCTCGGCAAATCTTGAAATTATCAATAAAGAAACGTGTTCTGATGAGTAGTGATCAGTCAGCGACTCTCACACTAAATTTCATCTCCATGCAATAGAAAAAAATACTAAAAATTTATTATGACGAGAAATAATTGTACAATGTACATTGGTATACGGTGGTTTCGCTGAATGAGGGAAAAAACGAAGTAAATTTTTTTTCACAAAGTTATCGAAATTCGCTAGTTTTTTTTTCAACATAAACTACTTCACTAGTAAAACAAGAATATATAGATAGCTGAGCTTAACGGCTACTGGAACATTTAATTCTAGGTAGTTAAATATTTTACTGCCGGTGGAGTTACATTCCTGCATTGCATAATAAGGAATATGCACATTTTTTTTTATTGCATAAATTGTTTAAGGAAGTCATTGCAAACCCAAAAAAATTATTTTGAAGAAAATTACTAGGATAATTCAGCTACAAAAAATGTTTGCTTTTCGGTATAATTTATTACAATTTAAGAAGCAGCCATTTGCTCTTAGTGAATAATGATGTCAGGAGATCACCAAAAATAAGTATCAAACTACATGTTGACGTAAAGCTTAACCCAAAGTCGAACAGGTTGGTTTTTCTTGGAAACAGTCAGAGGGGAAGCAATCGTATTTTTTGGGTTGATAGAGGCATAGTGCAACAAGCTTCGGTAAAAAATTGATTTATACAGGATGTTTCGTTTCGGAAGTATTAAACGTCAAAGTCGAAATTTCCGCGATTTTCGTTGAAATCGGGTAC
Organism: Philopedon plagiatum; assembly: GCA_963971165.1. Taxonomy (NCBI): domain Eukaryota; kingdom Metazoa; phylum Arthropoda; class Insecta; order Coleoptera; family Curculionidae; genus Philopedon; species Philopedon plagiatum. The sequence goes on along the minus strand of OZ020190.1, from coordinate 112,247,944 downwards.
ACGACGCAAAAGTGAATTACATCGATGTAAATTTTTGGAGGTTGTAGAGGACCCGATGCTTCAGAACTCTATTGAAACTTGTGAGGATCGGAAAATGTCAAGTAATTCTTTTAAATTTTTTTAGGTCGAATTAAATTTAGATTTGTTCACTTTTTTTGCCCTCGACATCGGTGCATGTGAATTACTCTGTATTTTTTCCTACCTAATTTTGTCCCAATTTTTAACATTATCTTATAAGGGATAATCACACTTTAAAACGAATACCGAATGGGTCATTCAGCAGCGTTTTTAAGGGGTAAAAACTGAATTTTCTTGATTTTTTCCGAAAAATCCTATTTTTAACGAACTATTTTTCCACACTATTTTCCTTATTTAGTGATTATTTTTGGGTATATTTTATTCGCTAATTTATTATCTAAGAATACCTCCCACTAATTTAAACCGCTTATTTTTTCGGTAAAGTTAAAAATAAATAGGTTTATTTGCATCGGGGACATGCAAAATTTAAAAATTTTTGAATTTTCGGAGATTGCCATCAAAACAAAGAATTGCAGTTTATTTACTCTACATTATTACGACATGATGTGTCAAAATTTCGCAAAAATGTCAGTTTTTGTTGGAAAATTACTGGACCGATTTCGGCTTGAAATATACATGAATAAGATTTTAGGAACCTTCTACTTTAAGTACAAGGATATTTTATTGGATGAGTTACGCATTAAATGCAATTTCTATTGATTTTTTGATGACCCTACAACACTGCAATTCGCCATGTTCTCGTCATCGGTCATGAAAACACTTTTGACGATACAGCCAATGGGATTACGTTTCACAAGCTTCGAAATTCGCGCGAAAATTTGCAGTAGATAATCATTTTATTTATTAATAAAGACCAAAATAAATGGATACCAGCAACCGTCATAAACATTTAATTTATGTAGAGAATATAAAAAACTATTTTAGATTTATTTGGGTTATATGCATATTCTCTATTATACAGTTGTTCTCATAAATACTTGACTTTTATCCCTGTTTGTCAAAAAAATTGAAATTGAAACTAAAAATATTAGGTATTCTAAAAAAGATTTATTAAAAAATCAATTTTACATAATAATACATATAGACATGTTCAGATTTACTAAGAAGTTTTAAAATTTAGTACTGGTTTAAATTAAGATCTTGTAGTTGATCAGTTATGTTTTGACAGGTTTTTGTCCTGTCTTTGTTAATAAGTTGTCATTAAAAACTTATGAATTATCCTGATATTTCAGCGATTTTCTTGGTTTCCAAATGATTTTCATCTTAGAATGGGTTGCTGTAATGAATTTAGTTCTATTATTGTCAAAAGTACATTCTGAAATTGCCCCTTTCTTTATAAATTTGCGAAAAAGTTTAGAAACAAATTCATAGTATAAAACTTAGTTGTCTTATTCTTACACTTGTCAGTTTAAAACTTTTGGTTGTCAAATTAGACCAGACTAGCGTTGGAGAATCTGGCCAATATTGTTTTATAGATTGCTCAAAAACCGCTACTCGAATAAAAAAACGTTACGGCACATTTTTTATTCATAATTTTAAGATCTCTTAAATAGTGGTAAAAAGTGCGGTCTTGCCATTTAAAAATATTGTTTAAGTTGTTATTGTGAAACCTGGCAATGCTGAAAAAAATTGTTGATTTTTCTTTATGGGGTTAATTCATACAACTTTGCTTTTGGCAGTACTAGTCTATCTCTCCCAAGAAAAAGTTATCCTGTCACGTTTTAAAAAAATTACCCTGGAGACATATCCGATAAAAACGCGCTTAAGAATGCGAATTTCGTAAATACAAAATACCACTGGAACCTTGAATAATTTTTCATATATAATATATAACATCGATAATTTTACTACGCACAAATAAATCACTTTACCTGATATTTTAATTTATTCATATGTTTTTGAATATCGACGGAGTTACGTATGTTTTAAATTATAAGTGATTTTAATAATTAGCCATTGAGTTGGGAATTCAAACAAAACATTAATTTTTTTTTGACCATAACTCATTAGGGAATCAACCGAATTCCATTTTTAAAGGTATAATTAACTGTTATGTGCTAATAAACTCAATAGGAAATATGCATATATCTCAAATAAATCTGAAATATATTTTTTTATTTTCTCTACATAAATTAAATGGTTATGGCGGTTGCTGTTATCCATTTATTTTGGTCTTTATTAACAAAAAAAAAAGGATTTTCTACTGCACATTTTCGCGTGAATTTTGAAACTTGTAAAATGTGATCCCATTGGATGTGTCATCAAAAGTGAATTTATGACTCATAATGAGTACATGGCGAATTCCAGTGTTGCAGGTCATCGAAAAATCAATAAAAATGGCATTTAATGCTTAATTCATCCAATGAAATATCCCTGCAGTTAAAGTAGAAGGAGAAAGCCGAAATCGGTCCAAGAACCTTCCAATCTTGCAACAAAAACTGTCATTTTTGCGAAATTTTGACACATCATATCTTCGCGTAAATAAACTGCAATTATTTGTATATTCATGGCAATCTTCGAAAATTCAAAATTTATCAAATTTTGCATGTCCCGATGCCAATAAACCTATTTATTTATAAGTAACTTTAACGAAAAAAATGAGCATTTAAATTGGTGAGAGGTACCAAAGAGGCCAACCAAAGGGCCAATGACATTTTTTGACCTAAAAAAATTCAAAAGAATTACTTGTCATTTTCCGATCCTCACCAGTTTCAGTATGGTTTTGAAGTTTCGGGTCCTCTACAACCTCCGAAAATTTACATCGATAATTCACTTTTGCGACCTGTACCCGATTTCAAGGGAAATCGCAGAAATTTCGAATTTGACCTATTCACGTTTAATAGCTCCAAAACGAAACATCTTGTATACCTAACTGAATTTTTTACCGAAGCTAGTTGACCTATTCCTCTCTTCACCCAGAAAATTCGACGGCTCTCCCTCTGACTGTTTTCGATAAAAACAACCGTGTTCGACTTTGGTTTAAGCTTTACGTTAACTTAACATGTAGATTGACGCTTATTTTTACTGATCTCCTGACGTCATTATTCATTAAGGACAAATTGCTGTTTTTTAAATTGTAATAAATTATACCGAAAAGTAAATATTTTGTGTAGCTAAATTATCCTAGTAATTTTCCTAAAAATGCATTTTTTGGGTTTGTAATGACTTTCTTAAACGATTTATGCAGTAAAAAATATGAGCATATTCCTTATTAAGTTATTTCTTGTCATGCATCTTACGGTATACTTTGAGGTGGTAAATAATTAATTAATCATTCGATAGGATTAATTATACGATAAAAATTAACGTATATCAAAATATATTTACTTGGATTTGGCTTCACGTCGAAAGGCCGGATGAGGTCGAATATCTCGCAGAATGAAGGCGTTGTTTCACACTCCCCAGTCGGTAGGTAGCGAAAGACAGACAGATTAGCGCGAAACCAAGGGTTGACAGCCCTCGGGGGGTGCATGACCTGGCTGTCGGGTTACTGAGGACCGTGGTTCTGAGCCCACGTTAAACTGCAGGACCCGGAGCCACCACACTCGCTTGTAGTGCCAACGTAATAAAAACTAACTATAAGTTTTTTAGATTTGGCTATACTAACTTATAATGATATTTATGTAAAAAATTTTGATTAAATTTGCATTACTCTCTTCTGATTTTTGGCATATGACAAAAGAGTTTCTTAAGGGCACTAGCAGTGGTATTTTGTATATTGGCACAATACAATACCTATAGGGTAGGTTTGAAGAAATTCTATTGTTTAATAAAAAGAATTACACACAAATTACACTATAATAAAGAAAACGTAAACAAATATATCTGTTTAGATCATGAGTAAACGATAGTAGTTATTGTGGTTATTTATAAGTTCCTCAATGTACAGGGATATCTAAATAAAAGCGAACAGGCCTTATAATTTTTGTATTTTTAAAGATGGGAAAAAAATGTTAAATACGAAAGTTTTGGGGATTTTTATGGACCATTCATATATCTTATTAGAAAATCAATTAACCATAGAATAAAAAATATAGTATACCTATAATATCGATTTTCTCGCCTATTTTAAACTGAATGGTATGAATTTTATCATGTTTTTGGATTCTAGGACATATTTTGTATAACATACCCTTTGCGGTTTTCAACCATTTTTGAAATCTTCTTCCACCCTCAATAGCGTAGTGGACTGTATGCGGTAGCGGTTACGCAACACATGCACTGCGGGTAAGCGAAATAACCTATAGCATTAAAAACTCGAGAAAAGATTCACTTCAAAGTTCTGCCGTTTTTGAGAAAACGTTAGCACTTTTTGTACGCGTGAAACGTACTGCCTTCTGCCCGGTTTGGCGCATGGCCATAGGTGCAAATTCAACTGTTGAACCTTGCGGGGTACATTAAATATTTAAATCGCGGGAAACTAATCAAAGATTTAGAATCAACAACAAAATACAGAGACACATTAATAAGCAAATTATTACTTTGAGAAAGGCTTAAAACTAACTTAACTAATGCTGGAAAGCGAATGCGTAACATATACTTTAAACGTAACTATCCAGGTTGGGAACGAAACACCTGCTACCTTTTTAAATTTTCTTCGTAGGTAAGTCAAAGTTAATGTCAAGGTTGACAATAATAGTTTAGTCACCGTGAATTTATAATTTCATGCAAAATGAGTTATTCTATTAACGAGAAATACAAAAAGTTAAAATTATATTTAAAAAATAACAATAATGTTAGAGCGGCTCAAAGACGATATAAAGAAAGTATTGAAGAGGGACAAAGAACTACATCATTAAACAACATAATAAAAACGAATTGAAGACTACAAGGTAGTGGAATTCTGGGCAATGGAAAAAGAAATGAAGAAAGGGACCTAGCGATTTTATTATATTTTCAAGAGAATCCAAAAAAATCAATTGCCCATTGTGTGCGGTATCTCAGATATGGAAGAAGAGATAAAATGTTGACTTGGAACAGTTGAAAGAACGTTAAAGTATTTTAACTATAGACCATATAAAATTATGGCAGTTCAAAAGCTTAGTGTCGATCAAAAAGGAATGAGATATAATTTTGTCACAAATATTAAAGAAAGATCCTAATTTATTTCATACTATCGTTTGAACAGTCGAATCAACTTTCGCTAGTTTTTTTTTAACTACATATATACTTCACTAGTAAAACAAGAATATATAGTTGGTTGAGCTTAACGGCTATTGAAACATTTAATTCTAGGTTGTTAAATATTTCACTGTCGACGGAGTCACGCTTACATTGAATAATTATACATTTGTTTTCGTAAATACGAGACTATATTTGTGAAAAAAAATTCAAACTGAAACTGAAAATATTATTCTAAAAAAAATTATTAACACTTCAATTTTAATATCCAGGAATTAAACACAAGGAGATGCATGGAAACGTGCGAAAGAATGCGAATTTCGTAAATATAGTCTCACTTAAAACTTGAATAATTTTTCATTTATAATGTATAAAATAGGTAAATTTACGTACCATGCACAAATAAATCACTCTATGTGATATGTTAATTTATTCCTGTGTTTTTGAAGGTCGACGGAGGAATGTCGACTGAGTTACATATTATTTTGAATTGTAAATGATTTTAATAATTAATAGTTTGGAAATCCAAAACATTAATGCTAAAATAAGCAAATATCTTGTTAATAAATGGTACTATTTTGGTCAGTCTAAGCATGCAGAATTTTGAGAAAACTACATGTAGACGGAGTTACGCGTAATTAAAATACGCGTTACCTCCCATTAGGTTTTTAGAGGTTACTCATATTTAACTCAAATATAACAAATCTCATTTGGAGTCATAAGCAAAATGTATATTGATAGTTTCTGGGGCAAAAAAATATTTATCATATAGATAAAAGCATATTTTACATTATAATACAGGATTATGAAAAACTCCGTCGACAAATTTTGAGTATGGATCCATCACTTTTCGTAGCACATACTACATTTCTAACAAAAAATTAAGTCTGTTACTACATTGACAAAAATATAAAGGCGATTTCATTTTCCAGATTTTTATCGAAGGAAGTCGACGGAGTTACAGATTTGACTATGATAAAGGGTTTTAAAGCTGATAGTTTTAACACGTAAGCTTAGTGCGGATATATTAAAGTGAACCTTGAATATACAGTTATCAGTTTGTTTTAACCTTAGTACTGTTTGTTGAGATTTTTAAGAAAGAACGAAATCGACACTTATTCAGTGAAACTACTATATACTACTTCGTCTGTAACAATATTTACTTAAAATACTCCGTCTATCTTATCGACAATCTAGAATGCCACCTCAGTTTTGTTGTATGTAAAGGGTATAAAAGAAAAAATCTTCAAAAGTCTTTGCAAGGAACTTCTCTCGCGAAATGAAGTTAAAAAGGTAAATACTTATAATAAAATTTGAAAGTTACCACTCATTTTTTTTTGTTATGGAAAGTTGCATTAACTAGTCAGTTGTTTTACAAATCATTTAGGTATTGTTAGTACAATATGTAAACCAAAACATTCATAGTACAAATCGGGGTACAAACAGACATATTTTTTTAAATTTCTCATTCTGTATAGATTTTCTTTAATATAAAATTGCTGACCTAATATAAAATATTATTTATTTGAAGCTAGTGTTCTAGAGTCATAGCCAAATTAAACAAATTTTTCTTACTATTTATCGTATATTGTACGAAAAACTAGATTTTCAATAAAAGTTTTGGGTGCATCCAAATATTTTCTTCAAACTTCAAACTTTTCGAATTAAAACAGCAATAAAAAATGGCTATTTGAAATTACACACTCTCACTCTCTGTACGGCAGCGCACCTAATTTTATAAAAATAAACAGCCCACAGACTTAAAATATAACCACCGAATAAGTAATACCGAGAGTAATACTTTGAATAATACTAAAATTAAAATCCCTCAAACAAATATAACTATAATGAATTAATATCTTTGAACTTATGTAATAACAAATTTTGCACCCTCTGTAAGGCCTCCGGAAAAGAGTCTCCTGATCGGTACTGCAATCATTTTGGGTTCCCTGAGCTAACAACGCTCACGGCTGCGCCGGTTTCTTCGAGGCTGAGGATGCTCTGCATCTGTTCCTCGAATACTTTGTATATATTTTGTATATATCTTTAGTAACCTAGGTGATATGTGAAAATATATAACGAAATAAATGATTTTAAAAGTAAAGTTACAGATAGTAATAGTGTGTCAGGTAAAGCAAGAATTGATACAAATTCATGTGGTCCACCCTGTATGGCAGATCATCATTTTGTGAAACGAATCGTTTCTGTTGGGACAACAAAAAATAGAAATTAATTTTTTAAGGTACTCATCCTGTATATATTTCACGGAAAATGTAGCGAGTTTCGATCTACTCGTATGTATACGCAAAATTAAATTTTTTTGGACAAGTGATTTTTAAGATTTCGCGCCAGCAGACAAACAGATAGACAGACCAACGGAAATGGGGAAACATGTTTTTTGTTATCTTAGCACCCACCATAACGTGAAGATGTGATAAAAGCTCGATTCTTTCTTTAGCTAGGGAATTAAAAATAATGTCCAAAAACTGTAATTTTAAACTTTAAAATAAATTAAATTATAATAATTATAATTATAAATAATACTGGGTAATACTGAGTAATAGTGGGTAATGGTGGCTTATAGTGGGTAATACTGGGTAATAGTGGGTAATGGTCGGTAATAGTGGGTAATCGTGGGTAATACGGGGTAATAGTGGGCAATACTGGGTAATGGTGGGTAATAGTGAGTAATTGTGGGTAATGGTGGGTAATACAGGGTAATGGTGAGTAATGGTGGATAATTCCTGGGTAATTATGGTAATTTTTGGGTTATTGAGTAATACTTTGGTAATTTCGGTAATTTAGTGTACAAATTTCAGTCAACGGTTTACCCCTCGCCTGCTACTAATACTTTAGTCACCACAAATTTGTAATTTTATTTCTATGCAAAATGAGTTATTCTATTAATGAGAGATACAAAATGTTAAAATTATATTTAAAAAATAACAATAATGTTAGAGCGACTCAAAGGCAATATAAAGAAAGTATTGAAGAGGGAAAAAGAACTCCATCATTAAACACCATAATAAAAACAAATAGATGACTAGAAGAAACAGGAATTCTGGGCAATGGAAAAAGAAGAAAAGAAAGAAATGAAGAAACCCAACCTAACGATTTTATTATATTTTCAAGGGAATCCAAAAAACTCAATTCCCGATTGTGTGCGGTATCTCAGATATGGAAAAAGAGATAGAACTTTGTCTTATGGAACAGTTCAAAGAACGTTAAAGTATTTTAAGTATCTATAGACCTTATAAAATTATACCAGTTCAAAAGCTTCGTGTCTATCACAAAGAAAGGAGATATACTTTTGCACAAATATTAACGAAAGAATGCGGCAAGATCCTAATTTATTTCATACTATCGTTTGGACAGACGAAGTAACTGCGGTTTGGTCGGATGAAAATCTCTTTACAGTAGAAGATATTGCTTTTCATGTACATAATTGAATCAACGTTTGGTGTGGAATATTAAGAAATAAAATTTTGGGACCATTGTTTTTTCGGGGAGCATTAACTGGACAGCTCCACCGTAATTTTTTAGAAAATGATATCGAAGATATTCTCAACGAATTGCCACTTGAACGTCAACATATTATAATATGGCAACAGGACGGAGCGCCTCCCCATAATATAATTCGCAATTTTTTAAACTATCAGTATAACGAATGGATCGGTAGATATGGAACGTTACATTGGCCTGCAAATAGCCCAGACCTCACACCTTTAGATACATTTCTTTGGGGTCATTGAAAAATATCGTATACAGCAATCATAATGAAAATATTGAAGAAATTTAAAAGAAGGTAAGAAATGAAGTAAGAAATCTAAACGAAAATGATGCTAAAAGTATTATAAACACACTTCAGAGGCAGAGAAGAACGTATGAAAAGTGCGAAGAATTAAATGGCGGACATGTTGAAAATGTCTTTTGATATTTATTCGCCAATGTTAACATTTGTCTGTTTATGTTATAATTCATTTGTTATTGCTTATAATCTCTGGTTATTGCTATCAAATATTAATATCTAATAATAATCAACATTTACTGTTTAATAGAATAACTCATTTTACATAAAAATAAAATTATAAATTCAAGGTGACTAAAGTATTATCAGAGAAAAACTAAGACAGAGAGAAGAATATCTCGTACTGATTTCATTCATAAATACGATTTGCTTTCTATGACCTCCAAAGCGGCCTGACGCACTCTACTACCGACCTTTAAATAAAGCTGCCACGATCGTGCGTTGCAGATTTTGGGTTATTATAAAAAAAATGCTGCAAAATAAAAAAACACATGAAAAACAACAATTAAAAGTTTAAAAGATTCTCCAAAAATATAGCCACGCGTTAAAAACAGAATATCCCGTCCGTATAAACGGTATAAAGCACAGTAAGGCTCGTTGCACACTTACATGGCGACCGTCCTAACGGCACCGTTTATACGGTTAAAGGATTAGAAAGCATATGTGGCCTTTCACACGCACCGGTGCCGTGTACACGGTGCCGTTCAGCCGCGATGTCACCGTGAGCTCCCACTACAAAGCACGGCCACAGCACATAAAATAACCAGCAGTATTACTCTCTCATTATTAACCAACTGCGCATATTTCCGCGCAAGACAGTGTTTGGTGTAGAAGCCTTCAAATGCCGCCAGCAAGTAACAGGGTGGTAACAGGTTCGGTTTAGATTTTAGTTGGGTTGCGTCTTTGTCTGTATATGGTGGTGTAGCTTGAGTTTTAAGTCATAGACACTCGTACCCAATTTATTTGACAAGTAAACGTGTTATTTTCTTTTATCTATGGTTTGGACCGTTATATAATTTTGTTTTTATTCATAATGGATAAACCGAAACGGGGTTGTGTATGTGCTGTAAAAAATTGTTCAAATAAGAGCTACTCTTCTTGCAACAAGAGTTTCTTTAGATTTCCTGCTGATTGAAGAATGTAAGTACGGTATATTACAAATGTTTTTAAAAAATGTGCTTTCATTGATGGTTTGCGACAATACATTTTTTGGTAAGATTTTGTGCTAATATTTTCGCCGGAAAATTACTTTCCAACCCCTTCCTTTCCCTAATAACACACAAACGTCTACAAGACGTCATGTAAACGTTTTTTGGGACTTAGTCTACGTTCTAGGAATGTCTTCGGACGTCCTAGAACGTACTTGGAAGGTTTTCTGAAAGGTTTTTGTCAGCAAAAAGTATGTATCGGTAACGTTTTATAAGAACCTTAATAAAACGTACATATACATACATACCACTTATGCCAGAGATGTCAGTTATACATTACACCTTTTTCCGACAGAAAACAGCAACCAGTCATTTTTTTGTTCACAATCGATAAAAAACCGCCAAATTTAAAATTGTCATGTACCTCAGGACCTCAGGGGGTATTCACAAATAATTTGGAGAGCTCCATGAAATCCAAAATCTTAAATTTAAATGAAATCACAGTATATTGTATTAAATTTTTATCAATTATATTATATAAACGCAAATAATCCTTCAGTTCCTTTGTCCTAGAGAATCGTTTTATGTACGTTCTAACACAACGTACCTATAACATTACAAATTAAACGTCTTTGGAAGTTAGGACCTAAAAAGTACGTTCACAGAACGTACTGAATTATTAGGGTAGTACCTACTCAAATTATTTTTGCTCTTTTAGGAAAGAACTTTTTTGTTTTGAATGATGTTTATGCGTATATTTGCCGTTCAGAATTTTAACATTTTTTTTTCTCAAGTCAAGTGTTCTATTAGGTGGTACAGTAAGATTTTCATTTTTTTTAATAGCTACAATATTGGCAATGGCAAGCGGCAGGAAAGATCTGATGGAAAAATTGGACAGTCTTTACGGAAGTTATAGGGTGTGTAGCGACCATTTTGAATCTAAAATGTTTGCAAACAAAGCCCGCAACCGACTTATTTCAGACGCTATCCCAACTCTTTTTCCAACATTGGAGGGCCCATCCGGATACTCATCGACCATGTCTGTAGAACACAGTTACCGTCTTTGATGCTTCAGTAGTGCAAGTAGACCCCGAAGAACCACGTAAGAAAATTCGCATCTTGCCAAACATTGTAATTCGTCCAGCAGGTTATTATTTTTTAGTTACTTCATTGATTTAATTATTACCCATTGGTTTTGTTATAAGTAGAGGGCGGAAATAATGCAGACTAAATTATCCATTCTGAAATGTTAGCATTAGTTTGTTCTTAGGGAAAAATTTGCATTATTTTGGTACCTAGTGCAATGATTAATTTGCATAATTTGACCATTTTCTATCTTTATTTATACAATTGGAACCATAAAAATATATAATTTGTTTCATTATTGTTAAAATATTCGGAAAACCCCTGTACCTATTAAAATATTCCATTAATAATTATATTTAAATTATATTTATGGTTTCAATAAAACGTATACATTAAATTCAATAATAGTTTTATTTTTTCCTTTTAGACCACAAAGTACAAAAGAATTGCCCATTCTTTACATAACACACCCTCCTTTTATATCCCCAATCGGCATTATTTTCCTGAATTAAGTACCTAAAAATTTTTAAACTTCCCTGTATAAAAAATTATATATTTTTAAATTATTCCAAATCCGGCACTGACTTCTACACCCAACTAACGTTAGCGAGGTCAAATTATTATTTTCAAGGTCAACGTCGAGTAATACTGCTGGTTATTTTATGTGCTGTGGCACGGCGACCGTTTAGCTTCGTTACCGTGTTGACGGAAAGACATGCCCACTCAGTAGAGTTAAAGATTCCATTGGTGCTTTTACACGTGCCGCGTTTACGGCGTTATCCGTTACTTTATTGGTTTTGGTGCATTGGCGGGAACATTGTTTGGTTCAGCAGATGTATATCTTGTGGCGTACTTTTAGGTGAAAACTTAGTTTTCCTCAGAAAGGTACTCACTTGCGTACGGCAGCTCTTCGTCGGTAGAACAGATGGTCATCGGCTAGGAACACTTACGCTTTTTAAAGGCGCCACTCAGTTTTTCTTTAATGGATTCGTTTTCAGAGCTTCTGAACTGAGAAACCAAGCTGTTTTAATCTAAGTTGGTAATAAATAAATAGACTACCTGAGATTAGCTTCATTCAATTTAATTAACCAATTATGCCAAATTAGGAACCGAAAAACGTATATTTATAAATATCAAATAACATTGTTTCAAAATGCATTTGTTCTGATAAAAATAAATATGATGCAGTGAAGCCAAAATTCCCGAGTTATAGTAATATATACATAACCCCTATCTTTGGCCAAAGATTACCCCAATGTTATGTACATTTATGTACAAAAATATATTTAAAAGTCGCATGTGAATTTAATTTTAAAATAATCAGAAGGCTAGCTTACACAGGTAATAATGTAAAGAGTAAAGAATGAATTTACGAAATTATGAAGATATCAAGAAAGTTATAGTAAAAACATATTAAAGTTATTGGATAAAAAAACGCAATTAAGGGAAAATGGAATAGACTGGCCTTAGGTTCTGGTGGGAGCTTCTAGAGTGTCCCATGCATCCTGTGAAACAGACACTTGTTGGTGGCTAAATGTTAGGCCGCCAATCCTGGTTACTACGGACAGCTACTACTTCCCTGAAGTAAATGAGAAAAGTGGAGAAAAACGTGCTGTGAAACGCCTCTCTAGCGCCTCTCTAACACCCTATCTAACGCCTCTCTAAAACCCTGTAAATAATATTTACAATAACCAAAATGTTCGAAATCATTAAAGAAATTTAACGGCTTACCTCTAGGTTGAGGGGATCTGCCTTACTATGCACATGGCGAATAAGAAATTAAAACGGGACTTCTCCCAGGAAGAATAATCATGAATCGGCAAAAAGACATAATAATATGTATGTAAGTAATCAGACACTACTTCACATTACAATAATTGGTGCATAAAATAGCTCTATAAAGGCAAAAAAACTTCAGTCAGAAAAATCATGACTCCTCACACGATTAGCAACATCGGAGTGTCTCGAAAAACGCTGGTACGTCGATCTACGAGTACCACGCATGGGTACTAGACCACATCTCGTCTCCTTGGATGCAACCGGTAAAGATATTTTGGAAGTTGGCGAATGCGCTGGATCATGGAAGTTTACAAAAATATTAAGAACTAATAAGGGTAGTAGTGGTTACAGATTTAACCGCTACAATCTATCGCAATTTTTCAACATTTCCATAGGCTGTATGCACTCTCTCATAAATGTATCTTGACGTTGAAGCGAATCTTTTAATCGTTTGTGTAGGTCATCAAAGCTGGATATGGACATCCTAAAATAGTTGAAAAACTTTTTTTCGTCTTCCCTCAACTGACCGAACAGTACACAGAATGCACCGAATTGTTTCCTTCCCATATATTGATCGCATGAACCCACACATTTCTTTTTCTTGCTTTTCTTCGTTTTTTGATACGCCTGTAAGACACTAAAATCGCCATAGCACGCTTATGATCCATACTCGAACCACTATAGCAGCAAACTGCCAAAAATCGTGCATGTGTGAAGGGAGAACACGATCGCGTAAACGGTGCCGTTAGGACGGTCGCCGTGTAAGTGTGCAACGAGCCTAAGAGTGAGTATTGAGACGCGCCGCGCCGGAGAAAGCTCTGCTTGCCGTGTTGCTACCACACTGGCTATGTCGGGGTGTATTGTGGGAATCACACTCGCCAATCTCGGGGTGTTGCCGTTTGAAGGCCATGTCGTTGTCGAGCTGGCGGGAAGAAGAGATATTCTTCTCTCTGTCTTGGTTTTTCTTTGGTGTTATTTCCAACCTTGACAATAACTTTGACTTACCCACGAAGGAAATTTAAAAACGTAGCAGGTATTTTGTTCGCAACCTGGATAGTTATCTTTAAAGTATATTTATGCGAAATAATTTTTTATTTGAAATATTTCAAAAACGATTGAAAAACCGCATAGGGTATGTTATATTTAAAATAAGCGAGAAACTCGATGTTTCATACTATGTTTTTTTATTCGATGCTCAGTTGTTGTGCCGATAAGAGTGATAAGATATATGAAGGATTCATAAAAATCCCCCAAAACTTTCATAACTAACATTTTTCCCATCTTTAAAAATAAAAAGGTTATAAGGTCTGTTCACTTTTATTTGGATATCCCTGTACATAGAAAATTGAGTACACTCTTTTATTCTGGAATGTACTGGCCATTTATATAAAATATGGATAATATATTATAAAGAAGAGTGGTAGAACAGTAGTTTTCTTTGTTTTAGCTAACTGAAATGATAATGGCTCCAAATGCTCTAAAAGCTGACCTTAAAATTATCGAAAAAAGCAAGAATAAATCAGTGGAAAGTGTTTTAAATACCAACCATATTAAAACAAAAAATGAAGTTACAAATAATTCCAGACAGAAGTACAAATGCTTTTTAGGAGAATTTGAGACAAAAATATATTGGGGCAATACTATAGGAATGGCGTTATTACATATTGGAGCCCTGGTTGGTTTCCTGTACTGTGACAAAATATCTCTAACATCATTTATATATGGTAAGGGTAAGGCAGCTGTTGTGGCAACATATGATCATACAATTTTCCTTTTATTGGTATCTTCACCATCTTCAAACTGAAGTGTTCAATTTTAAATAAAATATAAATTTACAAAAATAAATAGGCTAATATGGATCAACAAACTTGAGGCCCCTTTGCCGTATGCTGTAACTTGCTTTCAATCTGTAAACAGTGAATTTAGTGAAAAACAAAAAAAAACATTATGTCGGAAACGGTCCAAACTATTTAGATTCAAATGTTTTTTCTTTTAAATTTCATATATTTAAATTGCTAAAACCTTTACGGGTTCAAAATTGACGCTCGTATATAGCAGAAATATAGGCTTTTTCAAAATAATGGAACATTACTAATATATTCCAAATAACTGAATTTTTGGAAAAACACGGAGGTAGTGTTAAAATGTCCACATTACTAAATTCCTGACATGTAAATAAAGTTTACCGAATAACTAACTGTCAGTTGCCGCCAGTGTTGCCAACACCAAAACATTAAATTGTGCGACGGATGGATGCGAAATATGCGATTTTATGCACCAAGATGAATCTTAAAAATTTAACAAATTGGAATACCAAAGGACCACGAAAAGATTAAATTTGATTTCTACTCCTCTTATTTTAATTTTGTGTAGGTCAGGTACCGCTCAAGAAAAAAATTTTAACATACTTTTTCTAACTTCTTTAAAATTATGCAAATTTCATTAGGGTGCAAAAAATGTGCGCAGGCAGGTGAAAAGACGCGAAAACGGCATAATTATGCACTCATTGGCAACACTGGTTGCCATACTCGTCAGGAGAGCTTGGCGGTAGCACGAAAACTATGTTGAAATATTAATGCGTCGAATGCTGCGTTGCCAAGATATTGTCAAAGTCGTAATAGACTACCTTTGTCCTGACGACTAGACGGAGCTTCACGAAGCTTTCTAAACAAATCGATATTCTAGGTAAAAAGCCCATAAAGACTTTTTAATTACTTGTTTATTTTTAATTTGTGTTAAATGAGAGTGGTTACATTGATATTTTGGTAAACTGTGTAGTAACTATTTGAATTTTCTATCATTTTTTGATAAGGTAAGTGTCTAAATGCTATTTTAACCGATTAAAAGATTTTAAGTTTATGTTTTGTCGTGTAATTGTTTATTAATTATTCAATATCATTTTTAATTTTGTGGATAAAATGGCTTCAAAACATCTTTTGAAGCTCTCCAACATTAATGACTTCTTTGCAAACGATAATAAAATGATTAAAATAGGTGAAAATTGGAGTCCAGCCATATGAAGAGAACGCAATTTGATGTTTGTTTTATGATTATTAGGGGAGGAAATATATGCTAGTATGAATGATGAAACCTATAATGTTGAGGTAAACTGAGTATGTTTTCAGATGATGATATTTTTTTAACTAAGTAAATATTATCTATATTTCAGATTACATTAAGTAAATCAGGAGATATGGTCTCTGCAACTTGTGCTTGCTCTACAGGGATAAAATGCCATCACATAGTGTGACATGTGACATAGTAGTGACTCTTTTTGGCCACTTCAACATTCCAGTTACTAACAAGGAATGTACATGGAATCCGCCAGCGGACGAACTGTATCCACCAAAACCATATGCTGCCTGTCGAGGAGGTTCTAAGTGAAAAATGTCTTAAAAACGAAACTTGGAATCTTTGGCAATTCTGTGGGTTTCACCTGGCATGGTGATATTAATGAGCCAGAACAAGTTGATTGCTAATTATTGAGAACATAATATCATCTAATGACAGTAATGACTTCACACATGGCCATAATTCCGCTACCACTACAAAAGTGGTATATTATTAGACAAAGTTTATTTGACGCAGTTGAATAGTTAAACGTATGCATCATCCGGAAAACTTACTATTTTAGGAAAAACTCATGCAAAATGATAAAAAAAAGTATAACATATTTTAAATTTTATGAAATTTAAAACAGGATTACTTAAACGGGTGCTAACTAATGTAAACTTAACGACAAACAATGGATTGACCGAAATAAACTTGCATCTGCTTGGTTCTATTAGATTAGAAATTCACAGTGTCCATGCTCTAGTGGTCGGATACTATCGATTGCACTATCGATACTACCAATAATATTCCACTATCGAAGAGTATCGATACCTAAAAGACACTATCGATACTATTGAATATGCATATATTATTAGTCTTTGTAACATGATTTTAAAAAGTGACAATCGGCCCAAAATATTAATCCGATAAAAATAAATATTTCGGGTGTATTAGAAAAATATTTCTGGGCTATACAAAATTACCGCGCCCGGGCCTGCTTTAATTTATAACTGTTTTTGATTGGTAAAACTAGTGCACCACCAATGCATCTCCATCTCTCTTTATTAGTATCGAAGAAAAAAGGATAAAGATACACTGGTGTTGCCCTAGTTCTTTCAATCGAATACGTCATATATGAATGCAATGCAGTTACATTTTAGTTGAGGAATCCCATGACGAGCTAGTGATATTATTTGTTGTTGTCTCGGAGAATTACCCGATTCCGATTGCCATGCTATAGAGTTCTCGGCATTCGGTGAAATGTTTTCTGCTTTTTAGTATTAATTTCAATTTTCGTTGGAGTGATTGTATTAGCGTGTCGCCTTTTTAAATATAATAATTTTTCTTTTAAAAATGACTAAACGTGCCAATTCAGTAGTTTGGGACTATTTTTTAAAATGTGCCACTAGAAGTAACATAGTTAAATATAAACTGTGTCACAAAGAATATAAATCATCTGCAAGTACTTCGAATTTAATGGATCATTAAAAAAGAACACATTCCAATGAAATTTCAATACCAAACAATGATGAACATGAAAGTCATGCGAGTAAAACATCGAAAATTACACAGTACTTTGTTTCCACCAAATATTTTTTTATCCATCTGGAGCCAAATGTAAAAGAATAATGAAAAATTAGCAATGTTTGTTCGAATAGTTTGCCAGCTGTTTTCAGTAGTAGAGGATACAGGATTCAGACAATTACTAAATGAACTGGAACTTCGATATAATATTCCAAGTTCCAAAGTAAGTAGAACACTTATTCCTAAATTATACGAAGACGGGAAACAGAGAATGACAAATATGTGATCTACAGTTCAATATGTTACACTCACTACCGATTGTTGGTCGTCTATTAATATTCAAGGATTTTTTACTCTAATATGTCATTTCGTGCATGAATTTAAATTAGTATCAGCAGTTCTACAAACCGTTCTGAACGATGTGATTACTCACTGCAAAGGCATTGTGAGCCATTTTAAAAATAGTTCAAAGTCCTACATAAGCCTACACTCAAAGTCATCCAGGAAGTATCGACCCGCTAGAATAGCTTATATTTGATGATTCAGAGATTGATACTTATTAACGATCAGGTAACACTAGTTCTGTATTCTAATTCTAAAGCCCCACCACCACTTAATCAAGATGAATTAAGTGTCATCAAAGGCATGGTTGCATGTTAATCTCCATTTTTGGAAGCCACAGACTCACTTTCAGGAGACACATATTTCACTATTTCAATGGCAATTCCACTCATTTATGGTCTTCATAATATCCTTTCTTCAGTTAGTTGCAAGACTGATTGTGGTCAGAGACTAATGGAAGACTTGAGAGACGGTGTAACAAAGAGATTACTTAATTATGAAAGCCGCACTCCAACAGGATTAGGGAGGCTTCTTGATCCACGATTTAAAAAAACAGCTTTTAGACAGTAAGAAAATTATAAAAACGCTGAACGCATTTTAACAAATTTAATGAGTTGACAGATGTATTAGGAAATCAAAAAAAAATTAAGACGCTAACTGACTAATCGATTCCATAATAAGGCAAATAAGGAAGCTGAAAATCAGCAGACACAGAACAGTAAAGAGTCTCAGTCTGTGAGCTTATTTAGCTTTTTAAAAACAAAATCTGGACAGGGGGAGGGTCGATCAACACTAAAAATGGATGCCATTATCGCTGTCCGACAGTACGTGGAGCGTCCACTAACATTTTGGCGAGAAAATGGACCTATCTATGAAGGACTATGAGAGTTGGCTCAAAAATTTTGCTGCATCCCAGCGTCATCGGTTCCATCGGAACGGGTTTTCTCAAAAGCAGGAGAAATTGTTAGAAAAAAGTAGTCGTCTTAAGCCTGAAAATCTGGGTATGCTTATTTTCACAAATAAACTTTTATTTAACTAAATATCTATATTCCATGTTAAATCTAAAATAAACCTTTTATTTCTGCTTTGTCGCGTTTTATTTCAATTATTTTTGAACAAACATACTTATTCTTAACTATCTATACTATCGATAGTGACTTGAAGAACTATCAGAAACTATCGATGGTGATGACGATGACTATCGATATTATCCGACCACTATCATGCTCACACACTGTATGTACCTAATATAAAACTAAGGATCAGGGGCGGCCGGTACATAGAGGCTCTGGGGCGCAATCCTCCCCGACAATACTCAAAAATAATAATAAACTGTAATAAACAATATTTAGTTATTTTAAACATATCTATACCGATTTTTTAATAAAATATTTTAAATATTTGTACTGATTTTACATTTATTTCAAAAACAATAAAGAGGTTTTGCGCTTATCCATTAATTGGAGTTTCTTTCGATTACGCCGCGCACCGCACAGTCCTCCGAAAACTAAAACGTGCCTAAAATATGAAGGCGTTATTAAAATTGTATGAATGTCAATGCATATAAGTTTTTTGGGTCGCTGCTTACGAATTTGTTGTTACTTTTTGGAAAAATAAAATGGCGGCTTCAAAATGGCGGACATTGTTATTAAAAATTAAAAATTTCTTGGTGTTAAACCACATAAAGGTTTTTTGGGTCGCTGCTTACAAATTTGTTATTACTTTTTTGAAAAACAAAAAGGCGGCTTCAAAATGGCGGACATTTTTATTAAAAATTAAAAATTTCTTGGTGGCAAACCACTTGTAAAGGGTTTTCGGGGCGCTGCTTACGAATTTGTTACTTTTTTGAAGAACAAAATGGCGGCTTCGAAATGGCGGACATTTTTATCAAAATTTTTATACTTCAAGTTCAACAATTTTTTTTTATTTTTCACAAAAACAATGGAAATATTAACTTCGTTTGTTGTTAATATTATACATATAAATGAAATCATAACATTAAAAAATGTAAGGGAAATAAAAAGTTTTTACAATAATTTTCGTGCATTTCCATATAAAATTGTTAATAAAAAACGGGTGACAGCTAGGGGCAGCTGGATTCCATTTTATTCTATTGCTGAATAATCGATGAACATATCGTAACCTATCATTGCGCGGGATTGGGCGACATTAGTAACTTATGTTTAATTAAATAAAAATAGTTATAAAGGGAGCACGAAATGCATGCTCGCATATTTTGTTAAATAACTATTACAATACATAATAGTATTTCGAGTTTTCGGATGACTGTGTGCCGGTTTGTTGCATCGAGGCTACAATAATTGTTTGAGCAGAGACTATAAAAAATTTAGACAAATTCTCGAATACGCGGGACTCCCTTGAAACATTTCTAGAATATATATATATATATATATATATATATATATATATATATATATATATATATATATATATATATATATATTGAAAATACTATTCTCACACTACGCCAACGTGTTGTCCAAGGATGATATTCCTTGGACAACAAGGAACCACTATCAACACAATATGGTTCAATGACCTGATATCACAGGTACAAATGAACCGTGCCACCCCGACGACCGGTTTCGATACTGTTAGATCTCATTCAGGCCGGGGACAGGCAAATTGCTCTGTGTCGAGCAGGTGTTAAATGGTCGAACCAACCGAAACAACTACTCCGAGGGCTAATACCCCTACCGGCATTGAATTACACGATTGATTCTGGGTTTGTCCGTTGGGAACGATATTGAAAATACTATTCTCACACTACGCCAACGTGTTGTCCAAGGAATATCATCCTTGGTGGTTCAATGACCTGATATCACAGGTACAAATGAACCGTGCCACCCCGACGACCGGTTTCGACACTGTTAGATCTCATTCAGGCCGGGGACAGGCAAATTGCTCTGTGTCGAGCAGGTGTTAAATGGTCGAACCAACCGAAACAACTACTCCGAGGGCTAATACCCCTACCGGCATTGAATTACACGATTGATTCTGGGTTTGTCCGTTGGGAACGATATTGAAAATACTATTCTCACACTACGCCAACGTGTTGTCCAAGGAATATCATCCTTGGTGGTTCAATGACCTGATATCACAGGTACAAATGAACCGTGCCACCCCGACGACCGGTTTCGATACTGTTAGATCTCATTCAGGCCGGGGACAGGCAAATTGCTCTGTGTCGAGCAGGTGTTAAATGGTCGAACCAACCGAAACAACTACTCCGAGGGCTAATACCCCTACCGGCATTGAATTACACGATTGATTCTGGGTTTATCCGTTGGGAACGATATTGAAAATACTATTCTCACACTACGCCAACGTGTTGTCCAAGGAATATCATCCTTGGTGGTTCAATGACCTGATATCACAGGTACAAATGAACCGTGCCACCCCGACGACCGGTTTCGATCCTGTTAGATCTCATTCAGGCCGGGGACAGGCAAATTGCTCTGTGTCGAGCAGGTGTTAAATGGTCGAACCAACCGAGACAACTACTCCGAGGGCTAATACCCCTACCGGCATTGAATTACACGATTGATTCTGGGTTTGTCCGTTGGGAACGATATTGAAAATACTATTCTCACACTACGCCAACGTGTTGTCCAAGGAATATCATCCTTGGTGGTTCAATGACCTGATATCACAGGTACAAATGAACCGTGCCACCCCGACGACCGGTTTCGATACTGTTAGATCTCATTCAGGCCGGGGACAGGCAAATTGCTCTGTGTCGAGCAGGTGTTAAATGGTCGAACCAACCGAAACAACTACTTCGAGGGCTAATACCCCTACCGGCATTGAATTACACGATTGATTCTGGGTTTGTCCGTTGGGAACGATATTGAAAATACTATTCTCACACTATATATATATATATATATATATATATATATATATATATATATATATATATATATATATATATATATATATATATATATATATATATTTATATATATTTATATATATATTTATATATATTTATATATATATATATATATATATATATATATATATATATATATATATATATATATATATATATATATATATGTATATATATATGCATATATGCACGATCAGTTGGATAGGGGAAAACCCTTTATGGAACATTTAATTTCCATCGATCGGTGTTATCGTTAATCCTGCCGAACGGTAGTGGCGATAAAACATTAATAAAACGTTTTCTCAAAGGCATTTTTAGACTTGGACCTACTAAACCCAAATATAACTTTATTTGGGACCCTCAGAAGGTGCTAAATTTTTTAAATACTTCACCAAGGAAAGACCCTCGAATTTACTTCAAAGAAACTAATTACATTATTGGCATTTCTAATAGGCCAAAGGATTCAAACGCTAGCGCTTATTAGACTAAACCAAATAAGAGAATCGCCGTCAGGGTTTCAGACTGATTAGTCCATTCAAGAGAAACCGAATCTGTGCGTAGCCACGATTCTTAAATACTACATTAAATTAACAGTTACGTTACGCAACTCTGAAAATCCTTTTCATTTTATTACAATTAAGAACCCTCACGGAGGAGCATCTAAACACTCGTTAAGTCCCATTTTATTCGACACTCCTCTACATCCGCGGCGCTAAGAAAGGGAATTTCGCTAGGCGTTATTCATCGAACTGCTGGATGGTAACAGAATTCAGCCACGTTTGCAAACTTTTATAATAAACCTCTTTCTAAACCTGACTCATATGCCAGTGTTACTGGGAGATTAGTTTAGGAATTCGTTTACTTTATGATTGTATTCATGGATATCATGTTACTTATTTTATGAGTCAAGAGTGAATTTTTAAGCTTATTAATGACTTATTTGGATACATTAAATTGTTTATTCTAACGCACAACTTTAGAGGTAGACCTCATATTGTTTTACAAATAAAAAGTTGCTTCTAAAGCTAAACATCTTGAAAATAAAACACGAGAAGGAAATATTTAAAGTATATTCTTAGTTATAAAAATCACTGCTCGCTAAGAACCCAACTATCAACTCTTAACCCAAGATATCATAGTTTCTTATTTTTCCTTATCAGCTATGTGTATTTGTTTTCATCGAAGCCTAGGTCAGGTCGCCTTTGATGGTTCCTACACGTGCGTTATTCACGACCCAACAGTTCCAACATGATTATAGAATATCATGTTATATAAAAGTAAATTTTTTAATGTCATTTTATTTTCCTAAATAGGATGCAATTTTCTCGCAACACATCTTTAAACATCTACGTGGTGATCAAAAGTTATGTCTTCGGACTGGACGTTGAAATATAATTACAAGATCAAACGAACTTACCTGTGAAGTTCGATCTTGATTATATGAAACGTCCAGTCCGAAGACATAACATCCCCCCCTCCCGACCAGCATGTTGCGAGAAATATCTCTTTAAACTGAGTGAGGACGCGGCGAGTCGGACGGGAGCGGTGGGGCGACCGGGATTTTGTCTTTAAACATTGCGGGGAAGCTCGAGAAATGGTGGACTACATGGTGATCAAATGTTATGTCTTCGGACTGGACGTTTCATATAATCAAGATCGAACTTCACAGGTAAGTTCGTTTGATCTTGTAATTTTATTTCATAAAGGAACGCACAGTTTCATAACTTTATTCTTACATGTAGGTACATGTTACGAGTCCCCAGTGCAGACCTCATAAAAATAGTAGTTTGGTCATAGAACATGTAAAAAAATTTAACGTTCCAGTGAAATAAGAATTATAATTTTTTTAGGATAATGATTATTAAAATAGATTCGTCAAACAAAAATTTTAAGGGCTCCATACCACAAAGATGTTAATCAAAATGCTGATGATAAGGGAAAATGTTTTATTTACCTGTGTTTTCTAAGCAGCGAACCTAGAAAGCTAAAATAACTATTTTATACGCATAAAGCTGAAGGTACATATATATTATTGTGTATGACTACCCGGAAAATAAAATGAAGTTTTAGGTGAGATGTCAAGTAAAGTTTCGGAGATTCATGATATTTACGTTCTACTTAAGGAAAAAAGCCTTAAACGGCAAAAGCCCAGGACAGAAGTTACACTAGACTGGTAAGTAGGGGACGGTGTCCATGACATGTTATACTGATTTAGAAAAGCGGGGGCATGGCTACAAGTGCCTAATGAGCATCTTATAAAAATGAAGAGCCCTGGACCCTTCAAAGTACAGGCCTATTGCCTATGTATTGGTACTACAAAAATTGTATTTACAAATTATGTACAATAAAAGGCCTTTATTATTATTATTATTATTATTATTTTCCTGCGAGTGCTACATTTTTAGAAGAAATATATAGATTGTACACTGAAAATACATTGTGGGACATTTCACTACAATTGTGTACCTTTTTCCAACAATTTGTTCCCAAAAACGTCCAAGACCAATTAGTAGCAAAATTTGCTACAAGTGTATGAAAATGTATAAAAACCATGGATTTATTAGGACTGGATACGGGATGAGTTCACATTCTTTGAAGTAAAAACAAACCATTCTAAACGACACTGTAAACACAATTTGTAATCATTGGCCACATCTTATTTTACCTTGTATTTTTGTACAAAAATACGTTAGAAGCATCACAAGATTTACTAAAAGTAATAAAAGCCCCAAAATATTTTATTTTTCTGCTAAATAGTAATAAATTTAAGTTAAAAAGGTTTTATTATTTATAGGTTATGTTATGTTAGGTTAGTTCTAAAGGCGATTATTTAAAGTCGCTCTGAGTCATTTATAAATCTATATAAATCTATACGTCGCACTTTTTCTTTTCTAGTTCATTAGACAAAGACGTACGTGTAACCGAGCGTTCCCAGACGTTTTTCCTAAGCACCCAGCAGACAACAACACTTCTGAGCTCCAACACTCCAATGCTATTTTATCTCTTTCTACTACCATTCTTGATTCAGTTACGTAGTAATTCGTAGTCTTGTCTATGTTCGTAGTTCGTAAACTGCTCTCTCAAGAGAATAACAAACAACAAAATATTTATATTATATAAGGCTTCACGTTCGATACGCTCACAGTATACGGATATCGAATCCATATTATAATAGATCCATGATAAAAACTGTTGTTACTAATAATACAATTAGAGTAAATTGCTCTACAAAGACTTTGCAACAATTTTGTGTGAAAAAAGTCCAAACGATTTTTTCAGTGTATTACGATGCACCTTTAGCAGTGGCGGCTCGTGGCCTAGACCATAGGGGTGGCTAAAAATAATTTTAAAAATCACATTCGATATTTTGCCAGAAATAAATATAAAAGGAAAAAGGTTTATAGGTGTTGGTCTTTAATTACCACACATGCTTTTACTGGAATATATTATCATTTTCTATCTACTTGTTTGTTGTGTTTGTTGAGACTTTGACGGTACGCGGAATTTAACTGAGAGGCGATATCAAGCGTGCCCAATAAAGCAAGTTCAGTCGATCAATGCATGTGCTGTGTGGAAACTTCGTAGTTGTTAATCTTTTGATGTAAATGTTTCAAATTTATGTATCTCACCTTTGTCCATGTTTTATCTCTTCTAAATAAAACAATAAGCGCGAAAAGCAGAACAGTGCATTCAAAGTTTCACTTTTTCACTGTTTTTATTTTTACACTTCTTTGGAGAAATATCTTGTAAAATAATGATTTGCTGTTTTATTCGATCGAGAAAGGTTCAAATCAGGGGAAGGTCTTCCAAGGGATTTGATTTAATTTTTTCCAGCCAACGAAAGTCTCAAAAAATCACTTTTTAAAATGTTTTGCACGCATGTGCCATTTCCCACACAGTGACATACCGAAAAATGTCGCGAAACGAATAAAATCGCAAATCGGTCACAAAACACGGCGGAATAAAACAATGGACTGGCTCAGATCACGCTCACCGGCCGAGCGCCTTTTCGCGTGCTGAAATCCCGTTTACGAATTACGAATGAATTAACACGAATAAAGACGAACGAACGTCAACGAAGTTAAATTCTGAGAGTCAAACCATAGACTAAATAATACATTGACGACCACTGGCGTATACCAAAAATGCACCAAAAAGCGGGTCTCCCTTGAGACTTTTTGGGGGTTTATTGGTTAGAAATTTGTCCACCATTACATATATATATATATATATATATATATATATATATATATATATATATATATATATATATATATATATATATATATATATGTAATGGTGGACAAATTTCTAACCAACAAACAACCCAAAAAGTCTCAAGGGAGACCCGCTTTTTGGTGCATTTTTGGTATACGCCAGTGGTCGTCAATGTATTATTTAGTCTATGGTTTGACTCTCAGAATTTAACTTCGTTGACGTTCGTTCGTCTTTATTCGTGTTAATTCATTCGTAATTCGTAAACGGGATTTCAGCACGCGAAAAGGCGCTCGGCCGGTGAGCGTGATCTGAGCCAGTCCATTGTTTTATTCCGCTGTGTTTTGTGACCGATTTGCGATTATATTCGTTTCGCGACATTTTTCGGTATGTCACTGTGTGGGAAATGGCACATGCGTGCAAAACATTTTAAAAAGTGATTTTTTGAGACTTTCGTTGGCTGGAAAAAATTAAATCAAATCCCTTGGAAGACCTCCCCTGATTTGAACCTTTCTCGATCGAATAAAACAGCAAATCATTATTTTACAAGATATTTCTCCAAAGAAGTGTAAAAATAAAAACAGTGAAAAAGTGAAACTTTGAATGCACTGTTCTGCTTTTCACGCTTATTGTTTTATTTAGAAGAGATAAAACATGGACAAAGGTGAGATACATAAATTTGAAACATTTACATCAAAAGATTAACAACTACGAAGTTTCCACACAGCACATGCATTGATCGACTGAACTTGCTTTATTGGGCACGCTTGATATCGCCTCTCAGTTAAATTCCGCGTACCGTCAAAGTCTCAACAAACACAACAAACAAGTAGATAGAAAATGATAATATATTCCAGTAAAAGCATGTGTGGTAATTAAAGACCAACACCTATAAACCTTTTTCCTTTTATATTTATTTTTGGCAAAATATCGAATGTGATTTTTAAAATTATTTTTAGCCACCCCTATGGTCTAGGCCACGAGCCGCCACTGCTAAAGGTGCATCGTAATACACTGAAAAAATCGTTTGGACTTTTTTCACACAAAATTGTTGCAAAGTCCTTGTAGAGCAATTTACTCTAATTGTATTATTAGTAACAACAGTTTTTATCATGGATCTATTATAATATGGATTCGATATCCGTATACTGTGAGCGTATCGAACGTGAAGCCTTATATAATATAAATATTTTGTTGTTTGTTATTCTCTTGAGAGAGCAGTTTACGAACTACGAACATAGACAAGACTACGAATTACTACGTAACTGAATCAAGAATGGTAGTAGAAAGAGATAAAATAGCATTGGAGTGTTGGAGCTCAGAAGTGTTGTTGTCTGCTGGGTGCTTAGGAAAAACGTCTGGGAACGCTCGGTTACACGTACGTCTTTGTCTAATGAACTAGAAAAGAAAAAGTGCGACGTATAGATTTATATAGATTTATAAATGACTCAGAGCGACTTTAAATAATCGCCTTTAGAACTAACCTAACATAACATAACCTATAAATAATAAAACCTTTTTAACTTAAATTTATTACTATTTAGCAGAAAAATAAAATATTTTGGGGCTTTTATTACTTTTAGTAAATCTTGTGATGCTTCTAACGTATTTTTGTACAAAAATACAAGGTAAAATAAGATGTGGCCAATGATTACAAATTGTGTTTACAGTGTCGTTTAGAATGGTTTGTTTTGACTTCAAAGAATGTGAACTCATCCCGTATCCAGTCCTAATAAATCCATGGTTTTTATACATTTTCATACACTTGTAGCAAATTTTGCTACTAATTGGTCTTGGACGTTTTTGGGAACAAATTGTTGGAAAAAGGTACACAATTGTAGTGAAATGTCCCACAATGTATTTTCAGTGTACAATCTATATATTTCTTCTAAAAATGTAGCACTCGCAGGAAAATAATAATAATAATAATAATAATAAAGGCCTTTTATTGTACATAATTTGTAAATACAATTTTTGTAGTACCAATACATAGGCAATAGGCCTGTACTTTGAAGGGTCCAGGGCTCTTCATTTTTATAAGATGCTCATTAGGCACTTGTAGCCATGCCCCCGCTTTTCTAAATCAGTATAACATGTCATGGACACCGTCCCCTACTTACCAGTCTAGTGTAACTTCTGTCCTGGGCTTTTTGCCGTTTAAGGCTTTTTTCCTTAAGTAGAACGTAAATATCATGAATCTCCGAAACTTTACTTGACATCTCACCTAAAACTTCATTTTATTTTCCGGGTAGTCATACACAATAATATATATGTACCTTCAGCTTTATGCGTATAAAATAGTTATTTTAGCTTTCTAGGTTCGCTGCTTAGAAAACACAGGTAAATAAAACATTTTCCCTTATCATCAGCATTTTGATTAACATCTTTGTGGTATGGAGCCCTTAAAATTTTTGTTTGACGAATCTATTTTAATAATCATTATCCTAAAAAAATTATAATTCTTATTTCACTGGAACGTTAAATTTTTTTACATGTTCTATGACCAAACTACTATTTTTATGAGGTCTGCACTGGGGACTCGTAACATGTACCTACATGTAAGAATAAAGTTATGAAACTGTGCGTTCCTTTATGAAATAAAATTACAAGATCAAACGAACTTACCTGTGAAGTTCGATCTTGATTATATGAAACGTCCAGTCCGAAGACATAACATTTGATCACCATGTAGTCCACCATTTCTCGAGCTTCCCCGCAATGTTTAAAGACAAAATCCCGGTCGCCCCACCGCTCCCGTCCGACTCGCCGCGTCCTCACTCAGTTTAAAGAGATATTTCTCGCAACATGCTGGTCGGGAGGGGGGGATGTTATGTCTTCGGACTGGACGTTTCATATAATCAAGATCGAACTTCACAGGTAAGTTCGTTTGATCTTGTAATTATATTTCAACGTCCAGTCCGAAGACATAACTTTTGATCACCACGTAGATGTTTAAAGATGTGTTGCGAGAAAATTGCATCCTATTTAGGAAAATAAAATGACATTAAAAAATTTACTTTTATATAACATGATATTCTATAATCATGTTGGAACTGTTGGGTCGTGAATAACGCACGTGTAGGAACCATCAAAGGCGACCCGACCTAGGCTTCGATGAAAACAAATACACATAGCTGATAAGGAAAAATAAGAAACTATGATATCTTGGGTTAAGAGTTGATAGTTGGGTTCTTAGCGAGCAGTGATTTTTATAACTAAGAATATACTTTAAATATTTCCTTCTCGTGTTTTATTTTCAAGATGTTTAGCTTTAGAAGCAACTTTTTATTTGTAAAACAATATGAGGTCTACCTCTAAAGTTGTGCGTTAGAATAAACAATTTAATGTATCCAAATAAGTCATTAATAAGCTTAAAAATTCACTCTTGACTCATAAAATAAGTAACATGATATCCATGAATACAATCATAAAGTAAACGAATTCCTAAACTAATCTCCCAGTAACACTGGCATATGAGTCAGGTTTAGAAAGAGGTTTATTATAAAAGTTTGCAAACGTGGCTGAATTCTGTTACCATCCAGCAGTTCGATGAATAACGCCTAGCGAAATTCCCTTTCTTAGCGCCGCGGATGTAGAGGAGTGTCGAATAAAATGGGACTTAACGAGTGTTTAGATGCTCTTCCGTGAGGGTTCTTAATTGTAATAAAATGAAAAGGATTTTCAGAGTTGCGTAACGTAACTGTTAATTTAATGTAGTATTTAAGAATCGTGGCTACGCACAGATTCGGTTTCTCTTGAATGGACTAATCAGTCTGAAACCCTGACGGCGATTCTCTTATTTGGTTTAGTCTAATAAGCGCTAGCGTTTGAATCCTTTGGCCTATTAGAAATGCCAATAATGTAATTAGTTTCTTTGAAGTAAATTCGAGGGTCTTTCCTTGGTGAAGTATTTAAAAAATTTAGCACCTTCTGAGGGTCCCAAATAAAGTTATATTTGGGTTTAGTAGGTCCAAGTCTAAAAATGCCTTTGAGAAAACGTTTTATTAATGTTTTATCGCCACTACCGTTCGGCAGGATTAACGATAACACCGATCGATGGAAATTAAATGTTCCATAAAGGGTTTTCCCCTATCCAACTGATCGTGCAAAAAGAAATAACATCACTGGCATTACTTTGAAAAGGTGAAATGTTTAACCCATAACAAAACTTCCACCAAAATCTATAGGATACATTGTCCTGACTTAGAGTGGCATCGGAGAGAGAGTGTAAGGTGGTGTCAATGGCCAATTCCGGTATACCTTTCAGCTGGAAACCTTGCCTGAGAACTTCGCGGCCACCAGGGTAAGCTTGTCTGCTAACGGGTGATGTCAGTTGCTGTAATAAGGAGAAACAATGAAATCCAGTTTCGGTGGAAATATCAGTGGCGTTTCAACACTAAGTTTACAAAAGTGGATACCACGGTTGAAACTCCGACATAGGAATGACTATAATACTTGACGCACGGTCAAGTATGATTTTCTCTAAAACTCTTAACATTAGTGCTAATGGAGGGAATGCATAAAAGAATTTGCCGTTCCACGAAACGGTAAAGGCGTCAATCAAACAAGTGCCTGAATCTTTTGTCCAATATACATATTTACTGCATTTATGATTGTCTTTGGACGCGACTAAGTCGATCTCAGGAATTCCAAAAGTTTGTGTTATTTTTTGGAAAGCGTATTTTGATAACGACCATTCTGTTTCAGAGGGCAAAATTCTTGTAGCGCAATCAGCTTGCCTATTGTTTTCAGAGCTACTGTAAGGCGCAAAAAGCCATAAATTTCGTGTTTCGCTCCAGTGAAAAAGTTCTCTTGCTAGAGGGTTTCGCCTTGGATGGTGAACACTGCCCATGCGGTTCTCATATAATATTGCGGTGGTATCGCTTGTGATCAGAATACTACAATTATTTACATGTCGGCAGAAATATTTTATGCCAAAAAGAATTGCCTGTAATTCCAAAAAGTGTAATTTTGTTGATAAGCATTTGTCCACCAACCATGGACGGGTTTGCCGTCTGAATAGGTAGCCCAACCAGTAAGAGACGCCTCTGTAAAAATTTCTAACCTAAATGAAAAAAGTTTTATATCATTATATGTTAAAGGTATGTTATTTGTCCACCAACGCAAATCTTCTGATAAAATCGTGGCCAATAACATTGTCTTATTAAGATCCATGTTATTTAATCTAAGCGCTTTTGCCTTTATTCGTTCAAACGTTTGATATATAACCAACCGTATTTGACAGCTCGACATACCGATTTCAGATAAGCCGAGCAAAAACGTGAATAGTAGAAGACTTTTTATTTAAAAATTTCTAGACCAGCATTTCAACTTTTTGACGTGTTTCCTCAGGTAGTTCTAATCTGAGGTATTGTGAGTTAAAGTAAATCCTAAGGATTTGCATCTCTGATTTGGAATAATTTTTTCAAAATTTATTATAAACCCTAACAGTTGTAGTGTCGAAATTGCAAAATTTACATTCTTTAAGCACTCCTCGTAAGATTGTGCCATAAAGAAAAAATCGTCTAAAAAGTTTATGCAGACTATACTTTTTGTACGGAGGT
Organism: Philopedon plagiatum; assembly: GCA_963971165.1. Classification (NCBI taxonomy): domain Eukaryota; kingdom Metazoa; phylum Arthropoda; class Insecta; order Coleoptera; family Curculionidae; genus Philopedon; species Philopedon plagiatum. The sequence continues at coordinate 112,216,348 of OZ020190.1, read as the reverse complement.
ATTGGGTTACTGGGTTTGGCGATTTGGTAAACACATACGGAACTGATTTTAAGCCAAATGTTAAACAAGTGAATTCATACAGAATACCTTGAAATATAAATCTGAGATATTTTCTATGGCCCGGTTCGACTGAAACTAAAAATAAGCATCTTTTAGATCTATTGATGCCATAAGTGACCTTTATGTAAGGCGTGGTATTATTCTCGCATTCTCCATATTAAAATGGGGTGCATCAATAAACGTGTAAAAACTGTAAATTTAGTATGAGGCGATTTTTACCACTTGGGTTTTTTCCTTGTATGAAACAGACTACTCGTAAGTCTACCTATTGAAAAGATTACCTTTTCTTTTACTGTCTCCGTTGGTAGTACTTGTCCTTGTAATTAGTCGAAGGGTTCCTCCTCAAGAATCTCGCCCCCTCTGCCGACGGATTGGGCGGTATTGGTTTGAAGGCCTACTTCTAGGCTGCTCTTTGGTCCGCCCCCCCCCCGTTCAAGTTTCTGAAAGACGGTTGATTGGGGCTTAAATTTATGTTTAAGCTCCTTGGCCGTGTTTGCTACATTTTTTACCATATAAGTTTGTCGTTAATGTCGGCGCCAAAACAAATTTATCTGAGGGTGGAGCATTTTCCATAACTTCCTTTAAATTTTTATTTAATAAAGTACTAAGGCCCGTCTAGATTTTGTAATGCGATGAAAGAGATTACTAAGAAGGCATCCCGAATCGTATAGCGATGGTAAAATCTGGTTTCGGATATTTGTGGGGATTATACCAGACTGATTTTGAAGGTAAGGTTTGCTAGCTGAAAACGCCGGCATGCTCAGCGGACCTTGCATGTGATAATATTTGTCTCCGCCTGACTGACTGGAAGAAAGAATGGATGCAATTTTTGGGATTATGTCTGGAGGGAACAACGTGAGACAGTTTTCTGGAACTTTATATTTTCACCTAACGCACTGGAATATTGGACTCATTACCCAAAAATTTTCCAGATCTTTGGTAGGGCGTCCTCAGTCAGGATGGAAATGCCATCTTCTACATCCGAACCATGCGATTCGGGATGAGAGGGCGGTGCCGAGCCTCCCGGGCTACGGTCTGGTGAAGGCACTGCCGACCCTTTTTGAGTGCGGTCTACATCCCTACATTTCATGTGAGGGTCTGTATGCCTACTACGTCGTACCCCACTTGCGGAACGCCGGCGCTGTTCTTGGTCTGAAGGACGAGGGGACCTAGGTGAAAGTGGTGTCCCCGAACGCTGGGACAGAATACTTTCAGAACGATCCCGAACTCCTCAGTCGCGCATCCGGTGCACAGGTGACGAGGGAGGAGACCTAGAACGAGGGAGTGTCTTTGCAACTGAAGACCCTCGCGACCGGCTGCGACATGCTAATACTCTTTTAGTCGTGTCCGCATGTCTTCGAAATCCCTGCTTCTAGAACGATGTTTTCTTTGATTTGTCCATTTCTAAAATGCAAAGTATTGAATAAAATGTACTTACCCGGCCTAAAGAAATCCTACCTTCCGGAAGTATGTAATCCAATACGAAGCAAACAAGCACAGCACTATATCACATGCACACGCGGGAAGCGCAAGATGGTGAGTGAGGACGCGGCGAGTCGGACGGGAGCGGTGGGGCGACCGGGATTTTGTCTTTAAACATTGCGGGGAAGCTCGAGAAATGGTGGACTACGTGGTGATCAAAAGTTATGTCTTCGGACTGGACGTTGAAATATAATTTGTAAAAATGTTTACCTACCAACAATCTGTTTTTATTTAAATACCTACCGTAACCGTGACTTTTGTAGCTAATAGTTTTTTTTGTTTTTAGCTCTAGTTGTTGGGGGTATGGCTGGATTTGGTGTGACTGGAGGGGCACACAGATATTGGACTCATAAGTGTTATAAAGCAAAACTTCCTTTAAAAATAATACTGCTTATATGTTATTCAGTGGGCGGACAGGTAATGTTATAAGTAATTTTTTACATTTTGTTTCCATTCCATAGGATTGAAATATTTTTTAAATATTTATTCTTTTAAACCCTGGGGGAATTAAATGAATGAATAAACTGGTCAACAAAAAAATCGGCAAAAGCGATTTTTTACTCGACTTTTCAAGCTGCTGTAACTTTTTAGAAATTTAACTTTTGAATGTAATGTAAAACTACTAAAAGTTTAGGTGTGTGCCATATTGCTAATCCATTTTTTTAGTCGTTCCGACATAGCACGTTAGTAAGCTGATATGAATATGTCCAGACGTGTTCGCCGGAATTTCAGTGAATGGTCTTCGGCGGAAAATACAGGAGGAAACAGAAAAGCGCACAAATTTTGGTAGCGTCATTTTTAAAACCCTGTAGCTCGAAAACGGATTGATAGATTTGTCGGGCTTTTTAGGTATTGAAAGCCCTTTTCATGTCGAGTTTTACCTAATAAACTGCTTCTTTTTCAAGGTCGCAATGTTTGCTTTGTATAGGGGTAGAATAAAACGTGAATGAGAAGTATTGTTAAAAATAAGATTTTTTTAATTCCTCCAGAACAAGGGCATTTTATCCAATAGGGAATATGCATGTAATCCAAAAAATTCTGAAATATTTTTTTTTGTATTCTCTACATATATTAAATGTTCATGACAGTTGCTGTTTTCCATTTTTTTTGGGCTTTATTAACAAAAAAAAAGGTTTTATTTTGCAAATTTTCCTGCAAAATCCAACATCTCGTAAAACGGACTTCTTTTGTTTGTGACGTCACTTTTTTTATGACGTCAACGTTTTATAATGGCTAGTCACGGCTAGTGTAATGTAAATTTCAGTGTAAATCCATTTTCTTGAGTTTTTCCCAAAGACTAGGATATTTAGTCGATAGAAAACCTTTTATTTTATTAAACAGACTGGTTATAAATGACCAAAACGGCATTTGTGCAAAGAAAATCGGAAAATTGGCTGGAAGTTAGTGCTGGTGGATTTGCCTTTACAATTTAGTTAAAAACACTTATTGTTTATTATACTATAAAAATAAATGTACAGCAACATTATGATTACTTGAATTTGGCGATACTGACCTTTATAGATACCGCTTTATGTAAAATTTTTGATTAATTTTCCACTACCTAGTTTCTTCCAACACCGGCTCTTTTGGACACGACAAAATGAAGTTTTCGAAGCCATTCGCTATGGAATTTTTTTTATACTGGGACAATATAATATCTGTAGGGTGGTTTTTTAATATTTCCTACTGTTTAATAAAAAGGATTACTAACAAAATACGAATATAATCAAAGATAAACAATGTAAACAAACTTAAGGACAAGAGCTGACCAAATAAAGGGGCCGACACACTGAAAAACCAACGTTGCCACCGCTGCAAACAGCTGATTTCAAATGGTAAAGAAGAAGGGCTCACTTGAACAATTTTATAATCCAGATGCGTGTTCGATTGACAAAAATTGGATCACCAGGTTCACTTTATGTCACTCCAATGCTATTTTATCTCTGCACTGCCATTCTTGATTTAATTAATATCAAGACAAGTAACACAGACAAAATAAACGTCCAGACCAGGGACGGAGAATGCTAGTGAACAATATTTGTTGTGTACTTGTATTGTTTACTGGTCCTCCACGGAACGATAAACCCAAAGCCGGTAATCAAGTGAACTCCAAGACCAACGGAAACCGGTTATCCTTTTTTATTTGCAACTCCTAGAGAAAGATAAGTTATCACCTGATGTCAACGTAATTCGTGGGTTATAAATCGAATAGTCTCGCCTAACAAACTTTTGTTCTGTGGTTTCGCTAGACACATGTCATTTGCTTTCGCCGTTTTTTAATTGAAGTAAACAAACACACGTGTGTTTCTTTAGTTCAATGCGTTTTTGCACTTTTCAAGTGTTTTAAAACCTTCACATATCGTGTTCGATATGTGTTTCTGTTATTTAATGATTATTAAATGTATACTTTGTCCCAAATGCGACACAAAAGGTGGAGGACCATCATTTCAAGGTAAGTTTGGCGTTTCTTGCACAAGGGAAGCTGGCTAAATACCAAACATAGTTTTCACCATGATTAAAAATTTTTAAAAAGCTGTTGGTAGTGTTGGTTTTACCTTTTGGAGGGATAGCTATTGCACTTTTTCGGATTTGCCACAATGTATTTAGTTATACAACAAATATTACATTACTTTTTAGATATCCTAATAGGGGAAGCCGTTATTCATTCAGTCACTTAAAATAAAATGTGAAGATATAGACCAGTAGTCAGAGCATAGATTTTACCTGAAGAAAATCTGGAATAGGAATCCTGAAACGGCGGTTCCTGTTAAGCTGAAGTACGTATTTGTAAGTATAGTTCATGCCAAATATACAACTTTGTTTTATTTTTGCAAAATAGGGGCATTACTTGTTTGCTAAGTATGTAGCTTTTTCACAATAATTTATGTATTGGGACAATATATGACTGAACTGTCTCCGTAGCCTTAGTAATGGAACCTATAAGTTCTTGTAACCAATTATTTTTCTATAACTTCAATGAAATATCCTGTTGGGTTGAAAAAAATAGCTAAAGAAATATTCAGTGAAGTGTCACTGTGATAAATTTATGCCAATATTTTTTACTAAATTTGATTGTTAAAAATTAATAGAGAAATGTTCAAGTTTCACTCGAGTATGTATTTAATAAGTAAAAACAGTATTTTACAGAATAATAATCTTTAAAACCAGAGCTAAGAACGTTGCATAATGATTGTAAATTTATCAAAAGCTTTTCTGTAGGCTTCAAATTGAGTGGAATTACAAAAGTGTGCAAACTACCTATTTTCTAACCACTTCTAAGCACTGTTTTATATTTTCAAATTAATTACTGACATTAACAAAGAGAATCATTTTTTTTTTAATTTTTAGGCACTGTTATCCATGACGGGTTTATCCAGCACATTAACACCCACAAGTTTTCATAGCTACAGAGTTCACTCAGGTTTTTAGCAGTTCATATCCAAGCTGTGAAGAAAAAGAGCCATCAAATTAATGAAATTAGAATGGTCAATGATATATTTACGTATTAACATGTTGGACACAGTGTATGTAGGATGTAGTCATAAATAGAATATTTTTGAGGAGTGTTACACTAGGAATAATTTCTTCTTTGCAACTTATTTTACAATGTAAGTAAGAATATTTAAGGAACAAAGCCTTTTATAGCATCGAGAATTTCTTGGAGGGTGATTTTTCAGATCTCGTCTAAGTGTAAGAGGAGCATAAGACTGATATTTGGGTTGTTTAAATTCTTCAAAATTTTCTGAAATATGTTCTAATATGTTAGTCTTGCTTCGTTAAGCATTTCCGTTTGTACTTTATACTTAAATGTTTATTTGTAATTTTAATATTTTAATGAGCTATTTAAGAAATTTTAACATTATCTCATTATTTAGTTGTAGCATAAAGTCTTGACGTGTGAAAGTACTTTTGTATGCACTATCATTAATAAATATTTGTATTTGTAACCAGTGATATGTAAAAAAAAGTGCCTATTGATAATAAACCATAGAAAATGTAACAAATTTAATTTATTTTTCTGTAACTACGACAGTTTTTCTTGTGACAATTATTTATAATGTAAAGCCATATGACCACCTTAGTATAGCCATTTTTAGAAATAATGGAATAATTTCTTTTTTTATGCATAGCTGCTTTCATTGACATTATACTCTAAGGAATGGAGTAATTCTGTATTAAAATATGGGAAATTGGTCTAGAGGTGCTAATTTTAAGCTATATAAATTTTATTTTGCACATTAAGCTCTTGATGATCCCAGATATTTTTGTATCATTTTAAACTACACATATTCTTGAAAAATAAGCGCAAACACCATCACCTTTCCTATAATACTTTGTATAATATATCCTAGGGCAGGTTGTGTAGACTATTTAAGGGGTTTAAAAAATATAAAAATCGTTCAAGAGTAAAGTATCCCTATTGCGAAAACACAGAAAAACGTTATTAAGAAAAGTTGTTTAGAATTAAAAAATATGTCCAAATACGAAGTCATAACCTTCTATTCAAAAAAAAAAATATTTTCTTGAGTAGAAATATAAATATATGTAAATTTCACAAATTTTCTTCAACTTGATGAAAGTTATGCAGAAATGATTTAAGTGTGGTTAATTTGAAAATGTTACACAAGTCTTGGACAATAAAGGTTTTTTTGAGTTTGAGTTTATTCTAGCTAAATATAAAAAAATCATAAGGGGATAATTTAAAATTAAAAAAATATATATAGAAGGCATTGGAAATATCTTTTAATTTTAAACACCTTTTCTTAATAACGTCTTTCGAAATAAGGATACTTTACTCCTGAACGATTTTTATTTTTTTCGCCTGTCCTGTATGCTGTTTGACTTGAAGCCATTCTAAGAGTCACACTGGACTCTTCACACAGGCCTAAGTATTCTACTAACGAATCGTGGGCGTCTGAAGAGAAGGAAAATGTAACCTATCGACACAGGATTTAAGGATTGGAGGGAAAGGGAAACATCTGCGGGCAACTTGTTCTATAATCTGGAGACCCTAAGTGTGAATGAGTGAGAGAAGTGGGATGTCATAGGTTTTTGTAGCTAGACTGTAAAGGGCTGCATAGGTAACACAGGGTTGTTTTATTAGGAATAGTCAACGGGGAAATGACAGAGTCTAGTTCTTTCATGTCGAAGCTTTCTAAATGTGGAAGCAGTACTCTAGGTTAGGTCTTATTTGGGAAACATAAAAACTGTGTACGTTTAATATCGCTGCGGCCGCTAGCCGCTAGCTTCTGCTTCATATTTATACTAATCTTATAAAGTAGAATAAAAACATTATTTTATCGCAAAATATTTTTATATTGTTGAACAGCTGTACAATGCATTTACAAAAATAAATGATTTGATGGAATTTCAGTATTTGGTTTTTTATAAAAACAGCATGTCTAAGAATATGCAAGAACCATACATTAGAGAAAATGAGAGAATATGAGAACAAGAAATAAAAGGGATTATAAAAAAACAAAGTTAGTAAGGTGAGTTAATCTTGTTAAAAAAAAGTTTGGGGGGCTTTAAAGAATACATGGCATGGCACTTTCATCTGGCACTTTTGTACATTTGTCAGTCTTCAGTTTCAGGAACTACGAATCTGTGGGTGTTAGCTCCTCTGGTCCTAGGCACTCTTCAAATCTGTAAATAATTACAAAACAAAACATATATATATATATATATATATATATATATATTTTTTATTTTTTTATTAAGGATCCAAGAAACAAATCAAACCATAAACTATATATATATATATATATATATATATATATATATATATATATATATATATATATATATATATATATATATATATATATATATATATATATAAAGAGGAGAATTATTGTGGGCATGTCCACTGAATGAACAGAATGAAAAGTTAGAATGGTAACAGGTACGACACGTGTTTCTGCTCATTGGCTTCATCAGGCCCACGTATGTGACCGTGCCTCTCAACATAAGTCGAGACGCACAACGTCACATACGCAGTTACGGGTGTAACCTTAAGAAAAGAGAAAATTTTTTTTTAACGAGGACCACAAACAGGAGCCAGTACACCCATTTGTGGCTTCAGCCAAAAGACCCCTTTTTTGGGGGCAACAATTAGCGTCGCCGACGTAGGCAACTATAGCCAACTGCCGTGGTATCCTATAAGCCCAAGAGAAGAAAAAAAATTGCTAGAAACTAGCGCGGATCGATACATAAAAAAAAAGAGGAGAATTATTGTGGGCATGTCCGCTGAATGAACAGAATGAAAAGTTAGAATGGTAACCCGTACGACACGTGTTTCTGTGACGTTGTGCGTCTCGACTTATGTTGAGAGGCACGGTCACATACGTGGGCCTGATGAAGCCAATGAGCAGAAACACGTGTCGTACGGGTTACCATTCTAACTTTTCATTCTGTTCATTCAGCGGACATGCCCACAATAATTCTCCTCTTTTTTTTTATGTATCGATCCGCGCTAGTTTCTAGCAATTATATATATATATATATATATATATATATATATATATATATATATATATATATATATATATATATATATATATATATATATATATATATATATATATTATACACTCCCAGAAAAAAAACCGCTATCCTAAAATTATTTACTTTTTAACAGAATATTTTACTTTTTATTAATAGTTCCGTAAAAATAATATTTTAAAAATGGGGTGCTAACTTCACGGGGGACCAACCTTACACTTTTTTAAGTCAAAAATTTAAGTTGTAAACCCTTTTTTTAAAAGTGTGAAGTTGTTAAAAAAGTGTGTGAAGTTGGCCCCCACGAAATATTTTTTAACAATAGTTCTGGTTTACAACTCATGAGTTCCCGTTAGTGTTTCCATAGTTCTACCGTTCTGCATCAAGATAATGATATTTTGTTGTTGAATATTTTACTTTCCAAAGAGCACAAAACGTAATATTTTTTTTTTGTAAGAGTTCTGACCTCGAAAACCATCAAGAACTGTGGACCTCCTTTAGAACTATTAAGCACTCTGGCCAGTGATGTGAGTCTGTCATATGACCTCGTCATTTTGTGCGGTCATGACGTCATGACCGTCACATCACATTAATAAATGACCATCAGGTCATTTAACCTCTTAAATTTCATGCTTCGACGTAAGAGTAAAAATTAAGCAAGAAAAAGCCACGAGCGTCATAGAAATAGCGATGTAAATGAAATAAAACGGCAATGTTTTTTTTAAAAACCGTGTTTTTTGTGAAAAAAAAAACATAAAGCTTGTTTTTTTTCTTCAAAATGGCGTTTTTTTTTCACAAACTGACAAATATGGAAGGTTTTAGAGGAAAATAATTAGAAATCCATATGTGATTACATTTGTAACGATAAAGTAAATAATATGCAATAAATTTGTCAATAAGTAAACATGTTTAAAAAACAACGAACTAAAACCACCTATTTATCAACAGGAACACAAGAACAGCTAAAACGCCCAAGTTTGGTAATACTAATAATATTACTAAAAATAGAAACAATAACTAATAATGAAAAAGTTTTTTTTTCGGCTATCCTAATAAACTAGGTTGCAAAAATTATCATGTATCCTACTGAAGTCAAAAAAATCTAAATTTAAAGAAAAATAGAAAACGAATTACGTACTATCTAAAAACTTTTTGATTCGTTTATAAATAGGATATATTATTAACAATAATAAAAAAAGCTTAAAGCAGATCACCTGTTGACATTGCACACTAGCGGTTTGTTCTTGTGTGTTGCACGAAACTGCACTAATCTGCACTGACTTTTTGCTTATGGGCTTCTTCCACGAATAAAAAATGTGCAGGTTAGTGCAGTTTGGTGCATCACAAAAGCACAAACCTTAGGCTTGTACAAAGAAATGAAGACATCACGCGTGCTCTGTCGCGTTTTAGAATATTCCTGGCTTAATTCTAAAATGAGACAAAAACGAAATAACTGACGAATTTGCACATGACGTAGAAGAACATGATGAAACTTAAGGACATGCTTTTCTTTTTTAAATTTTGTAAGAATATTCTTTTTTAACTACAAAGTATTCTTAAACTTTTAGTTTTATTACTAATGTAAATTAAGGGTATTTTTTATAAATGACCTATATGACCGTCACATGATGGTCATTTGTTACGGATGATAAATGACCGTCATTTCACATCACTGACTGTGGCCATACTTTTGTTTTTGCAATAATGGGGGGCTGCTTGAAGTTAGCACCCCATTTTTAAAATATTGTTTTTACTTTTATTTTAACGGAACTATTAATAGAAAGTAAAAAGAACTCTAGATCTCTTCATAGAAAACTCCATTAATTTTTAATAAATTTAGCATCTTGGCTATATTGGGAGTGAAACACCAGACATGATCAAATATGATTTTGTGAAAAAGGAGTTGCAAATGTGCTGAAAAAAATTTCTTTCTTTCCTGCGCAACTTTGTGAGTGCACGAGGCTTGAGGAAAACCCATATTAACTTGAGCACATCCTAACATTTACCATGTAGTTACTTTTCATAATCAAATTTGGTACTTACTTATGTTTAAGTTCTGCTATGGTCATGCTGAGATTACAATAGCAAATTCCGGGAGGAACCCTTTTAATCTTGTATGCCTGGCATAATTACCTAAAATATACAAAACAATTTGAAAATATTACAAAACGTTTCTACATGTAAAACTAGGAGCCTTAAAAATTCGAAATAGCCACGAGAAAAACCTACATGAATTTAGTTTATTAAAGAAAAATATAATTATTTAATAATAAATATCACGTACTACCCAAATTTTACAATATCCTATTAGTTATTATTGTTAGCTTGATAAGCTAACTCCAATATCAATAACCCCTATGTAGGGACATTTTTACATTATTAAAGCAGTTTATAAAGTAGGTATCTAGGTACTATCGGCTAAGTACCTGCATAACAGAAACTTAAAAAAATGCAGAAATCGGATTCTCTATAATTATAATAACAACAATACTTTCATCCATGTCATCCAAAAATGAACAATAGCAATATCATCCTACTGTAAGTTTGCCTAACATTATTTTATACCAACCTATTAAATTATAATAAGTAATGTGTGTATAAAACACAGAACATTTAATACTTTGAACTCAACGTAGCCTTTCAAAACGAGAAAAAGTTATTTAAAAGTTTTTAAATGGCTAAAAATAAAAGTGTAGATGTACCTACCTGCATCAAATGAAATGTTTGTGTCTTCAGCTTCTCATAGGGTTTCATCTAATTAGACCACGCAATTTTTACAGCCTCTTTTCTTAAGCAGCGATGTGAACTTACACTTTCTTAAGTTTTATTTAACTTTTATTATATTATTATAAAAACATTACCACAGCTTAATAACACAACATAACCTTGGATGAATAAAGACAGTCCTTGAGGTAATCAGGTTATAAAACTTCACTTTAAAAATGTTGTAATAGTCCAGATTCATACCAAAATATTTCCAAATACAATTATTTAGCTACAATTGTCTAAACTAATAATTACCTATTATTTAATTCTAAATGTCTAAAAAGTTCTTAAATAAATAAAGACAAAACGTCAACTTACAGTTACAGAAGTGGCCGGTAGGGGAGCGGGGAGCAGAAGGCATCGACATGGCGGTGTTGCCGTATCCCCTTTTAAGTCGTTACTTTAATTTGAGTCGCCAACACGTTCAATGTAGATTGCCACTTAAGTTTCGTGACGTAACTTTTTTGCTGGGCAAATGGCTCCTTTTGAAATTGTAATAAATTATACCGAAAAGTAAAAATTTTTTTTAGCTAAATTAACGCAGTAATTTTCCTCAAAATAGCAGTTTTGGGGTTGTAATGACTTTCTTAAACGATTTAAGCAATAAAAAAAAAATGTGCATATTCCTTATTTTCGATTAGTTTTACAGCGTGTCCAGAAGCCATCTTAACAAATGCGAAACATTTTTATTTTTGACTTTATGGAAAAAAATTATTCTTCATAAATAGTTTTGTATCGTAAGAAAATAGCATTGTCATTAAAAAAATTGATCTAAGACGTACAGGGTGGCTCAAAAATGTAAAAGTCCTAATCCACGTGAAGCTAAAAAGACACAAAATCGTTATTTGAAGGTAAACTGCCACTGTAAGAGTTAACTATATTATGTTAGTGAATTAGGTTTGGAATATACAGGAGGTGCCAAAAATAAAATTAATTTTTTATTATCGACTTTACAAAAAGTATATTTTTATAAAAAGTTCTACATTGTAAAAAAGAGCATGTTTATTAAAAAAATTTATCTGGGATATACAGGGTGGCTAAAAAATGTAAAACTCTGAACTGGCCTTAAACAAGGATAAGCTAAACTTCAATTTACCATTATGGTGTTTGTGTAAGTTTACTATCTAGTTTATAGGTAAGTACTTAAACTTAAAATGAGACTTACAGGGTGACTGAAAGTTTATTTTAATTTAACACAATTTGAATAACAAATGAAATATTAGGATAAAAAACATATTAAACATTACTAAATAACTAAATAAAAACTCCACGTAACATCGTACATACACTTTATCTTTAAATGAAGATTTGGTGTCTTTTACACTTTACGTAAATTGAGACTTTCAGATTTTTGAGCCACTTTGTATTGTTCTACATCACGTTTTTGAATAGCCATACTCTTTTTCTACAATTCAGACCTTATATGAAAATACTCTTTTTTGTAAAGTCGATATTAACAAATTAATTTTATTTTTGGGACCTACTGTATGTTCCAAACCTAATTTACTAACGTCAAAAAGTTACTTCTAGTATATTTACAGTGGCAGTTGATTTTGTGTCTTTTTAGATTCACGGACTTTTACGTTTTTGAGCCACCCTGTATGTCTTGGATCAAATTTTTGAATGGCAATGCTCTTTTGTAACCATGCAGAACTTTTTATGAAGAATAACTTTTTTTCGTAAATTCAAAAATAAAAAACGCTTTACATTTCTTAGGATGGTTTCTGGACACGCTGTATAACTAATCGACCAATGTATTGGCAATATGGCACACACCTAAAATTTTAGTAGTTTGACATTACCTTATGAATCACCTTGTATAGCATGAAAATGTCGCTTCCATTGCAAAATCAGTTCCAGCCCTAAATCGGGGAAAGACGAGCTATCGATATCAAGAAACCGCTCTACAAAAAGTTAAGTTTTTAAAAAGTTATAGCAGTTTAAAAAGTCGAGTGAAAATGGTTTTTGCCGATTTTTTTGTTGACCAGTTTAATAATTGTGAAAATTACATCATTAGATCCATACTCTTCGATTTTTATTTAAATTGAATATGGAAGTCTTATTTTAGAACACCTTGTTGGAGTGGGTCAGGGATCATAGAGTACATCACATGTTTAGTGAAACCGATGCTGATCCACACAATGCTAATAGAGGATTCCTCTTTTCTCATGCCGGTTGGCTTTGCATGCAGAAGCACCCCGAAGTTATACGAAAAGGAAAATCAGTTGACGTGGGTGATATATCTTCGGATCCGCTATTAGCTTTTTATATAAGGTACGAATGGCCTAAACAAGCATTACTTTATGATTTTTTTTATTAAACAAATTAACAAACGTATGAATGAAAGTCTACTTGTCAGGGGTACATATAAATATGCAAAAATTGAGAATAAATTCTCTAACCACCTGAAAATTCCTTATACAATAAGGATTTCAACAAGTAATGGTAAAACAGCTATTCTCCGGGCTATATGCCCCTCCGAGCGCTGAATTACATACCAAAATTTGCCGTATTTCCTTCTAACACAGTTAGATAATAAAATACTTGTTTTGAATGCAAGAAACTACTAGGAAGAAGGAAGCTTTTTCTTTAGTTAGGATGTCGTCACCTGCAGACCGGTTCCGAACTCGTTGGTTCTCATCAGTACAGGATAGACGAACATCCCAACCTTCCGAAAAAGTAATCCCTTAAAGCTACAACTGTCGTACTGCATAAGCAGTGAGACACAGGCAGCGCCATCCATTAGCAGTTTCAAGCATTCAGAGTAGAGTTTACCGTAAGGTAGCTTTAAGGGATTACTTTTTCGGAAGGTTGGGATGTTCGTCTATCCTGTACTGATGAGAACCAACGAGTTCGAAACCGGTCTGCAGGTGACGACATCCTAACTAAAGAAAAAGCTTCCTTCTTCCTAGTAGTTTCTTGCATTCAAAACAAGTATTTTATTATCTAACTGTGTTAGAAGAAAATACGGCAAATTTTGGTATGTAATTCAGCGCTCGGAGGGGCATATAGCCCGGAGAATAGCTGTTTTACCATTATTTGTTGAAATCCTTATTGTATAAGGAATTTTCAGGTGGTTAGAGAATTTATTCTCAATTTTTGCATATTTAAACAAATTAATAACAGTATTTTTAACATACAAAATAAAAATGTATTAATATATTATTTCAGACACTGGATGTGGTTTAAACTAATTTTCTGCTTTATTTTACCTATTACAATTGCACCATACCTAATCGGTGAGTCCTGGAAAAATGCTATAATATTTCAAGGCATAATAAGATACTGTGTGACGTTAAATTTTACATGGTCTGTAAATAGTTTTGCTCATATATGGGGAAATAGGCCTTACAATAAGTAAGTATTTTTTAGCCGTACTATATATTTTACTTTTTCGCTATAAGATTTCTAACAGCTCTGAACTAATATTTTACTGTTTCTGAACTTTCCCGTCTCCGACTTAAGTCAGAAGCCGGTAATAGGGAATATGCATATAACCCAAATCTTCCCAAGATCTTCAATTAATCTTAGACATTGGTGCCAAGAACCTTGTTCAGTTGAACGCCTCCAAAACCCAGTCTTGCTCCCTGTCACCCAAAAAATCTGGCAACGTTGACCCCATCCACATGAATGGCCAAGCCCTAGAGAACAATGAAACGTTCGATCTTATTGGCGTCGCTATCGAACATGATCTCAGCTCGCACAAACACATTACTTCAGTAGCCACATCGGCAGCTAAAAAGCTTGGTTTACTCTTTCGAGGGAGAAAATGATTCTCCCCTTCCAAGTACACTATCTATGTTTCCCAAATAAGACCTAACCTAGAATACTGCTCCCACATATGGGGAGCGGCACCACTTTCTATACTTAACATCCTTGATTCTATCCAAAAGAGAGCTATTCGACATCAATGACCCAGTCCTCACACTCATCGCAGCGCTGTTGGGGATTTATCCCTTTTCTACCGGTACTTTCACGGATTTTGCTCTGATGAACTAGCCGATATTATTCCGCCCTTGACTGTTCCTAACAGAACAACAAGCGGCGCGTTACGTATGCATCCCTTTACTGTCCAGCTACAAAAGCCCAGAAAAGACCACTTCTCTCGCTCATTCATCCCTTCCCGTCCCAACCTGCAATCCTTTAAATCCCGTGTCAATAGACTACATTTCCCTTCTCTTCAGATGCCTACTGTACGTTAGTACTTAGGCTTGAAGCCTACGTGGGATGTCTTAGATAAAAAAAATCTTAAATATATATTTATATTTATTTATATTCTCTGCATAAATTAAATGTTCCAATCTTACAACAAAAACTGGCAATTTTGCGAAATTGTGCTACATCATATCTTAATAATTTGGAGTAAATAAATACAACCCACACAGCAAAAATATATACTCGGCAAATGTTAGGCATATGCTTTTTAGCATAAGTATATGAATACGCATTTGCTTAGCACATTCTACAGATAAGAGTATATTCTCGGAATATGCTCAGCATGTGGGTTTGGCCACAAAGTTGATGTGCTAGGAATATCTCTTTTAAAGTGCGTACGCATATCTTGAGGATATGTTTGGGGATATGATGTGTGGCTCCATAGCGTATCATAGTGTACCCCAGCGAACATTCTAAGAATATGAATATACTGCTCACAGCCAAGGAATATCTATCTATTCCAGTGTCGGCTGGTGAAATTTCAAAGTTGTATATCTCTGTTCCTACTTACAGGACCCGTATCAAATTTAGTGGTTTTAGTAGTGAGCCCACTGGGAATGTTTTGGTAAAGAGAAAAAACATTTTGTAATTTACGAAAAAAAGTTGAATTTTTGGTGTGCCCCTCCTAGGAAAAACATGAACACGTCTAGGTTCTTATTTAATATTTTTTCTAAACAAATTTTACATCATTTTGTCGACATTTTTTAAGTTTTGAGAGAAAAAAATGTGTTAGAAAGTTATAGTCATTTAAATTTTTTTTTAAATATATTTTAGGCTTAAAAAACCACAAATGACTATGACTTTCTACTAACACATTTTTTTCTCTCAAAATTGAGAAACAGTCGACAAAATGATGTAAAATTTGTTTAGAAAAAATAAGAAATAAAATACCTAGACGTGTTCATTTTTTTCCTAGGAGGGCCCCACCAAAAATTCAACTTTTTTTCGCAAATTCCAAAATGTTTTTTTCTTTTCCAAAACATTCCCAGTAGACTCACTGTTAGAACCCCTAAATTTGGCACGGGTCCTGTAAGTAGGAACAGAGATATACAACTTTGAAACTTCACCAGCCGCCACTGATCTATTCACCAGAGGGATAGATAAATAAATATATTGTTGCGACGATATTTTGATTTCTTATCCAAATATATAGTATTCCATTACTTCTTCTAGATTTAAGATATCTTAAGTTCGAAAATCTAATTTTTTTTGTCTCAGGTTTAAAACTCATTTTACAAATTAAACTTTTATTTATGAAATATTTGGTCTGGTTCAGAACAAGCCCGCATATGTGATTGCATTTTTTTTATTTTAGATTCAAAAGTGTAACTCTTGGTTTAAATTTTGAGCCAGAAATTAGACTATTGAGCCTAAGACAAGATAAATTAAAATTTTAATCCTAAGACAAATGAAAAAAAATAGAACGCTATATCTTTATAAATTTTGGGTAAAAAGTCAAAAAATCTTTGCAACAAACTTGTATATTTGATACCCCGCATTCTTGTTTGGTATTTTTTACATATTTGGAAATAATATACAATTGGATATATAGAATCAATACCCATGTTTAGCATGTTCTCCACGATTTATGATATAGGTACCTAAAGACCAGCTAACTAAAAGGAACAAAAAATATGGGTAAAAACCTATAGACTGAAAAATAATTCAACATTTTTAACAATAGTTTTTACATTTAAAGGTTCAAATTTCAGCTATATCAGTTCTAGAAATATTTGGAGGAATATTATTGGTATTTGATGCAAATTTAATTTAACCGGAGCATAGCAGTACTTTTTATGGATATAGTAGATATTAAATAAAATTTGCACGAAATTAGAATATTTTTTCTCTATTTTGATATATGCTCATAGTCTCAAACCCCCTTTTCCAGAAATATTTGACCGGGCCAAAACGTTTGACTATACATATACATTTTTAAAATTTACTTTCTTCATATCATTAGAGTGGTAAGTCTCTTTAATAGGGATTACAAAAATACTTACATACACTCACTGTTATATATTTATTCTAATCTCAACTTACAAATATCGTTCACAAAAGTACAAACTAACAATCCATACCATTTCTTATGTATCTGCGGATCTAGAAAAAAAAAATAGTATTCATTAAAACAGCTATCAGCTATATCTTTTACAAGCAAATGAAAAATGTCACAACAAAATTAAAAATATCCCTTACTGAAATGGAATACCCAGTATAGTTTTCCATACTTTGGTAAAAAGTTGGAAGACTCTTCCACTGGATCAAATTTAGTACCTTTTCATGTAGTTCTGCTGAAGGTATTTAGGAAAAAATCAGTTTGAACTCGTATTATTGTGTATATGCGTGGACAGATTTCCCAGTTTTTACAAACATCTGACACATTATTTTTATGAGTTGAGATCTTAAAAACTTCTAAAGAACAAGGTTTGTAAGATTTTATTGCTTTTTTATAAAGATAAGCAAAAATATACATGGCGTTCTAGTGTGAGCTTTTGATCATACCATGTAAGCAAATACAATTTCAGCAATTATTTTTAGTTGCATTCCATACATACAACGTTGCTTGGGTTAATTAATATTAAAGCTAGACTGTCGAGTTTTAAATAAATAGCACTGTTTAAAAAATACTTAAATAAAAGAAATGCTGCCAAGTTTAAAGCTGACTATTTTAAAAGTCAGTACTACCCATATATCACGATGGAATACTGCAGTTTTTTATTACTTACTTCAGTTTCTTTAATGTTTTCATATTCCTTTCCATAGCTTTCGCGAGCCACACTTTAATGGTCTTACTAATTTCGTTGCACGCCTCTTTCGTTCCCTGATTGAGACGAACAGCTTCTAAAATAAAGTTATTTTTGAATGAAAACACTTTTGGGGCCTGCTTTTCAACCAGTTGGTTGCAATATTTTAACGACATACAACCAAGCGCATAAAAAATTTAGTTAAGTCTAAACTAAATTTTATTAATTTAGCTTAAGCTTAATACATTTTCATTTCTCTTTTCCTCCTTTTCAACTGTACTAGGCAATCTTCGAAAATTCAAAAATTTTCAAATGAAAACGAAAAAATAAACGATTTAAATTAGTGGGAGGTATTCTTAGATAATTAATGGATAAAATAAACCCAAAAAGAATCACTAAATAAGAAAAATAGTGTGGAATAATGACGGCTAAAAATAGTATTTGTCGGAAAAATTAAGAAA
Source organism: Philopedon plagiatum (assembly GCA_963971165.1). Lineage (NCBI taxonomy): Eukaryota > Metazoa > Arthropoda > Insecta > Coleoptera > Curculionidae > Philopedon > Philopedon plagiatum. Next base: position 112,198,116 of record OZ020190.1, on the reverse strand, counting down.
ATTCGGTTTTAACCCTTTAAATACGCTCCTGGATGAGCCATTCGGTATTAATTTTAAAATGTTTAAAAATTTTAAAATGTTTAAAAATTATCCCTTTATAAGATAGTGTTTGAAAAATTGGGAAAAAATTAAATAGAAAAAAATACAGAGTGATTCAAATTTACCGATGTCGAGGGCAAAAAAAGTTTAAAAATCTAAATTTTATCGGCAATTTCTCCCTTCCTATAAAGAATGGAGAAACCAAAAATATGGATAACACGTATTTCGACGAGCTGTTTTCGATGATGATTTTAATTTGAAACATTTTGACCCCACAAAAAATTAAAAACCGTGAAATATTTGGGTTAAAGATCGAAATTTCCAGTTTTTCCCAAATATATCCATTTTCCAGTGATTTTAGGTGTAGGTAAATTAGTATTGCAAAAAGAAAGTAAAAATTTTGAAGTTTCACTTATGAATCCGTTTTTCGATCTGACGTTTTGTTTTCGAGTTATTAGGAACCAAAGATGGGTCTGCAAATGACATTTTTTTGACCTAAATAAATTCAAAAGAATTACTTGCCATTTTGCGATCCTCGCCAGTTTCAATAGAGTTCTGAAGCTCCGGGTCCTCCACAATCTCCGAAAATTTACATCGGTTTAATTCATTTTTGCTACCTGTAACCGATTTCAAGGGAAATCGCGGTAATTTCGAATTTAACGTTTAATAGCTCCAAAACGAAGCATCCTGTATAACTGAATTTTTAATCGAAGCTAGTTGAACTATTCCTCTATAAATCAAGGAAATTCAAATGCTCTCCCTCTAACTGTTTCCGAGAAAAACAAACCTGTTCGACTTTAGGTTAAGCTTTACGTTGACATGTAGACTTATTTTTGCTGATCTCCTGACCTCATTATTCATTAAGGACGAATGACTGCTTTTTAAAATATAAATTATACCGAAAAGTAAACATTTTTGTAGCTAAATAGTCCTAGTAATTTTCCTTGAAATATCCTTAAACGATTTATGCAATAAAAAATATGTGCATATTCCTTATTATAGAAATACAGTGCATTAATTACGATTGCGCGAAAAGTGTTTGTATTTTATAAGTTAGGACTAGGACGAAACCCGTCTTCTTCTTGTAGTGCCTTATCAGGTCTCCCTGACGTTGGTGATTAGCATAGCCAATTCTTTCCTATTTAAGAGAGTTTTTGTACCTTAAGAGTTGTTTTGTACTGCTCATACCGGTTCATTCTTTAATGTTTTTCAGCTAAGATGCTTGTTTTCGTCCATCTCCAGACCGGCTGGTTGCTCGGTGGGTAGCGCCACAGAAGTGCGAAGTGGGCTCACTCAACCACGGCGCCCGCACCTGGTTCGATTCCGGTGCTGTACCATAAAAAAATAAAAAAGTACATGTCTGGGTGTTTGTGATTGTTAGTATGAATAAAGTGTGTGTACGCATGCTGAATGAGGAAAGGTGGTAGAGGAATTATTCCTCAGCCGAGGCGACAACCCCAAGCAAACCCAACCGAGACGGTACCACCCCACACGCCCTTTTAAAAGGCTGGTGAAATCCTTATGGATGTTTTCAGTACTGGGTGTGTAAGTCGCTTTGCGATATACAACCCACGGTACTCGTTACTCGTTATAATAGGCAAAATTAAAGTTGAAGAGTACCTACCATATCGATTCCTATTGAATAAATGGCCAATGCATGATAACTTTCTACATTTGACAGGCGTCACTAACTCGCAAGTAGCATCTAACCTACTAACTACTGCCTCATTTGTCTGCATAGTGATCCATGGTATTCGAATCATCCATCTATGCAGTCAAATTTTGAAGGCCTCCAGGTGATTAATAAAGGCAACTTTCAAGGTCCAAATCTCAGCTCCATGCAAAAGAGTCGACCAGATATAACACTTAATCATGCGTTCTCGCAGTCGCAAGTGTATGTTGTCATTACAGAAGAGTGATTTAATTTGATTTATTTATCTGGATCCAATTGTGCAGTAATTCAGTAACCCATTGGATGGATATGGGGCTTTACCAAAACCTTACCTTCACCTTACTGTAAACTATTTCTATAGGTTGCTGGTTCATTTTCATCTGAGTGCGCAATCTCTGGCAGCTGCGACTTGTAGACTGTGTAAAAGACATCAATTTCACTAAACACTTTGTATATTTATTTACTTGCATATGTGCAGAACTCTTGGTGATGACAGTTGTAAAAAGAAAGTTTAGTTTTGCATACTCTGTTGTTCCGAGATGTTATTTCTTACATAATACTTCGTTGTAAGTTGTTATACCGTAAGTAGCTTAAGGACCAAACTGGATGGATCCTGCTCGAAGCACCAAAATGGTTTATCTAGCTCTGATAGCCTGCTGAGGTATTGAGATAAGAGGGTACTACGACCCGAAAGAATGTAACTTACTTCTGGAACTGACGGCCAGAAGAAGTATTGAGATATAAGGGTAGGTACTGTGACCCGAATGGATGTAACTTTCATCTGGCACTGACGGCCAGAAGAAGTATTGAGATATGAGGATAGGAACTGTGACCGAAATGGATGTAACTTCCATCTGGCACTGACGACCAGAAGAAGTATTGGGATGTAGTATCGAAAGTAAGTAAGGCTTTACTTTGCGTTAATGGGGGTTCTTTGACCCGAATGGCACTGAGCCGAGATTTCTTGAGCTCTGATGGCTCGAAAGAAAATAAGGACGTTACTTTGCCTTGATAGGATTGAGCTCTGAAGACTCGAGAATGGGTGCTGATAACCCGAATGGCGCACTTGGCCAAAGGTTCCTTGAACACTAGAGGCTCGACAGAGGAACAGAGGGTTCTTATGAACCGAGAACAGGACCATGCCTGAAGAAAACGGGGGATGACATCACGATATAGAGCAGGACTATGCCAGGTTGGAAATGGCGGAGTTCTGACGACCCGATAGAGAGAGAGAGAGGAGTTTTTCCCGCACTCACTACTTTTTCTCACCGACTTATTTGTGAAAGTGTGTCTGGTCGGACACTTGACCGACTGAACTGGTTACATACTTGACCGAATTTTGATTAGGTCGCGCTTCGCTCGATGCAACTACGTCTGGCTTCCCCGTGAGTTACTAGAGAACTGACTTGTTTTCCCGACGGGAACTAAGTTGAAGTGAAATGTACAAACACTTCGAGGATCCGGGGGACGGGTTTGACCAATTACAGGCAATTTGGCAATGACGCGAATCTACTCTGACCATTAGAAAATAGGAAGAGGCCGAGCTTGATACCCCGGTACGAAAGCGAGGCGTAAGAGGGTTGGTATCTGTCGCCATGGTTTCTGGCTTGTTATACATTTAAGAGAAGTGTATTTTTAGAACGCTAAAGCAATAAAACTAAAAGATAAGGATTTGCTAAGGAAACTAGGCCTTTGAAGTTTCGCCGACAAAGGTGCCTTTTCAGAAAAACTAAATAAGGAATATGCACAATTTTTTTATTGCATAAATCGTCTAAGGAAGTCATTACAAACCCAAAAAAAATATTTTGAAGAAAATTACTAGGATAATTTACCTACAAAAAATGTTTACTTTTCATTAAAATTTATTACAATTTAAAAAGCAGCATTTTGTCCTTAGTGAAAAGTGACGTCAGGAGACCAGCAAGAATCTACAGGTTAACGTAAAGCTTAACCTAAAGTCGAAGAGGAGTGTTTTTCTCGGAAACAGTCAGAGGGAGAGAAATCGAATTTTTTGGGTTGATAGGGGAACTAGCTTCAGTAAAAAATTCAGTTATACAGGATATTTCGTTTCGGAGCTATTAAAGGTCAAAGTCGGAATTTCCGCAATCTCCGTTGAAATCGGGTACAGGTCGCAAATGTGAATTACATCGATGTACATTTTTGGAGATTGTAGGGGACCCGGAGCTTCAGAATTCCACTGAAACTGGTGGGGATCAGAGAATGGCAAGTAAATGTTTTGAATTTTTTAGGTCGAAAAATGCCATTTCCAGACTCCTCTCTACCTAATAACTCGAAAACAAAACGTCAGATCGAAAAACGGACTCATAAGTGAAACTTTAAAATCTCATATACTTTTTTGCAATACATTTACCTAAACCTAAAATCACTGGAAAATGGAAATATTTGGAATAACTGGAAATTTACATTTTTGACCCAAATATTTCACGGTTTTTAATTGTTTGTGGGGTCAAAATGGTTCAAATTAAAATCCCATATACGTCATTGGAAAGAGCTCGTCAAAGTATGTGTTGTACATATCTTTTAGTTTCTTTATTCTCTATAGGAAGGGAGCAATCGCCGATTAAATTTCGATTTTTTTACTTTTTTTGCCCTCGACATCGGTATATTTGATCACTCTGTATTTTTTCCTATCTATTTTTTCCCCAATTTCTCAACACTATCTTATAAAGGGATAATCACACTGTAAAATGAATACGAATGGGTCATCCAGGAGCGTATTTGAGGGGTACAGTTCGGATTTTCTTGATTTTTTCCGACAAATCCTATTTTTAACCGACGTTATTCCACACTATTTACCCTATTCAGTGATTCTTTTTGAGAGGGATACCTCCCACTAATTTAAATCACTTATTGTTTCGGTAAAGTTATAAATATGTGTTTATTTGCATCGGGGACATCTTAATTTTGAAAATTTTTGAATTTTCGAAGATTGCCATGAAAATAAAGAATTGCAGTTTATTTACTCGAAATTATTAAGATGATTCAAAATTTCGCAGAAATGCCAATTTTTGTTGTAAAATTGAAAGGTTCCTGGACCGATTTCGGCTTGAAGTATACCTGAATAAGATTTTAGGAACCTTCTACTTTAAGGGCAGGGATATTTCATTGGACGAGGTATGCATTAAATACCATTTTTATTGAGTTGTCGTTGACTCTACAACTCTGGAATTCGCCATATACTCATGATGAGTCATAAGTTCAGTTTTGACGACACAGCCAATGGGATCCCGTTTTACAAGTTTCGAAATTCGCGCGAAAATTTGCAGTTTTAAATCCCTTTTTTTGTTAATAGAGACCAAAATAAATGAATAACAGCAACCGCCATAACCATTGAATTTATGTAGAGAATATAAAAAAAACTATTTCAGATTTATTTGGGTTATATGCATATTCCCTGTTAAAGAAAAGATTTTCTTTAGATATTTTATCCGAAATGGGCTTTGTATTTAACCGCTAACTGCGTATTTCAATGCGAGTTAAATAAACAAGAGATACGAGTTTGAGTTTTATTATTTGTAAGGGATTTTATACCTGCTTGGTTATTAACATTTATGTGGAAATAAAAATAGAAATGTAGAAATTAAACGAAGGGTTGGGTTTCCCCAACGCCCAAGATATTTAAAGTGGGGAACTCTTTCAATTTCTTTCCCGTTTACATTAGTGTCCAAAAAGTCTTAAGTATGGGTAAATAACTTTGCTATTAGTAAAGATAGAAACATGAAATGTTAGGTTCAGTGGAGGCTGGTAAATTTTAAAGTTGAATGTCTCTGTTTCTACTTACAGGACACGTACCAAATTTAGGGGTTTTAATAGTGAGCCCGCTGGGAATATTCTGGTAAAGAAAAAAAAACATTTTATAATTTGCGAAAAAAAGGTGAATTTTTGGTGGGAACAAAATGAACGCCTTTGGGTATTTTATTCATTATTTTTTCTGAACAAATTTTACATCATCTTGTCGACACTTTTTAAATTTTAAGAGAAAAAAGTGCGTTAGTAGAAAGTTATAGGCATTCGAATTTTTTTTTAAATTATATTTTAGGATTAAAAAAATTTAAATGACTATAACTTTCTACTCACAAAACTACTTCTTAAAATTTAAAAATTCTCAAGAAAATACTGTAAAATTTGTTTAGAAAAAATAATAAATAAAATACTGTAATTTTTTCCCAGGGGTGGCTCACCAAAAATTCAACTTTTTTTCGCATATTACAAGATAATTTTTTTACCAAAACATTCCCGGTGGGCTCACTATTAAAATGCCTAAATTTGGTACGGGTCCTGTAAGTAGGAACAGAGATATACAACTTTAAAATTTCACCAGCCGCCACTTGTTAGGTGTATCTTATCGATTAATAAATGTACTTTTTTATGTAATTTAGCTTCTTTAATCCCCTTGAGGGATGACGCTAGGGAGTTGAGGTCAAAATTTTTAAATGCAACCCTATGCTGTGTGGTACCTCACATTTTAAAGACCTTCAAAAAAGAATCATTTTATCGCAAGCCGAAGGTATGTACATATCTTAATTTAAAATTAAAAATTTAAGTACCTTTATTTCTCTTATTACTTTAAAAGTGGTTAACAATGACCACCATAAACTTCTTGGCAGTAATAAAGTCGATTTTGGAACGCCAAGAAGTAACACCTGCCATTCTCGAAAATGTGAGAGGCGACTTCCAAAATTGACTTTATTACTGCCAAGAAGTTCATGGTGGTCGTGTTGAACAACTTTTAAAGAAATAAGAGAAATAAAGGTATTTAATTTTTTTTCACTATTTTTAATTTTTAAAAGCTTGCCATTTAAAAACGGTTTAAGATACGGACATTTTTCTGTAAAATGTTTATTTTTGAAGACCTTCAAAATGAGGTACCACACGGCACACGGTGGGATAAAAATTGAAAAATATGGTCATAAGCATGTATCTCAGCTGAATATTGAAAAATCGTCTCAAAAATCGTTAATCGGGGGTTTTTGGGGTCGCTGAATTCGAATCTGACAATATTTTTTGGAAAACAAAATGGCGTATCCAAAATGGCGGCCAAAATTTTTTGAAAGTCAATGAATATTTACCACAATCTCTACTTGGGGGTTTTTTTGGTCGCTGAATTCGAATATGACAATATTTTTTCGATAAACAAAATGGCGGATCCAATATGGCGGCCAAAAAAATTCTAAAGTCGACAAATATTTACCACAATCGTTACTCGGGGGTTTTTGGGCTCGCTGATTACGAATCTGACAAAAATTTTCACTTCTTCTAACAGATATCTGTTTGACAGAGCTCATTTCTGAAAAAAGAATCAAAATTCATTACTCATTATAGAAATAATTCGAAAATTATCCATTTTGCCATAAGTTGATTTTCAAAAAATGAATTAAATATTCTTGAAATTTTTTATTTAGGTTATACACTAATTCACTTTTTTAATCGATAATCTGATTCGTAAATAGCGACCCCGAAAACCCCCCAGTGAGGATTTTGGTAAATATTTATTGACTTTTTAAACATGTCGGCAACTACAGTGGATCCGCCATTTTGTTTTTTAAAAAAATACCTATTGTCAGATTCGAATTCAGCGACCCCAAAAACATCCGAGTAACAATTGTGGTAAATATTTATCGACTTTTGAAAATTTGTGGCCGCCATATTATATCCGCCATTTAGTTTTTTAAAAAAATATATTGTGAGATTCGAATTCAGCGACCCCTAAAACCTAAAAATCAAATATATATTCTTGATTAACAACATACATAAAGATTTATCGATATTTCAAAATTTTTCCCGCCATATTAAATCCGCCATTTTGTTTACAAAAATATCATCAGATTCGTAATCAGCGACCCCAAAAACTCCCATGTAACCATTTTCAGCAACATTCATTAAGATGGACTCAATTTTTTAGTCATTTACATTTTCTTGATATTTTGTTTATTATGCATGTTTATATACAAATTAGTGTAAACAACGGGGTAGCAGGTTGTAGCAGCTAACTCCCTCATGAATTCATAGTTCAGGGGTTATTAAACAATTTCCAGCGATAGCCATCGATCGAGTGAAGTCGAGTGGTAAACTTTTTTCTCAATGTTTACAACAATTTTTGCATTTAAATGACAAAAACATAGATTTACTTAATTGTTTATAAATATTTTATGGTTAGTAATAAGAAAATTGTAATGTTTTGTTGAATTCCACATACCTTGCTGAGAAGAGTCCATAGCAAGACTCATCAATATGTTGTGCTATCCTCAAATTCACACAGTTTCACTTTCGCATTCAGACCTACATGTATCTATGTTCAGGACGTGTTTCCTTCAACGGTCAACTTCCGAATGGCCCTATGCAATGCTGCGCGGCATCTAGCGCTTGAAAACGGGTTTTCTTTGTACTTTGGGGATCCTAGAAACGGTCGGGACAGATTGTAGCGTTAAACTAGAACCTTTGATTTTCACCAAATGGCCAGGTTTTTCCGATTTTATCCCACCGTGCGGCATAGGGCTGAATTTAAAATTATTGACCGCAACTTCCTAGCGTCACCCCTCAAGGGGTTTGAGAGAAGTAAATTACATAAAAAAGTAGATTTATTAACCAATACCTTACAAACCTAAAATTTGAAGTCTCTATCTTTACTAATAGCAAAGATATTCGCCTATACTAAGACTTTTGGCACACCGTGCATAGCCGAGCATGAATGTCGAGTGAACGAATCCAGTCACACAAGTTTATATTCGTGTAGTAATTCTCTCCTAACTCGGAAACTGCGGGTTTGCGTTGCCTAATTTTTTGTATTTAATAAAAAGGTAAATCCAAGTAGTTTAGACATGGAATCACAATTTTTGTCCTTTACATTCTGGTGACACCAAACCTTCTTTGAATTACCTATACTGGCTAAGAAGGGTGGCGTCGCGTCGCCTGCACTCCTGTGCCAAGACACATACCCAAACTTGAGCGGCTCACAGCTCCTTCTAGCAATGAGGCATGGAAGATCTTTTCCGAGATCTTTTCTATAGTTTCAAAACCATTGACGTAAAAAGTCACGAAATATATTAGAAATTAAAATGGGAAGATTAAGTCAAATACGAGTATAATATATTTCCCTTTCAATACACCACAGTTTAGTTATACAATGTTTGAAAGAGTATTTGTAATAGTAATCCAAATAATAATAGTTTGTTGTAGATTTAAATAACAAGATTTTGGAACTTTTAATTATTCTCTTTTGTAGTGAAATTACCATATTGGCAACGCCACAAATTAAATTCAAAGTTTATACGGTATAAATCAATAAAAAGAGTCTGCGTCTGATACTAGTTAAGAAACTAGCGTACTAGCGCTATGTAAATTGATCCCTCTTTACGCGTATATCAATCTACAGATTCTAGCATACTTTGTGCGTTTGTATTGTGTACATGTCCCATTCGCTAGGGAAAGACGTCACACTGCACTGCACAGGCAAGCAAAAATGCAACACATGCTTCAACCTATATAGTCTGTGTAGACTCCAGCTGTCAGGTTTACTTTTATGATTAGTGTATTATTCACCTACTTTATGTAACTAATTACTTATGAGCATCACATGTCTTTAGTCTGGTGACAGCGATATTATCATATTGCAGTAGGTTAGTTCAATGGTGATTTAATTTCACAATAAATTGAACAATAAAACTACTAGGATAACTAAAAGGTCTTGAAAATTGATCGATTATTCTTGTGATAACTCTTACACTGGTAAAGCTACTAGTGGTTCTAGCACTTGCAGCTTTACTAGCCGATAACATTTCACTTTCAGTCATTAAGAGCTTTACCTAATTTTTACATTTTAATTAAATGTTTTTAGGAACATACAGCCAGCTGAAAACAAATTTGTGGCTTTTGTCGCATTGGGCGAAGGATTTCATAATTATCATCACTCATTTCCATGGGATTATAGAACTGCTGAAATTGGAAGTTTCTTGAATATTTCCACTTTTTGGATAAATGTTTTCGCCAAGATTGGTTGGGCTTATGATTTAAAAACTACATCTCCTATATTGGTTGCAAATATGATTAAAAATAAAGGGGATGGAAGCCACAATAAAACGTAGCATGATGCCTATTTTATGTACATAATTTTTTAATAAAACATTTAGATTAAAATTTATCATACAATTTTTGTTAAAACTTTTACCAAAGCACCACGCCCGATGCTAACTATTATTGTCTGCCTAAGATATCTGCAACCGGCAAAGTAATTTAAAGAATGAAAAGGACGGCTTAAGCAACATTGCAGATTTGTTTGTCAACCAGAAAGAAAAGTTTAAATCTTATTAATGAAAAATTAAACAGTTTACAAAAAATTGGTAATGTTGTTTAAGCCTTCCATTGCATTCTTTGAATTATTTTGCCGGTTACAGATATCTTGGGCGGACTATACTTATTTTAAAGAGTTGAATAAGGATTCATAACATTTTTTTTATAATATGTGGTCGGGATCGTCTTCGAGTCTCTAAAATTGAAATAATTATTGACAATTGCGTATTTTTCGTAAGTACCATGTCATAAAACTCATATAGGGTTACCACCTTTTGGACACCCTTACTCGGGACGTCATCTCCAAAATCTTACACATTCGCCATTTGTTAAATAAACTAAAAGTTACGAGTCGCCAAAGTTATATAGTACAACTTTAAAATATACGATGACTTTAAGGCTGCATTTGCCGACCACACCCGTTTATTGCCAACTTAATTTTATTTTAGTATAGTTTTTGGTTTATATTTCATTTGTATGCCTATTTTCACAATATTAACAGTTGATTCATTTTCTGTGGGTATTTTTCAACATATTAATAAATGTTTCAAGATATTTTATGATTTATTTTATGAAAACAATGTTTAAAAAGAATATTGAGGTCCTAGTGACCGAAAAAATGACGCCATAGATCTCTTAAGATATTAATCTTCTGAATGAAATTATTATACACGTTGAAATAATTTACTGAAAATTGCTTGCAGGATGTGAATCTATAACTATATATTCATAATGTTATTGTTAAAAAGTTTAATCCGAAAAACTATATCAAAATGAAATTAAGTTGGCCACCATGGACGTGATTGCAAAATGCCACCTTAAGTCCTGTTTCTATAAACGTGAATCGCGAATTACGATTATTCGCTGATAAAAATCGCATGTTTTTCCTATTTCATATAGACTACGAATTTTCGCAAGATTTGTGATTTTATCATTTTCCCTAGGAACATTGAAGGTGGGTTTTTAACATTACATAACCTAGAAATTATTTCCTGGTTTTAAAATTTGGAATTAGCAGTGTTAGTGACCTAATGGATAATAACAAACCCTGTTTCGTTGGCGTAGAAGGCGGGTAATAGCCACATATTTAAAAAAAAACAGGAAATACAAGGTCATATAAAAAAATGTATGGTAATATTTATGAACAAAAAACGTCAGGGTGCATACCATAATTTAGTGCAAGAAATGCAACTTAAAGATAAGAAAAAGTCCATATTTCTGCCAATAAACCTGAGCAAATATAAAATAAACAAAAACTGAAACACTGAAAACAGATAAACAACGCCCAATATGTTCGTTAATAACAGCTCTGTGTTAATAACAACTTGAAATTTTCCGTACGCTTACAGAGAATTCGCGCGAATATTCGCTAAAAAATTCTTTGAAGATTCCCGCCGGCCGTCCAGATTTTAAATTTTGCAAATTGTCAAAAAATTTTAAAATCGCCTGACAGTTTTCCGTCACCAAATTTAATTTAAAATTGGTCAATGGGAACAAAATTCGCAATTCGCGATAGGACTGAAGAAAATAGGTTGGAATGGTACCGCAATATCGATAATATAAAATTAGGTAGGTATGTTTATATTTATCGATAAATAAAACAGCAGAAAATAACCATGTTTATTAATTTTGTGAAAAGTTTAACATTTTTTTTTACTTCAATGTATGATTCCGGGATAATTCCGGGTCCCGGCTAACATTTTTTGTTATCGGGACGTAGTCTAGAATTCCGGGACGATCCCGGCACAGGTGGCAACCCTAGCCGGGACCCGGGATTATCCCGGAATCATATATTAAAGCAAAAAAAAATGTTAAACTTTTTACAAAATTAATAAACATGGCTATTTTCTGCTGTTTTATTAACTTATGTTTTATTATCTTATCGACCAATATAAACATACCTAATTTTATATTATCGATGTTGCGGTGCCATTCCTACCTATATTTCTATCGGCGTTCTATTTACGTCCAGGAGTTAGTCCGAGTAGCTTACCCTTTTAAGTAATTCTTTCTTTTGATTGGTATGTACTCAATATTGTGTTTGTCTTAGTCATCGTATATTTTAATGTAGTACTCTATAGCTTTGGCAACTAGCAACTTTTGGTTTTTATAAAAAATGGTGAAGGTGTAAGCTTTTGGAGATGACGTCCCGGGTGAGAGTGCCCAAAAGGTGGCAACCCAAGTCCCGGCTAACATTTTTTGTTGCCGGGACGTAGCCTAGAATTCCGGGATTATCCCGGCGAATCCGGGACAGGTGGCAACCCTATACTCTGCACATCCTATATTTAGCTAACTTATTTTTGTAAAATACGTAAACACAGCAAAAACTTACTGTAAATAGTCTCAATGCTGTAAATTTTAAAATCTCTCGCCCACTTGCACTGTACCGATGTTTTCCAAAGATATTTTCTTAAAAGTAAGACAACAGATAAAAGATTGAAAAAAGGAAAAATAGAATATGGATATAAACTAAACTGAAAATATCTTAATAATTTCCTTTGGTCGCTCTGCCGCTAGAAACCCGGTGACTCCTCCAGAAGTGTGAGAAATATATAAAAGCAGTGAAACAGCGGGTATCACAGATCATTGGTTGAAACAGGTCTACATAACATAAGAAACTGCGCAAGATTACATAAAAATATACTTGGATATTCCATTTTTTGTGTACAATGTTCACTATGTCCATATCCTTTCTTTTCTAACATAATATTAATTTTAGTGCAAATCAAGCTGTACCTACTAATTTACCGTTACCTTAAGAGATCGGTGTCACTCACCAACCCCGAGCACTTGCACTTCTCATTGCTTCCAATAAAATAAGAGTAAAAAGTAAAGGCGCAAAATAATACTATAATGCCTCTTGCCAAACTGCAATACTCTGTGGTTAAAAATATAGCGATATATATTTGGCTACGATCACAATATGGCTTTTTGGACTTTGGTAATACTAACAATGCAAATTGTTATCGTAACTGTATTTTTATTCAAAATACTATATTGTTGACAGACAATACAACACAATTTTTTCAGTGTAGCTTTAAAAGAAAAAAACATATTGGAAAATAAAAAACGGATTCCGAGACATGGAAATTAAAGGATGAAACCTGGCAGAAAATTGCAAATGTTTTCAACGCAACATCAGGTAACTAATTACAACATTCATAACCTTTCAAATCAATAAATTCCTACTAACTCATACTGTTCAGATAATAATGTTACCATATTTTGTATAATTTTAGGACAGACATTTAGAACAATAGACACCCTTCGTCAAAAATATGATGGACTAAAAAAGAGTTTAAAGACAAAAATAATAAAAATCAAGAAGAGGCAATGAAAACCGTTGGTGGGGTGCCTGAATACACATGTCGAAATTGATGATTCAGAAAAGGAATTGTTGGAAGTGCTAAGCACCTCGATTAATGGTCTACCATCTGTCTTTGACTCGGACAGCGTACTTCCAAAAAAACAAGTAAGTATCAAAGGAAAACCAGGGCCAGGCTATTTTTATGATCTTTTCAACTCAATAACTTGAATTTTACTTATTTCTTGTAGCTGTGACTGGAGAGAAAATAATGGAAACAGATGGAACGGATGATATAATACATAACCGAGACTGAAATGGAAGTATATGATGTTCCCATGGTTAGTTGCTCTAATTGTTCTATCTATTGTTTACGGTTGCAGTAAGAAAATAGAATTTTTTTTATATATTATATTTTTTCTAGATCGGGAGATTTTAAAGAAAGAGTTTCTCCAGAAACCGAGTATGAAATCCCACTTAATGGAACAGGACGAAGTGAACTAGAAAGCACTTCTTCTGAAATAAAGGTTAGATAAAATAAATGGCTACGTGCAAAATAATCTTGCTTTTATGAAAATAAAATGCTCTAATGTATGCGTCATAGATTTGATAAACCTATAATTTTTCATTTAGACTTTCTAATCTTCTTAAATGTATTTTTGATCTATAATAGTATATTATAGTGTTGTAAAAAATTTATAACAAATTAAAGATGGATTTTGATTGTTTAGTAACAATCAATTTTCAGATAAATGTACAAAGTCCACGAATAAAGGCTTGGAAAAATTGGTCTCCGGTGATGCTAGAAACCAAGAAGCATCCCTGTTTGATACCAAAGAAGCCTAGCAAAAAAGTCCTAAATAGCAAGTTGGGGGAGTTTTATCATTGAGGGAAGAACTCGTAGTCCTTCAAATATAAAATGAAAAAGAGCAGGAGAAAAGAGCAGAAGAAAAGCACGACAAAGGAATACAACTCTTGTATCTCGATATTAAAATTAAATTTAAAAAAAGAGATTTAAAATAAAACAAATTAATAAGCTAATAATGTCTTTCATTTAATATACGTTTACTGTCAAAACTTCGTCCGCCATTGCACACCTATCTTTTCCGCTTGCGTCTCAATACGAGAAGTAGTCGCAGGCAGTCGGACATTTCGGTTCGGCAATTTTTGCTCTGATTCCGATTTGGTCGTTACGAGCGGGCGAAACCGATTCAATGCGCTCCTCTTCATATAATTGCATGTATACCAAACCTTTTGACTGTGCCGTGCCGTGCCGAGCCGAGCCGAGTCGATTCAATGCACACCCTGCTTAAGGTTGCATTTACCGACCACATCCATTTATTGCCAACTTAATTTTATTTTAGTACAATGTTTTGCTTTATTTTTCTTTTGAATGAATATTGTCACAATATTAACCGTAGATTCATATTGTATAGGTATTTTTTAACGTATTATTAAAGGTCTCAAGATATTTTATGATTTATTTTAGGAAAATAATATTTAAAAAGAATATTGAGGTCCTAGTGTAAGAAAAAAAGTCACCATAGATCTTTTAAAATATTAATCTTTTGAATGAAATCATTATACACGTTGAAACTTTAAATAATTAACCAAAAATTGCTTGCAGGATATTAATGACAAAATGAAATTAAGTTGTCCACCATGGACGCGACCGGAAAATGCCATCTTAAACAATCAACGCAGTGCGTGTGTACCTGCGACGTATTACAAACAGACTATAACTAGTTACGACTAGAAAATGACCAGCGACGTAACGGTCACAAATTTATTATTTCGGACTTTACCTAAAACATGTTTGGCACACCTAAGTTTGCCGGGTTACATTCTAGGCAAACTCCGAAATAGAGAACAATTTCGGACTTTGCCGAAAACGCCCCGGCAATGTGCGGTTTACCTAGGCAAACTTAAGTATGACGATGAAACGGACTTTGCCGGTAACATATACATTTAAAATTTAGACTTTTAATTTATAGAAAATTTGTCTCTCAAGCAGGTTTTGAACTGTGGACCTTTGCATTTCCAGTGTACTTGAATTTAAAAAAATGCACGTATTTTATTAAAAACTTAAATACAACAAATACCTATTTTGGGACATAATTACATATGCACTATACTTGGACAATCAGATGTCTGTAATGTGTATTTAAATTAAATGAATAAATAAATAATTACTTTCTAATTTTCACAAATTATATTTCGAAAAAATGATTACATTAAAAAAATAAAACAAGAATAACTTCTGGATAATTTTTATTTATGTTGAAAGAAATGTGTTTAAAGATATAATAAAAATAAAAAATGACTTAACTATTCCCTTGATTTATTAAGTTTTTGAAAAAAGTCAATAATTCATCAAATTGATTTTCTCATTGATCTATAGCTATATTATGTAAAATTGCACGAGCCGCTATAATCATTTGAGCAAATTCAATTTTGCACCTAATACCTACCGATAACACTACGAAACCTCTCTTCCAAATTCCCAAAAGTCTCTCAATCACATTTCTTGTTCAAATTTGTGCTTCATTATAAAAATTTTCCACTTGTGTTTGTGTATTATAAAATGGTGTAAGTACATATGGCCTTAGTGTATACCCTTTATCTGTACCAAGACTCTATTTCTCATTTCTCCATTTCGTACTCTGTTCTTTAGGGCAGGGTTTTCGAATATATGACTATCGTTTGCTGATCCAGGCCAACGACATACTAAATCAATAATTTTTAATCCTGCACTACAAACTACTTGGAAATTGGAGAAAAATATCCTTCGATTTCAATAAACCTCTGCATTTTCTCCCCCAGGTGACCGTATTTTAACATGCGTGCAATCAGTTGCACCAAATACTCTTGAAAAGTGTAATATAGTAAAAAATCCCTTCTTGTTTCTTGCTGTTCATCTTCAGTTTGAGGTAAGTGTACATGAGTATGAATCAAATGACAAATATCAGTTACAACTCGCTTAATTATTTTTCCTGCTGTTGTCTTGTGTATTCCTGAGAAATCACCCATAGTTATGTAAAAATCACCAGTTGCTACAAATCTGAGGGTTAGTAGTAGTCTGTCAAGTGGATTTACTGCACTATCCAACTTCCACAAAAAACTATTTTGAAATTAAGAATGATATATGAGAAAATTTCTCTACATAAAGGGCAAACATACAAATCCTAAACCAACATATTATTCTCGATATTAACTCATAGATATATCATAGATTTATCTTCTCGAATGAATATTCCCTAAGAAGTTTTGTAGCACATTGTACCTACCTCTCTGTTCGATTACGAAAATCATCTTCAATTTCATTGACTGTAACAACTACGGTGTGTTTTGTATGTCGAAATCTATTTTAAAAACTCTGTGTTATTCCAATATTTGAAGTGGTCAATCCTTGGTCTAACATTGTATTCACGATCTGGATTTAAACTTTCAATAATATTTATCAGTTCCCCATCTGGATCATTGATTAAGTTAAAATCTTCCAAATCCATTCTTAAGTAGTCTTGACAGAAAAACCACACTTTTAAGTTAAAATAAAATGAACACGGGAAATGCTAAAGCTCACTGAAGTAAATTAATAAACCCAAGCAAATTGTAAAGAAATATATAAAACAAAACTAGGTTAGGTCTAGCGTATCAACGCTGTCAATCGGATGCACATGCTTTAAATGATATTATCCTTGACATAAATGCTTATTTGGAGAGATAAGTGACGGATAGGTAAATCGAAAGATAGAGCGTATTCATCTAACGGTTATCACTATTCCGACGTAAAAATATAAATTTTTTGATTATCCTAAGAATATAATTCATTTTACGGATAAATTCTTCCTACCTTCTTATGAAATTATCAGGCCTTTAATTTTTTCCTTCACATTGCATTCCTTGCACACTTTGATCTAAATGTTATTATACAGGATGCTGATAAAGTCTGAAATATTGGAAATATCTGGATAGCGATTCACTTTCGGATAAAATCCCTAAACTTGCAACTGGCATCGTTTCTTCTTTCTGGCGTTCTTTTACTAAATAGAATAGGTCTTTTCATGCTGGTTTCACAAATACCGGGCTAATTTTTTTGTCTCCGATTTTAAACATTTTCACTAAGTTTTACGTTTAGGGCATATACAAGATTTTTTGCGTCTGTCTGTCAGTCGGTCTATCTGTAGACAAATCCTTTTAACGCGCTCAGTTCAGAAACAATAGGATCGATTTTAATGAAATTTAGTAGAAAGGTTTGTACTGCCGAGTAAGATGGTCCTGTTTTAAAATTATCAAACTCGGTTGCGGTGGGTGTAAGAAAAAGAAGGTGTGGTCACCCAAAAATATCTTTTTGTAAAACGTGTCGTCAATTAGTAACAGGTCTAAAGACCTGTCTTACAGGTGTTTAGACTAGTGTTGTAAATATCCGTATTCATTAGATATCCGAATCATACGGAATCGGAATCAGCTAATATCCGTATCCATTATCCGAATACGAATCCATTTCTTGACCCGCGCGAAAGCGGTTACAGTTCATGTATACGTATGCATGCAACAGACTAAAACATTTTCTATCCGGATACACGGCTAGGTAGGTCGATGCGGTATCGGTATCATACCATTCGAAGTCGAAGTTTAGGGATAAGAAGGCACCGCGTCGCGCCGTTCTCGTTTGAATTCGGTTCGGGTGAGGCGGGACTAGTTTAACCAATGGGTCTCATCTCATATGATACCCGTTACCCCGATAACTATGCCATCTTTTTTTAGGAAATGTCATTAGAAAGAGAAAGCACAATATCGAATATGCCAAATCGCAGACCGTGTTGTTCGCTTACACTCGATTCCGATTCCGTTTTCTCTTTGCACTTTGCATTAGTAACCACCCGATGCGAATTTATTTTGATTCCGAATCCGTATTCAAGTTCTCGGCCGGTTCCGGATAATCCGGATTCTTTTAATATTCGGATCCAACGGATTTTTGGATACGTATCCTTACATCACTAGTTTAGACCTGTTACTAATTGACGAAACGTTTTACAAAAAAAGTATTTTTGGGTGACCACACCTTCTTTTTCTTACACCCCCATTAGGCTAAAGCCTAATAATCAAACGCAGCTCCTACTGAATCACTCCCCTTTACGCCCAAAAGTTTTAACCTCAATGTATAGTCGTAGCCAAAAAAAGTTCCATATTCAATGCTTTTTGTTATGGAAAGTTAAACTTTATTTTGTATTCCTTGTGATACATAAAATGAAGCGGGTTTTAAAATTTTAATTTATCTGTCAAAATAAAATCTTAAAAAAGACATTGGACCTGTACGAAAAATTAGTTAAAATCAAATTTAAAAAAATCTTGTTAAGAGCTAAAATTTACCCTGTGGTGCTAACTCTAAACCCCGCTTTTTCGGATACCATAAAATGGAAATATATTTTATCAATATGTTCCTTTTTTGCCATTATCAATGGACATAAATCTGTTTATTGTTGTCAATTTTCAGACATTATTCTTAAAAATTCTAACACTTAAGCATTCCAGAGAAGGAAAAATTGTTTCTGCTTTAGACTACAGAAAAAATTAGTTTGTCCTTTTAAATGCTAAAATGTTAGAAAAAATAACATTGCGCCATACAAATAATTGTATTTAATATAAAAATGCAAACTTAGGTTATGAAGTCATACCTGATTTTTAACAATAAAATTACTAAGGGATATTTTAGAAAGCTTATTCAACTATAAAACATATGGCTCACAGAATTTTTTAAAATATTATTTATGTCACACAGTTTTACCTGAGATAATATTTTACCTAAAAGTGTCTATTTATATTATATGTTACAAAAAAATGCAAATTTGGTTAATGGAGATATAGTAAACATTTACCTAAATTCTTCAGTAAAGCTTCTGCAACTGCAAAATACCTATATCACTCTAAGTTTTTTAACCATGTTTTGCACAGATAATGTTAGTCATAATTTACTTTCTGGTGCTAAAATAATTTCATTTAACAAGAAAATGATAAACTTGGATTATGGGGCTACAGTAAACAATTACTTTAAGTAGTGCTTTTATTATTTTAAGAAAACAAAAGAAATTAAACATTTCAAGATACGTAAACACTGGTTATATTAAAAAGGTGCATATTATGTGCTTGCCGTTCAAGATCCTTGAAGAACGTAAACTTACTTTTTTCTTGTCCTTCTTGAGTACTGCATCCGCGAAAGGCACAACAATTTCCAGGCATATTTTTGCACGATACACGATACCAAAATAAACCCTTTAAAAACACAAATACGGTCAACACTAGCTAGTCATCGACTACCAGACTACCCTGGCCGGTCGAACCTCTGACAATAATCAGGTCTTAACCCTACTTCATTTTTTTTTGTGGCAACGCGATTGTCGCTTCTCGTTGGGTGTTCGTCTCTGCTTGAGACCTATGTGAATAGTCCTAAATAAAAAAAACCAAAGTGCCAAGTTGCGGTGTCACAAATAAATGTAATTCATATATTCCTTCCAATATTATGCTTTTTTGCAGGTACTCATGAACTAACTTAAAAAAAATTATAAGACGTAATATAACAGCTACGTGTGTGTGGTATCTATAAATAATAAGAAAGGTTAATTGGAAATTTTCGTTATTGTTCAAAATGCAGGGCAGGAAGAAGATGTTGGTTTTTATGTTTATTCGTTACATTTAATAATAATTCAGTGTTGAAGGGGATAGGGGGCGAAAGCCCCGCCCTCGTCGTAACGGCACCCTCGCGCCCCCCGGAGATTCACTGTGACCACATGCTCTCCAATAAAAGGAAAATAATTTGGCGCCCCCAAATCATTGTGCCACCCTCCACCCCTAAAGGCACGGCACGCCACTGACAATAATTTATCTATTTATGAGATCTTCTAAATATAAATTTAAATTAATATAAATATCTTCAGCATTGAAATGTACTATTGGCTCTAATTTCAGAAATAAGAACCGACAATACAGTTTTTACTCGATTTCGATTGTTTTTTTTTATGAAAGCTTCGTGCGATACTTGATATAACGAAAAAAGTAGAAAAGCGACAGATATAAGATAATATTATATCACAGAATGGACTTGAGCAAGCATTGCAAGTTAAATGGTATATCAATGTCAACATTTATATTCAATTTCACCATGACAAAATTCAGCCCACATAATATAACAATAGGAAATATACATCTAACTGAAATAAATCTGAAATATTTTTTTGTATTCTCTACATAAATTAAATATTTATGGCGGTTGCTGTTATTAATTTATTTTGGTCTTTATTAACAAACAAAATTTCCGATGAAAATTTTCGCGCGAATTTCAAATCTTGTAAAACGTGATTCCATTGGCTGTGTCGTCAAAAGTGTTTTTACGGCTCATAATGGCTACATGGTGAATTTCAGTGTTGTAGGGTCATCGAAAAATCAATGAAAATGGTATTTAGTGTGTATCCAATAAAATATCCCTGCACTTAAAGTAGAAGGTTCCTAAAATCTTGTTCATGTTCAACCCAACCTGAACAAAAACTGGCCTTTTTGCGAAATTTTGACACATCATATCCTAATAATTTCGAGTAGTATCCAGCAAAACCCAAAAATTTTCAAATTATGCATGTCTCCGAGGCAAATAAACCTATTTACTTATAACTTTCACTAAACAATAAGCGATCTAAATTAGTGGGAGGTATTCTTAGATACTTAACGGATACAATGAACCCAAAAAGAGTTACTGAATAAGGAAAATAGTGTGGAATAATGTCGGTTAAAAATAAGATTTGTCGGAAGAAATCAAGAAAATTCTGTTTTTACCCCTTAAATACGCTCCTGGATGACCCTTTCGGTACTCATTTTGAAGTGCGACTATCCCTTTATGAGATAGTGAGGACAAATTGGAGAAAAATTAGATCGGAAAAAATACAGAGTGATTCAAATGTGCCGATGTCGATGATAAATAAAGTCAAAAAATCGAAATTTAGTCGGCGATCCTATAATGAATGAAGAAACTAAAAATTATGGATACCATGTATTTCGACGAGCTCTTTCCGATAGAATTTTAATTTAAACTATTTTGACCACAAAAAATTAAATACCGTGAAATATTTGGGTCAAAAATCGAATTTTCCAATTTTTACAAATATATCCATTATCCAGTGATTCTAGAGGTTTAGGTAAATGTATTGCAAAAAAAAGTATTTGAGATTTTAAAGTTTCACTTATGAATCCGTTTTCCGCTCCGACGTTTTGTTTTCAAGTTATTAGGTAACAAAGAGGGGCCAGCAAATGGCACATTTCGATCTAAAAAAATTCACAAAAAGTACTTGCCATTTTCCGATCCTTACCAGTTTCAATAGAGTTCTGAAGCTCCGGGTCTTCTACAACCTTCGAAAATGTACATCGATTTAATTCACTTTTCCGATCTGTACCCGATTTCAACGGAAATTTTGACTTTGACGTTTAATAGCTCCGAAACGAAAGATCCTGTATAACTGAATTGTTTTATCGAAGGTAGTAGAGGATTGGAAGGTGGTAGAGGATTAGGAAGGTGGTAGCGGATTCTTCCTCGTCCGAGGCGGCACCACCCCACACATCTGCTAAAAGGGCTGGTGAAATCCATACGGATGTTTCCAGCTCTGGATGTGTGAGACGGATACCCCCAGTACACCCACGGTACCTAGAGTACTTAGGTTTAGACCTTCGTGGACTGTCCGAAGAAAAAAAAAATAGTTGCACTATTCCTCTATCAATCCAAAAAATTAGATTGCCCCCCCCCCCCCCCCTCTGACTCTTTCCGAGAAAAATAAATCTGTTCGACTTTGGGTTAAGCTTTACGTTAACATATAGATTGTCACTTATTTTTGCTGATCTCATGTCGTCATTATTCATTAAGGACAAGTGGCTACTTTTTAAATTGTATACCAAAAAGTAAACATTTCTTGTAGCTAAATTATCCTAGTAATTTTCTTCAAAACATTTTTTTTCCTTTGTAATGACTTCCTTAAACGATTAATGCAATAAAAAAAATATGTGCATACTTATTATGACAATACTTATTATGACAACAAACATGTGTTTAAAAGATTTTTGTTTAAGTTTTCCCTAAAATTCTGTTATTGATTATTAAAACAAGAATATATAGGTCATTTGATTCATTCAAGCCAAGAATATTCTGGATTCTTTATATTATGGTAATACGATTTAAATCTGGTGATGTGCTATATAAATATTCTTACATTACGCTCCCGAAATAAAGAAAGTACAGCGGGGAAGAACTCCTCAAATTTAAAGACAAGAACTGTTTGTGGAATCAAGATTGTTAAACTTATTTAGTTACACTAAATGGTTGTTTCAAACTCTCACTGGATCATTCCTATTCTGTTTATCTCGCTAGCTGCCTTGCCTGTGTTGCGTTGGAGCTAAACAAATTTTCTTTTAGAGTTTACTTGACATTATATCAAGGATATTATTCAGATTTTCAGTTTGCAGATGACTTCGTCTAAAAGTTGCAGATGACATCGTCTGCAGATAGGGTATGTATGAATATTAAAGTTGTGAATCAATCTGAGACAGCCCACGCAGATTTCAAGCCTAAGTACTTACGTACCATGGGCTTCTGAAGGGAAGGGAAATTTAATCTATTGACACGGGATTTAAAGGATTGGAGGTTGAGTCTGAGAGGAGAAGGATAAATATCTGCAGGCAGTCCGTTCCATAATCTGCAATCCCTAGGTATGAATGAACGAGAGAAGTGGGATGTTCTAGGCTTTTGTAGCTGGATAGTAAAGGAATGCATACTTAACGCGCCTCTTGTATGTCTCTTAGGAGCAGTCAAGGGAGGAATTATTGCAGCTAGTTCTTCAGCGCAAAATCCGTGGACGTATCGGTAGAAAAGGGATAAATCTCCAACAGCGCGGCGATGAGCGAGAGAAGGGAGTTTTTTTGTGAAGACTGGGTCACTGATAAGTCGAATGGCTCTCTTTTGGATACAATCAAGGATACTAAGTGTCGAAGGTGATGCCGCTCCCCAGATTTACATTTGTGAAGGTTAGATCTTATTTGGGAAACATAGAGAGTGTGTAAGTTGGAAGATTTTAAGTATTTTCTGGCTCGAAAGCGAAAATCAAGTTTCTCAGCGGCTGGTGTGACTATTGAAGTAATGTGTTTGTGCCAGCTGAGATTGCATTCAAAAGCGATGCCAACAAGATCGAACGGTCCATTGTTCTGCTGGGTTATTCATGTAGATGGGGTGAGTGTTTCCGGATTGTTTGCGTGACAGGGAGCAAGACTGTGTTGTGGAGGCGTTGAACTGAACAAGGTTCTTGACACTTCAGTCTAGGATAGGGATGGGCGATAATGGGTTTTACCTATCGATAACCATCGGCAAGGTACCTATCGATAAGTTTTAGTTATCGATATGCCGATACTTATCGATTTATCGATAACTATCGATATATCGATAACTATCGATATATCGATAACTATCGATATATCGATAACTATCGATTTATCGATAACTATCGATATATCGATAACTATCGATATATCGATAACTATCGATATATCGATAACTATCGATTCATCGATAACTATCGATATATCGATAACTATCGATATATCGATAACTATCGATATATCGATAACTATCGATATATCGATAACTATCGATATATCGATAACTATCGATATGTCGATAACTATCGATATATCGATAAATATAAATATCGATATATCGATAAATATCGATAACTCCGATATATCAATAACTATCGATTTATCGATAACTATAAATTATATATATAAATACTTATAGATACATTAATATACATTTAAAAGGTAGTTCGTAATCGTAAGTGTTCGCTCGAGCCGATATTTACCAAATTTCTGCTTTCTGGAGTTTTACGAGAAGTGCTTTAGCAGTATATTATAATAATTAAAAAATTAATTACTGATAATGCACTAGGTGTTCTGAAATTAACTATCGATATATCGATAACTATCGATATATCGATAGTTATCTATATATCGGCAGTTATCGATAGTTATCGATATATCGATAGTTATCGATAGTTATCGATATATCGATAGTTATCGATATATCGATAGTTATCGATATATCGATAGTTATCGATATATCGATAGTTATCGATAACTATCGATATATCGAAAAAAATTCCCATCCCTAGTCTAGGACTAATTGAAGAGCTTACCGTTCAAATACTAACTTTCAACTATGTCGTATAAAGCATCCCTCACATTAGGATGTGTCGAAATTTCAAAGGGTGTTTAAATCGAAACGTAATATGTTCGACTCAAATTTGAGAAATTTGACAAAATTTAAGTTTTTATGAAAATTATTAGAAGAGATCCAAAATGCTTAGTTTGCGATCAAATTCAATTTATGACATTGTAGTAAGCCTACCTAACGAAAGACAATATGATAGTGGTAGCTACCCCTAATTGCGGCAATTGATTGATCCCCACGATCAATTCGGTAAAAATGGCAAAAATCGTAAAAAACACTATGTAACGAAAGAATAATTATAAACATCAAAAAAAATTATTATTAATATTATATAACACAAACATAGTTAACCGAGATTTTAGGTACATCTGTGATTCACTTGATCCATATGGCGCGCCATCACTGCTAAGGACACTAATATCGCACGTTAAATTGATATGTTCCCATAAGATTAAACAATGTAAGGGTAACTAGTGTCCAATCTGCAGGAATATAGGTACAAAAAGTACATAACATACTTTAAGTTTTAACTGGTACTCGGACTACAGAACATTACAGCTTCTAAAATAGATCACAATTAGGAAGTTTCCTATGTCAGAAATATCGAGTATCTTCAAAAGTCATGTAATAGTCTTTCACTTAACTTGTCAAACAAAAAAAAAATTATCTCGATATCTTCAAAATTGACGAACTTATTCAATTTCTTATTTAATAACTTCGCGCGGGGCTTTTACCGGCCGTGACGTCAAAATACAGAACTCTGTCGCCCCATGGTCGCGGGGCTAGCTGCCCGCTGCTGCTTTCGCGTGTTTACTTTAATGCATTGGATCCTGTCCGGTAAAGGTACTCGCAGACTTGTAAACTTTTGTGGCGCAAGTTTTTATTGCGCAATTATAAAATTGCTCGTTATGTTCACACAGCAGCAATAAAATGTCAAAAA
Organism: Philopedon plagiatum; assembly: GCA_963971165.1. Classification (NCBI taxonomy): domain Eukaryota; kingdom Metazoa; phylum Arthropoda; class Insecta; order Coleoptera; family Curculionidae; genus Philopedon; species Philopedon plagiatum. The sequence continues at coordinate 112,172,600 of OZ020190.1, read as the reverse complement.
TTGCGACATAAATGAGTTGCGCAACTCAAAAATGTTGAAGACATTTTTAAAAGTTGACAGGCTGTTCACACGCTATGCGCCACTTATTATTGCGCAACTTATGCTGCAATTTTATACACGTTTAAAAACGATATTCAGTCGCTCTGGTGATTAGGGCAGGCGCGGCCCGCCCATAAGGTCATTTGGTCAATGACCCACCTAAAATTTTCAGCGATCTACCTAATAATTTATTTTTTAATTTTTGATAACCAAAAAAGAATCTTTTGTTTCAAAGTTCCATGCGAAAACTCCCCAAGAAAGAATCAAGCCAAGCCATCGTCAAAGGATATCCAAGCTTGCTCCGGGCTGGGTCATATTTTAAATTGATCTTATAGGTTTATGTGAACGATATAAATTCATTAAAAGTAAGAGAGAAACAGACATACGCGATTGAGGAAGTTAAAAAGGGACACAATTGGTCGACGGCCCACCAATAATATCTGGCCACTCCAAATATGGAAATACTCTCAAACCGCCCCCTAAAATATACTATTTGAAAACATTTGGTTCGGAAAAAGCAAAACTAATTAGGTACCTAATATGCGCATTGTATTTGCATCGTATTAATAATATTAATTAGTGGTTAAACATAAAAAAATATAAATTCGATTTCTGTCAGGTCAGCGCTAGGCACCAAATTTAACGGTATCGAACCGATTTTCTTACATAACAAGCGTAGTCCAGAGGTACAATCTCAGCGAGTTGAGCAGAAGGTCGAGGGTTCGAATCTGTGTTGGGGCAAGAACTTTTTTTTAATTTTTTGTTATTTAAAAAATTAGATCGGCTCTAAAAGTTGTATTGGCAAAAAGTTGTTCCTCGATAAAATATTTTTAAAATTGTTGGCAATCTCATATTTATTACAGCTTACAGCCTGCACGGGGGTAGACAAATATCGTATTACTATGTCTAGTCGCCAGCATTATATTTATTAAAGAAAACGTAGTTTCGGCAGCGTTCCGAATTTTCTTTTACGAATAATCATACTTTTAGCTCAGAATTTTGTTCTGTTTATATGCTGGGCTTTTAGTACAAGGCGCGATATCTATGGAGGAGATGCTAAACTTATCAAAACGGAAGTCGCTAAAATCTACTAATCTAGAGTATTAAAACACATAGAAAAAAGCCATAAACATCTAGAGTACTAATGTTCAATATTCTGCAGTACCTATTTTATGATTTTTGCAGTGTTTATTTGGGGGTAAATAATTTCTTGGCACATTATTAAAAATCCATTCTTAATTAAAAAAGTGTATTTTGCTTTTTGCGTTGATATCACTAGTTGCCCACAAAATTTTGACTCACCTGTAAAAAAAACTCCTGGGCTGCGCCTGAGGTGCAGACGTGTTTGTCGACGAAGTTTTGAAAAAAAAAACTGTTTCTAGCAATCTTATCAGTAGTGACTGTTTTGTGTTGCTGCAAAAAGTTTATCTGACTTTAAAAAAATGCATTCTGATGACTAAATACAAGCCGCTTCCTATTTAGCACTTATCTTACTGCGAAGACAGCAAAAGAAGAGACAACAAAGACTTAAAAAAGAGTTTGGGTTAAAGAATGGATTAAGAAACGTGACCGTTACGAAGAAGTAACTAATTTATTAAAAGAACTAAGGGATGGCGATGAAGAATTCAAAATTATTGTAAATTTAAAACCACAAAACAACCTCTCTAAACAGACAAAGTTGCACTGAGGTTGAAGTTGCGCCACATTATATAACCGACATGTCGGTCTATATTTATATTGTGCAACTCCTGTGTTTTTAACTGTTCACACGTTGCAATTTTTGAAGTGTACGCAATTCGAAAAGTGTAGCGCCATTTAGTAACTTGCGCAACTTTTTATATTGCAGTGGTGTTCTCACCTTGCAATATAAGGGTTGCGCCATTTTTTTTTAGGTTGTGCAACACAAAAGTGTACAAGTGTGCGAGTACCTTTAGAATAACACTAAAGATTAAACGGGCGCCTAGTCCGCTGTTGACGGCGGCGGCGTTGGGTATGTTGACGTCATCGAGAGTCAGCCAACGTGAGCGTCGCATCTCAGACTTTGAAGGACGATACCTTGTTTATTTCTACAGATAATTAAAAACAAAAAATACATATGTTTTTTACATTTTTAGGGCTATTTATTAAGAGAAAATGAAAAAAATGGAGACTTCCTAATTACTTGACTTTAAACTGCAGCTCTATTTACTATAATATTATGGTTTATATTTAACTAAGTAATATAAAATTATTGTTTTCCTATTTTTAAGAGAAACACATAATTTTCGGGCTGGTTTTTGTACTATCAACCAACTGCCAATTATCTCAATACGCAAGGATAGTATTGTTGATAAATAGGTATTTAGATGTTCATATTGTCTATCAATCCTAGATATGTCAACATTTATCTTGGCCTCACTGATTGAATACGACTCGTAGTATGAATTAAATTTCCGAAATTAAACGTGTGGGTGCTTAATAAAGATTTACAGAGACATGAATGCATAAAATCTATATTAAGCCCTGTTAATAAAATTCTAACCAGGGTCAAGAAGAGTTTATCATTATTACAAAACTTTTAGTAACTACATATAGATATAAACAGAAATTGTTTAAAATTTCACTTTATTTAAACAAAAAATATATTAGTTTACAATATATTCGACCATGTTTCGCCAACACGATGGCTTCTTCGGGAATTCCCGAAGAAGCCACCGTGTTGGCGAACATGTCGAATATATTGTAAACTAATATATTTTTTGTTTAAATAAAGTGGAATTTTAAACAATTTGTGTTTATGTCTTTATGTAGTGATATGGAGTTCCACGTTCCACCTAGTAAAGGCAGAATCAATTCAACTTTTAGTAACCTTTGGCATAAAATATGTTGGAATGGTATAAAAATACCTGTGACTTTGTCCCTGTAGTTCACAAAATACTATGTATACGTTACATCGAACACATAGCCAATAAGTAACCAGTTAATAGAAATCAAGGATTTTGTCGGTCCCTTTGAAATTTCATCTGCCTAAATTTTTGTATCTTCGAAAACGCGGTTTATGACAGATGTGTTGGTGTGAAAACTTCTGAACTTTTAAGTCAGATATTTTATAGGAAAAGGAAAACGCTGATAACTACACTACAAGGATATCCAGATAAAAGTGAACTGGCCTTATAACTTTTTTATTTTTAAAGATGGGAAAAAATGTTAAATAACAAAGTTTTGGGGATTTTTATGGATCATTAATAATATCTTATCAGCAGAATCGACTAAAAAAATATGGTATAAAACATCGATTTTCTCACTTATTTTTGAATTCTAGGAGAAGTTCTAGATATATTTTCTATAACATACTCTATGCGGTTTTTCAATCGTTTTTGAAATATTGCAAATTAAAAATTATTTCGCATAAATATACTTTAAACGTACCTATCCAGGTTGCGAACGAAATTCTTGCTACCTTTTTAATTTTCGTCGTATGTAAGTCAAAGTTATTGCCAAGGTTGACAATAATAATTTACTCACCGTGAATGTATAATAAAATTATATTTTTATGCAAAATGAGTTATTCTATTAATGAGAGATACAAAATGTTAAAATTATATTAAAAAAATAACATTAATGTTAGGGTGGGTCAGAGACAATATGAAGAAAGTATTGAAGAGGGACAAAGAACTCCATCATTAAACATCATAATAAAAACAAATAGAAGACTAGAAGAAAGAGAAATTCTGGGCAATGGAAAAAGAAGAAGAGAAAGAAATGAAGAAAGGGACCTAGCGATTATATTATATTTTCAACTGAATCCAAAAAAATCAATTCCCGATTGTGTGCGGTATCTCAGATATGGAAGAATAGATAAAATGTTGACTTATGGAACAGTTCAAAGAACGTTAAAGTATTTTAAGTATAGACCATATAAAATTATGCCAGTTCAAAAATAAAGGATATGTACTTTTGTCACAAATATTAACGAAAGAAATCGGCAAGATCATATTTTATTTCTTACTATCGTTGGAACAGACGAAGCAACTTTCCCAACTGCGAGAATGTTTAATAGACGAAATATTCATGTTTGGTCTCATGAAAATCCCTTTACCGTCGAAGGTATTGCTGTTCAGGGGCGTATCTAATTCAATCAACGCTTGGTGTGGGATATTACAAAACCAAATTCTAGGATCACTGTTTTTCCGGGGAGCATTAACTGGCAAGCACCATCTTAATTTTTTAGAAAATGAAATCGAAGATATTTTCGACGAATTGTCACTTGAAGAACTTCGACGTATCATTTGGCAACAGGGCGGAGCGCCTCCCCATAATATAATTGAGGTTCACAATTTTTTAAAACATCCGTATAACGAATGGATCGGTAGATATGGAACGTTTCATTGGCCTTCAAATACCCCAGACCTCACACTTTTAGATACATTTCTTTTGGGTCATTTGGAAAATGTCTTATATAGCAATTATAATGAAAATATTGAAGAAATTCAAAGAAAGGTAAGAAATCAAATAAGAAATCTGAACGAAAATGACGCTGAAAGTATTATAAAAACACTTCAGAGGCAGAGAAGAATGTATGAAAAGTGCGATGAATTAAATGGCGGACATGTTGAAAATTTCTCTTGATATTATTTATTTGGCAATGTTAACTTTTATCTTTTTATGTTATAATTAATTTGTTATTGTTTATGATCACTTCAGTTCACACTAATTGCTTTTAAATATTGATAACTAATAAAAACCAATATGTATTTTTTTATATAATAACTCATTTTACATAAAAATAAAATTATAAATTCACGGTGACTAAAGTATTATTGTCAACCTTGACATTAACTTTGACTTACCAACGAAGTAAATTTAAAAAGTAGCAGGTAGTTCGTTCGCAACCTGGATAGTTACATTAGTTACGTTTAAAGTATATTTAAGCGAAATAATTTTTAATTTGAAATATTTCAAAAACGATTGAAAAAACGCATAGGGTATGTTATACAAAATATGTCTAGAACTTCTCCTAGAATCCGAACATATGATAAAATCATACCATCCAATTTAAAATAAGCGAGAAAATCGATGTTTCATAGTACATATTTTTTTAATTTGATTCTCAAATGTTTTGCTGATAAGATCTATGAATAATCCATAAAAATCCCAAAACTTTCGTATTTAACATTTTTCCCTATATTTAAAAATAAAAAAGTTATAAGGCCTGTTCACTTTTATTTGGATCCCTGTACAACGAGTGGGTTCGGCCCCTGGTGGAACTTAGATGTGCGGCTTAGGAGTGACTCTGCGGTTGATCAGTAAAATCAGTTAAATGTAAAGAGACCGTAATCGCCTAACCAGGTTTTGGGGGCAGGGAGGGCATTTAGATCAAAAGGGCGCGCAAATAAAAAAGCTGTTATTTTAAATATATTTAGCTTGTGTGCGCGGGGGGGGGGGGCATGTGCCTCCTTTCGCCCCCTGGCTACGCTACTGAGTGATCGGTGAGCTCATTCCAATGTTTTTAAATATTCAAAATACACATAGGTAAATGATGTGGTGTTTTATTTACGATGTGGAGAGGGGAGACAATTTGGTAAACTAAGTTTAAGGATTTTAATCGATTGCCTAACTGTAATACCACCTAGCGTCCAAATAAACACCTATCAAATAGATCAGAATCCTTAAATTTTCTTCTAGCCTACCGATATTGTGTGGAGAGTACTAAACCAGGGCTAGCATGTGAAAAGAAACAACCCCCCTGAGTTTCGTGCTGTAAGCGCTATTAAGAGCTACCGTTCCCAGGTCAAAAAATCTTGATTAAGGTCTGGTATAATTTGGTAAAGGTGTAACAAGAGATCTTAGGAATTAAACGTGACAACCGTAGCGGAATGATATGTAGAAGACTCCATCGAGAACCAGAACCCAAACAAACTCAATTTTTAGCATCTAGTTCGAATGTAGGTAATTGCAAAATATTAGGCAAAGAAAGTAATTTGTTAATATCAAATAATAATAATAATTATTCGGAAACACTGAATTTATTTGCTTCAGCTTCAGGATTAAATAACCGTTATAATACAACCTGTATAATTAATGTTAATATTTATCCTAAATAATTTACGCCTTTCTTGTGAATTTGAAAATAATTACTAATTTTGCTTGATAAAAAATATCCTTGTTGTGATTATATTTCAGAAAGGTGAAATTTTAAGGTGACTTTTAGTTTGGCGGTCGTTACTAACGGGACATTTCGCGGTTTGTGTTGCGAACGGGAAATACTCACTTCGCATACGGATGCACAAAAAAAGGAAATAATGGGCCATGTTTGCAGCCTCCATGCAAGCCTGTATGCAGTTGAGGCCTTAAAAATATGTACTTAAGGTTATAGTAGCTAAATTAAGGAAAAAAATATAAATTGAAAAGTAGATGCAACAAATGCGGCAAAAATTGAGCAGTGAGAGTCAGCAGAAAACAAAGAAGGTAAGAAGAGGGGAAAACAGAAAGGAGCAAGAGAATTGAACGTTGTGAGTTGCGCACAGTTATTAATTTAAGATTATTTGTTAAATTTATGTTAGTATTAATTTATTTGGTAACAAAATAAATTTTATTTTCAAATGCATTACAAGATGCAGAAAAGTCCGTTATTTGAAATCTGTTGATGAGCGAGTCTATATTATAACTAAATGATTTTTTAGACAAATATATTTACTACAAATGTTTAAATTATGAATATCTGTGCGAAACTAAATTCTCTTATGAGGTAAGGCTTTTTAAGGTTATTATCTCATATATAAAAAAACAGTCAATGTAAGCTAGGCGTCGTAAACATGTTCAGCCAACCCAGGTCTTTTAGCTTATGGAAATCTCGCTCTCCATTTCAAATGCCACAAGAGAATCTTGTGCAGAAATTCTGAATTTTTGTATGCGCCTGCTATCAACGGAATCCAAAAAAGGTTCGTATATGCGATCACAAAAATTGTTCAAAAAGCATTTTTAAGTCCCCACTGAGCTGGTTATTTGCAATAAGAGCATTGGCAGGATCAAAAGAGGAGTATATTTGCGTATCATGAGCCCAAAAATGATACTGACAATAATTTAACATTCAGATTCACTAAGACGGTTTAAGATTTAGTTAGGTACTGGTTTAACCCTTCAACGGACAAAACTCTGGGACTTCAACAAAAAGTTTTTTGATGGTGTATATTAATTAATAGGATGACTTTAAAGAAAAATATGACATCGAAATATTAAATTTACATTTATTTTTTATATAAAGGGGGTATATATTTATACCAGTGAGCGTTCCTGCATTTGAAACCTTGTCGAAAATTAAAACAAAATTCCTCATTTACATTTTTTCTATGATGGACAAAATATTTTATTATGCAAGCTCTACAAAATTGAAGCTAAAAAACAGAAGATATAACATCCTATGCGAAACATCGAATTCTCAATGTGACACGGAAAATATTTTTCTTTGCCAGAGTAAAACTTTATTTTTATATCCTTACTCCTTATTTTCCTCTACTAACAACATACGCGGCATTCAAAATTTTGAGTTCAAATACAAAAAATCATAAAAAACCAGAGATACGTATAAAAAATGTAATTGTGTTTTTTAAACATATTCGTCCAGATTCACTAAGAAAGTTTAAGATTTAGTACTGGTTTAAATTAAGATCTTCTAGTTGATCAGTTATGTTGTGACAAGTTTTTGTCCTGTCGTTGTTAATAAGACGTCATTGAAAATTTATGAATTATTCGGATATTTCAGCGATTTGCTTGGTCTTCAAACGATTTTCATCTTGGAACGGGTTGCTAGAGTGAATTTAGTTCTATTATTGTCGAAAGTGCATACTAAAATTGCCCTTTTCTTTATAAATTTGCGAAAAAGCTCCGAAATAAATTCATAGTATAAAATTTAGTTGTCTTCTTACATTTGTCAGTTTAAAACTTTTGGTTGTCAAACTAGACCGGACTAGCGTTGGAGAATCTGGCTGATTATGTTCTATGGTACAAATACAAACCATATTTCTAATATCAAAAATTAAAAATTAAAAATCTAAAATATTTGAGGAAAAATAAATAATCTAACATTATCACACTATGCTAAATCCAATAATAATTCTAATGTGCTTTTATTTAAATGATGAAAATAGAAGCAAACACGTTGTTATATGTTTGGCGCCATTTATAACCTAAAATTATGAATACATAATTTTTGTTCAATTTGGAGTGTATTTAGCCTAACTTGTAATGAAATAAAATAGGATTATATTATAAATATTGGTATACATTCCGTGTTGTTTATTTTTTTTACTTTATATAACACAAAAAAAAAAACAAAGAAACTAACTTTTCCAACATATTATACATTCTGTTACGCTCGCCGTACAAATACATACATACCATATGACAGGAGTTAGAACTTTTCAATGCAGGGGGCGCAATATGTTTAATTTGGTAAGTATTTGTACCCGAGAGCGTCTAAAGCATTTAAATGCGTGGTGTTTAACATAAAATTAATGCATAGAGCAACTGTAATAGCAAGTGGTACAAATATGTACCAGAAACCGTTAAAGGGTTAAATTAAGATCTTCTAGTTGTTCAGTTATGATTTGACAGAGTTTTGTCCTCTCACTATCAATAAATCGTCATTAAAAACTTATGAATTATTCTGATATTTCAGCGATTTGCTTGTTTTCCAAATGATTTTTCTTATAATGAGTTCCTAGAATGAATTTAGTTCTATTATTGTCGAAAATACGTACTAAAATTGCTCTTTTTTATAAATGTGCGAAAACCTTCAGAAACAAATTCATAATACCAAACTGAGTTGTCTTATTCTTACACTTGCCAGATTAAAAGCTTTGTTTGGCAAATTAGACCAGACTAGCGTTGAAGAATCTGGCCAAATGGGATTAATAACATTTGATGGGAATAAGCTGTATAAAGGAAGACGCAAAATACTTCCCTGTGGTACCCCTAAGCTGACACCAAGAGATTTAAAAATTGGCCATCCTGTTCGACAAAAAATACAACACGAGCGACTACGCAGACTCTCTAAATCCTATATATTTTTAAATATTAATAAGAATTTCATCATGTAGCAGATCAAAGACTTTAGTGTAATCTAAATCCTGCACACTCACTTCATCGTCAAGTCGGACAGTGCTGCTGAGCAGTCCGCCTTGAAGTCTGATTGTTGGCAGGATATAATATTGTTAGATGTTACACAATCATTTATTTGTATTTCCTAATTTGTTCAAGTATTTTTTGAAAAAAGTAGGCAAAATAGATATTGATCGCAATTAACCAAATTCACTAGGATTTTTTATTTGGAGCATGGGAATAAAAGTAAGAATGCAATGAAAGTAAGAACTTTCAACGCAGCAGTTTATTATATGAGTGATAAAAGGGCAACAGAGAATTATCGTTTTTATATTTAAATTATCTTGCCTAAAGGTTGGATAAGTTTAAAGATAATTTTAGCAATTATATTATCTTTAACGGAGTGAAAAGACAAGAAATTATTAAGCAGGGAATTACTATTATAAAAATTAATGAGGTCTTGGTTTAACGTGATATATTGATATGAGCAAAGTAATTATTAAGTTGGTTTAAATATTTTTAATTATTACGCAGAGATTTATCAGGTTCAAAAATTGTATTGAATTTTTTTGGTTCTCTTCATTTTTATTTCGTCTTACAATTTTGAAATTTATAGTTTAGGTCGGCATTTTGCCGTTGTTTGTATCCAATGCTCACAATTTTTACTTCGACGATAACGGCTTAATGCTTGATTTTTGATATTTACATATACCTGATATTAGTAGCTATCCAGGGAGTATTGTTGTTATTTTACACTATGGACCTCCAGAAGAGCGTGCATATCAAAATGTGTAATAGAGTATCAGTAAGATAAGTTACCTGATGACCTGTTGATTCTATCTCGTATATTGTATTCCAGTTAGCACTCTCAAGGTCCGCCTGAAAGTGAGCCACATTGATCCCATCGAGAGGTCGAAAAGTGTAAGTTACTTTTTCTAGTTTATTGATGAAGAAACTAGTAGGCAGTAAAATGGCAGCAAATGATCGGAGATGCCAATATCCCGAATTGTAGCAAATTAGATCAATCGCTCATATTGAATATTTTAGTGGATTCTAAAATGAACTTATTTAGTTCGATGGCTTCTAAAATGTTATTCAGTAGAGTAGCATATGTGGGTTCTAAGTTTGGCATGTTTATATTCAAATCGTCAAAACATCAAATTTTATCGGATATGGCTGGAAATTCTGATAAAACATCTTCAACGAAGCTTTGGAAATCAGTGCAGCTTTCTAAGGTAGCCTATAGATGCTCCCTACAAGAATTGCACAATTATTAAACTTAATTTCAACCCAGATATGCTTGACAAATTCCCTGTATTTACTTAAGACTATACAAAAGTCAAGAGCTGACTTTGAAAAGAGTCCGACACCCTATACCACCCGGAAACATATCCTTCTTCATATAACATTACCTCTGTGTCAAGGACAGATCCTTGGTAACAGATTAATAGGGACACTCCGAACTTACATGTAGATATGCAATTTTTTTACTGTTCAGTGTGTATAGCAGGTGATGATGATGGGGGTAGTGACGTAAGTAGTCTTAAGCTGCGTTTCCTATGGGGCCGCTGACGCACGCGGCTGCCGCACAGCGTCTGACGCCAAGTACTTCTCATGTGACAATTTAATTTAACCGTTTCTTTTCGGGCGTCAGACGCAAGCGTCAACGTCAAATGGAAATACTGGCGTCAGCCGTTTGCGTCAGACGCTGTGCGGCAGCCGCGTGCGTCAGCCGCCCCATAGGAAACGCACCTTTATTCCGTCATTAGCGCGCGGTACGCTAGTTTAAACACTTTTTCCTCCGTAAATACGTAGCGCTTTTTATTGAAATAAACACAATGCCCAATATTGATAGGGGGGAGAATAGGGATATGTATTACTTTTTAAAATTTTAATAACGTTATGAAAACATTTCTAAGGTTAAATTAAAAAAGAAACTACTCTCATTTCTCATCTTCATACCCGCCTTAATGTCTTATACATATATACCCATTATATTGGTGCAAAATAAAGAGGATTTTTTAAATATAATGTATATCAGTTTTCTCATTCAATATAAACCCATAAAATAATTTGGAACTAATTTTGTCTTTTATGTCAAACATGATACCCACTCTCGCTTCTGTTGTTGGCTTAATTTGAGTGAAATATACCTTCTAACACACGCATTAATAATTTTAACTAATTAAGTTTCAATTCAAGTTTTAAGAAGCAGAATGTTAGTCAACCAAAAACATACTTTTATTCCATTTCTTGAACTTTATTCTACAGTGAAAGAAAATCTGCTTATTTTACAAATAAAAAAGTCTGCAAGATATACAACTCAGCGAAACGCAAAGTGAAGTTTATAAAGTTGGGGTTGAAACGTCTCAACTTTTTTGTGCTTCAGTGTACACAATTTCTGAATATAAATTCTTATTTCTCTACCTTTTTTACTGAAAAAAAGGTATACTTTATTAATGCTGCTAGAAACAACTGTTTTTAAGGAAAATGCATTTGAATTCGGTGTTGCACGGAATAAATTAGAAATAAAAATGCTGCCAACATGATTAATATACAGACGGTAATGTTGCCAACTTAATGTGCCATATTTCCCTGTGACTTTTTTATAGACAAAAATAAACTGTACATCAAAGAGTGACAGTTGACAGTTTTGTATAACCTTTAATTTTTGTCAAATACTTGATATAAGAATGTTGCTAACAACAAATACAAAGAAAAGAATGTCAACTTAATTTGCAATATTTTGGCTTTGACATTTTTTTATTTTAGAAAAAAACTCGGGTCAAAAAAACGTAAACAAAGAAAATGCAACATATCATCTTCATCCACTCATGTTTTCAAAATTAAAACCATAGCCTTCTCGATGTACTTCGCTAGATAGAGAGAAATTTGTCGCTATCTAGCGAAGCACATCGAGAAGGCTACGATTAAAGCCATTACGTACTGGACTGATGATCGCCGTGACGCTTAAACTTCTAATCAAGGATGTTGTGGTTAAAATAATCGTAATTTGAATTAAAATTATGTTATCAATTATTAACAAAACAAAAATAAACAGATAATTGATTCATCAAAGCTAAGAATATTCTAAATGATTTTTATTATAGTACCTAATACGATTTAAATCTGATGATTACTTCTGCTATATAACATAAAGCTTCTTATATTACTTTCACGAAAGGAGAGAAAGTACAAAGGGGAAGAACTCCTTAAATTTAAAGCAGGGACTGTTTGTGGTATCAAGATTGTTAAAATTATTTAGTTAAACTCAAAGGTTGTTTAGAACTTTCACTGACTTATCCTTATTTTGTTTATCTCGCTATCTGTCTTGACTGTCTTGCGTTGGAACTAAGCAAATTTTCTTTTAAAGTTTACTCGACACGCTCTACAGGACAACCAGATTTTCAGCTTGCAGATGATATCGTCTGTCGACAAGACTTGTGCAAATATTATACTTGTATTATCCATTAAAGTATGAATAAGTAACGTGGGTTTTAGAACAAAAAGGCTTTAACCTACACATCTTAAAGACGACATCTTGTGTTGAAAGACAAATATTTCTAAGGAATATAATGACATGATAAACCATACTTTTAAAATAGAAATATTTACGGACCTTTCCGTATCAGACTCGGGAGCCTGTTGCGGATCGGACAGGACACGAGTTGGGATCTGAAAATCAGAAATCATTTCATGTAAATTTGTTAGAAATACAAGCTATATTTTACGACACAAAGATTATGCTCGGAATATTTTAATACGGTTCAATAATACAACTTCCATATCGTACATAAACCGAATATGAGTGGTACCTTCAAAGCTAATGCTCGTTATCTAAAAATTAAAGAAATTCATGAATCCGTTTTACATTAACTTAAAGACCACACAGCAGATCAAGAGTCGCGACGAACCAGTGCCGAGGCAGAATGGTCGTTATCACAAAAAGCCTCTTAACAACTTGCTGATACTTTTGGAAATCCGGAAATGGACCTTTTTGCTGTGTAAAAGAACAATGAATGTTAGAAATATATCTCCTGATGTACGGATCCAGGCGTATTTGCAGTTGACGTATTTACTGTCGACTGGGGCAAAATATTTTAATGCTTATTCCCATTTGCGTTGATCCTTTTGCATATTTTAAAAAAATATCCAGGATAAACCTGAAGGCATTATAGGTGCAACGACCCAAGCCAATCATGATTCCCATTATTCACTAAACTTATAATAGGAACGCAGTGGTAAAATGAAGACTTTCAGCACACTTACTTTGGGTACAAAGTTGTCAGGAGTAACCACAATAATTGTATTACTATCAACGTCAATGTTACAACGTTACATGGAACTTCTGTCTCGACAAGAACATTTTTGGCCTTAAAAGCTGGTAACTGATATTAGTAACGGGAGAAGGGTGGCAAACCATTTTTCTGATTTACCTTTCTCACTTATCAGGTAAACCAATCTTTAAACATCTACGTAATGAATTAAAGTAGCATCTTCGGACTGGGCCGAAATACAGTTATTCCATTAAACCTACTTACTTGACGTTTGGTTCGATCCACAGCCCTCTAAAAAAAATGGATTACCTCTTTCCCATAAGAGCCGTTGTTAATAAAATGGTACACATGTGCAAAGGAAGGCTATCTGGGGGATTCAAGTTTAGATATTGGTACGTTGGCAGCTTTTGTTATTTGAAATACGTCAACAACAAACAATATGACCGAGTTGATTATCTCGTGGGTGCATTCGGAATTGTGCACCGCTTTTTACCTAACAAATTTTTTCGGTTTATATTAAGTAAGTAATTAGATTGCAAAATAGCTCTATAAAAATAACCTCCAGTAGCCAAAAATTTGGAGTTATTTTTTACATTATCAGATATTAACATTCATATTTGATCCTTTTGTTTTTAATATTACCGCCCATCAACTTCCAAGAAGTTAGCGGCTGCTGCCAACTGAAATTCCAGTACCAAGCCCAATAAAAAATTAAATATTCCATATGGCCGTCCATATATGCCTATGCCATTTTTGAAACATATCCGGTTTTCTACTTCTTTTTAGAGGCGTGTGATTTGATCGAAATTATATGAGGTCTTGTACCAATTTATCACTCCCACCCTTCCTTTCTGACCTCATTTTTAAAGACTGAGTATAGTAAACGGCGAGTATCGAGAGGTGCGGAAAAAATGCTTGCTTTAAACTTGATGCGCGACTAGTAGCCAGAGGCGGACTAGGTAGGTGTTCCTGCCTGTATTAATTTTTTATGCGCATGTGCAAAATCGTCATCTTTGAGGTGGTAGTCGGTTCAGAGCTAGGGCGCTGTCGAATTTCGTGTCGTGACCAGGGTTGCCAGTCTAGTACAATTGTCCTACATCTAGTACCCTTTGAAGTCATCTAGTATGAAATATTTTTCTTTAAGGGAGGCCACACACCGGACAAACAAGAAACATGAATCATGAAATATGAAATACGAAACTGAAAACATAAAACACGAAATATGAAACAATTTTTAGTGTGAAGAAACAAACCTAAATAGTGTTTCAGTTGACAATCGATTCCGACGATTGTCTAGACGACGCTGCTGTTATCACAACACCATTAATATAAAAAAATAAAAAATAAATGAAAGAAACGACGTTACTGGGTTCATTGGTATAAACGCTAAAAATCTTAAATATAGTTCATTTATAGTATCAACAGATCTAAGTGATCACCTAGACCAATTCAAATCATTTTATAGAATGTCGTCGCTTTAAGTCTATGGTAGTTGCAGACATTTACGATTACTAGATTAGTTTCCGTTGTTGTCCACACATTCTTAAATTGCATTAAATTCTTGATCGTTTTGCATTTTCTTACCGGCAAACGAACAAACTCAAATGCAGCCTGGAACAAAATTATAGAATAGCATCTATTTCATGCAACAAGTTTCTACAAGATTTGTTTTCCTTATGACGTCACATGAAATGCTGATGGGCGAACTACCATTTAAAACAATGTGTTGTTATTTTATGAAATTAGTTTCCTGTTTCATGTTTCAAGTTTGTTTGATGTGCGGTCTCCCTAAGAGATGTATTTTAGACATTTCATAATATTTCCTATATTTTCTTTATTCATAGGTTTGAATTAAGTCTTTTTTTAGAGATTGGAAATAACTGTTTCATTCTCAAAATTAGAAATAATTAGGTATTTTATTTTTCTATGCCTGATGCAGATATTAAAAAAAAATGTTTTTTTTTACCTCCTCTTGCCAGTGTATTAGACGCGCCATACCTCGTGTGTTTTGTGAAGGTCTAGTACATTTTCGGTAAATTTAGTCCTCTTTTAAATAAAATAAAGATGTTTTACAGTGTACATTGATATTGGATACAAATTTGTCATTAAAATAACACTTTTTTTGCTGTGTAGTAGGTAGTATTGAGACCGTTCAAGGTCACATAATTTCGGTACATGGAAATATCAAAGGAATCCACAAACCTTTCGCCTCTTTTTTATAAGTGACTCTTTGACTCACCCAGGTATAATAACGATCGAACATACGGAAATATTTATTTAAAATATTAATGTTGTTTTTAGCATTTTGAACAACCCTGCATAACACTAAGTTTCTAAAAAAATTTATAAAAAATTAAATAAGTTAATAGATTTAGGCGTTTTTGATAAAATAAACCTATTCTGTATGTACGCATTTTGTAGGTCCTAGAGTTCGGAGTAGTCCCCTCTTCTTCGAAAAGCTTCGCCTCTCTGTCTTAATTGTCGGGTAAAAATATTCAACACCGCATAAAGATTACTAAAAATATTTGAATTACTCTGAATTGGCTAAATTTATATCTCTGTAGGGAAAAAGTTAAACATAAACAGTTCTTACCAAACTCCCCAAAATAAGAGAAACTGCCCTTTGGGAAAGTTGGTGGAGAATTTAGTACAATTTAAATTTTAATGGGTAGCGTTTCTATTTGTCTTAATACCTTTTGTAATAACCGACGCGACTGTGATACAGCTAAAGGAAAATGTAAATACGATGAAAATTGCCCACAGACGCTCTTAAAATCAAAAATTTCTACTTTAAAAAACCTCGTAAAAATAAATTTTCAATTTGCTCTTAATTGGCATTTTGATTTTTTATTATTGCAATATACAGAATGTTTCAAAAAGCTGTTAATAAATATGCAGGTATGGACACAACTGTATTAAAATAATATATATATATATATATATATATATATATATATATATATATATATATATATATATATATATATATATATATATATATAGAAGCGGTGGGTAGTTTTGGCTGACTAGTTGATAAACAAGAGTATATTTTGGGGTAACAGCCAGAGGTATTAGGGCTCAATGAATAAGAAGAACTCTTATTTACTACGCTAAGCTTTCGGAAAGCATTTATTCCTTTTCAAAGCTACAAATATGGAGTACATTAGATATATTATGTCTAATAACATTATTACTTATTATTACCTGGGTGTAAGTGAGTTTCAATAAAATGAAAAAAAGCATTAAGATTACTGTGAAGATGAGTTGCTTCTTTTCATTTTATTGAAACTCACTTACACCCAGGTAATAATAAGTAATAATGTTATTAGACATAATATATCTAATGTACTCCATATTTGTAGCTTTGAAAAAGGAATAAATGCTTCCGAAAGCTTAGCGTAGTAAATAAGGGTTCTTCTTATTCAGTGAGCCCTAATACCTCTGGCTGTTACCCCAAAATATACTCTTGTTTATATATATATATATATATATATATATATATATATATATATATATATATATATATATATATATATCACTATCACCAGCCATAGCAAACCTCTTTATGACGTACTTCGAAAACAGAGCTCTCGAAGAAGCCGATCTCAAACCGAAAATATGGATTAGATACGACGACAATGGGTCCGTAATATGGTCTTCCGGCAACTACAAACTCCACAAATTCTTGGATCACCTGAATTGCCGCCACTCAAAAATCCAATTTACCATAGAACCCGAAGAAAATAACAGTCTTCCATTTTTAGACGTCCTAGTAACAAAAACAAAAGAAGGGACTCTGCGACACACTGTATACGGAAAACCACTACACACAAACAGATACCTCAACGCTGAGTCCCATCATCACCCGACTCAAATACAGGCAGTAGCCAACACATTCATTACAAGATCAATACGGCTGACAGACGCCCAAGGGAAAGAGCAGGAACTAAACAACATAAAAACGGCTATGAAACAAAACGGCTACAAATCACATACAATAAAAAAGCCATAGACCAGGAACAAAATCGCCAAAAAAAGAAACCAGAAGAATTCACCAAAGACAGGCCAATATCTATGCTATCATACATTAAGGAAACGACAGACAGAATCGGGAGAATCCTACGCAAGCACAACGTTGCGATATCCTACAAGCCACACCAAACAATGGGATAATTTCTGAGAAACCTAAAAGACAAAATAAATCTGGAAAACCAGGGTATCTACAGCTTCTCATGTAGGACTTGCAGCAAAACATACGTAGGACAGACCAACCGACGAATATCAGCGATATTAGAAGAAAACAAGCTCTGCATCAAGAACAAACAAACTTCGTCAGCCTTTTTCTGCCACCAGCTTGAAACAGGACACAAAATCAAGTTCCACAGCTGCAAACAAATAGCCAACATAGACCATTACAAAATCAGACTTATCCGCGAAGCAATCGAAATATAAAAAAGCTGCAACCTAAACAAACGAGACGATGCCTTAAATCTTGCAGTAACATGGAAATCCATCGTCAAGCCAATAGAATCGGCTAACATGAACAGCATGATGCCCGAGAACCAAGTAAACTCAAACGTAGTTCCCAAGAAGACCACTCAGGGGGCGCAGCCAACGCCGGCCAATAGATACGACCCATGATACAATAAAAGGAAGATATACCAAACCGTGTCAAATGCGTCAGAGTTCGCGCATGACGTCAAGCTGTGAGTTATTTTTGATATTTATAACGCGTAATATAGAGTTTAAGTTAGTTATAGGCGATTTTATACAAATTCTATTGGCAATATACTTTGCTTTCTGCTCTTAATACAAATTTTAAAGTATATGACTTAAAATAATCATGTAAATAAAGGGATAAATTAATTTAAAATAATAATAAATATTGGTAAATTGCCTGCCAATTGCATTCTATGTATTTATTTACGTGCGAAAAGAAAGCGTAAATAATTTTATAAAATAAAACTGTGCCTAATAATTAAGATAATAATTTTTATTTAGAGGAATATTCTTATTAAAATATCCTTAACTACAGAGTCTTCGGAAAATATGATATAAATAAGAATTTTGTTTGTTCCTATAATTTGTCAAATATTCTTTCGGTGAATAAGATCTGTATGTTTGTGACAGAAACATGTTTTTAGGGTAGTATTTTTTTTGCTTTTTACACTTTAAATAGTAAATTGTTAAAAATTATTGAATTTTTGTATTCTTTAATTTTTCAAATTTAAAAAAAAATCTTAAAATGCCAAAAAGACAAAAATATCTAAATTTATGAAATTAGGTAAAACAAGAAATTATTTTTTAAGAAAATAGCCGTTTTCAGTCCTTTTGTCGTATTTTCTCGTTTAAAGTCTGAGAAGGTTTAAAATTTAGTACTGGTTTAAATTAAGATATTACAGTTGATCAGTTATGTTTTAACAATTTTTTGCTCTGTCATTGTTATTAAGTCGATATTAAAAACTTATGAATTATTCTGATATTTCAACGATCTACTTGGTTTTCAAATGATGTTCATCTTGGAATGGTTTGCTGTAATTAAATTAGTTCAATTATTGTCGAAAGTACTTACTAAAATTGCCGTTTTCTTAATAAATTTGCGAAAAAAGCTCAGAAATAAATTCATATTAAATATAAAACTTAGTTGTCTTATTCTTACACTAGTCACTTTAAAACTATTGGTTGTCAAATTAGACCGGACTAGCGTTGGAGAATCTGGCTGCATATGTCGAATTTCTTCGACATGTAGAAAATGCAAAAATTTCTTCGGTCTATATAGGTAATAATATACCAGTAAATGCAAAGATTGACTTCTTCGCTAGTGCCCGTAAAATGAAAAATGAAATACAATAAGGAGGACTATTTTTTGATTCTGGTCCGGGTGTCCTCCTGCTATCGCGATTTCTGGGCCCTTGCCCTTCATCAGGCAGGCTTGCAGCCATGGTGTCTGAAGAACAAATAACATTTTTACCAGAATGTGTTCTTATTTCATTTTAATTTTCATTTCACGTTCTTGTGCTTACACTAGCGAAGAAGTCAATATTTGCATTTACTTTTTTATGTGTATATATATATATATATATATATATATATATATATAGAGATATATATATATATATATATATATATATATATATATATATATATAGAGATATATATATATATATATATATATATATATATATATATATATATATATATATATATATATCTCTATATATATATATATATATATATATATATATATATATATATATATATATATATATATATATATATATATATATATATATATATATATATATATATATATATATATACACATAAAAAAGTAAATGCAAATATTGACTTCTTCGCTAGTGTAAGCACAAGAACGTGAAATGAAAATTAAAATGAAATAAGAACACATTCTGGTAAAAATGTTATTTGTTCTTCAGACACCATGGCTGCAAGCCTGCCTGATGAAGGGCAAGGGCCCAGAAATCGCGATAGCAGGAGGACACCCGGACCAGAATCAAAAAATAGTCCTCCTTATTGTATTTCATTTTTCATTTTACGGGCACTAGCGAAGAAGTCAATCTTTGCATTTACTGGTATATTATTACCTATATAGACCGAAGAAATTTTTGCATTTTCTACATGTCGAAGAAATTCGACATATGCAGCCAGATTCTCCAACGCTAGTCCGGTCTAATTTGACAACCAATAGTTTTAAAGTGACTAGTGTAAGAATAAGACAACTAAGTTTTATATTTAATATGAATTTATTTCTGAGCTTTTTTCGCAAATTTATTAAGAAAACGGCAATTTTAGTAAGTACTTTCGACAATAATTGAACTAATTTAATTACAGCAAACCATTCCAAGATGAACATCATTTGAAAACCAAGTAGATCGTTGAAATATCAGAATAATTCATAAGTTTTTAATATCGACTTAATAACAATGACAGAGCAAAAAATTGTTAAAACATAACTGATCAACTGTAATATCTTAATTTAAACCAGTACTAAATTTTAAACCTTCTCAGACTTTAAACGAGAAAATACGACAAAAGGACTGAAAACGGCTATTTTCTTAAAAAATAATTTCTTGTTTTACCTAATTTCATAAATTTAGATATTTTTGTCTTTTTGGCATTTTAAGATTTTTTTTTAAATTTGAAAAATTAAAGAATACAAAAATTCAATAATTTTTAACAATTTACTATTTAAAGTGTAAAAAGCAAAAAAAATACTACCCTAAAAACATGTTTCTGTCACAAACATACAGATCTTATTCACCGAAAGAATATTTGACAAATTATAGGAACAAACAAAATTCTTATTTATATCATATTTTCCGAAGACTCTGTAGTTAAGGATATTTTAATAAGAATATTCCTCTAAATAAAAATTATTATCTTAATTATTAGGCACAGTTTTATTTTATAAAATTATTTACGCTTTCTTTTCGCACGTAAATAAATACATAGAATGCAATTGGCAGGCAATTTACCAATATTTATTATTATTTTAAATTAATTTATCCCTTTATTTACATGATTATTTTAAGTCATATACTTTAAAATTTGTATTAAGAGCAGAAAGCAAAGTATATTGCCAATAGAATTTGTATAAAATCGCCTATAACTAACTTAAACTCTATATTACGCGTTATAAATATCAAAAATAACTCACAGCTTGACGTCATGCGCGAACTCTGACGCATTTGACACGGTTTGGTATATCTTCCTTTTATTGTATCATGGGTCGTATCTATTGGCCGGCGTTGGCTGCGCCCCCTGAGTGGTCTTCTTGGGAACTACGTTTGAGTTTACTTGGTTCTCGGGCATCATGCTGTTCATGTTAGCCGATTCTATTGGCTTGACGATGGATTTCCATGTTACTGCAAGATTTAAGGCATCGTCTCGTTTGTTTAGGTTGCAGCTTTTTTATATTTCGATTGCTTCGCGGATAAGTCTGATTTTGTAATGGTCTATGTTGGCTATTTGTTTGCAGCTGTGGAACTTGATTTTGTGTCCTGTTTCAAGCTGGTGGCAGAAAAAGGCTGACGAAGTTTGTTTGTTCTTGATGCAGAGCTTGTTTTCTTCTAATATCGCTGATATTCGTCGGTTGGTCTGTCCTACGTATGTTTTGCTGCAAGTCCTACATGAGAAGCTGTAGATACCCTGGTTTTCCAGATTTATTTTGTCTTTTAGGTTTCTCAGAAATTATCCCATTGTTTGGTGTGGCTTGTAGGATATCGCAACGTTGTGCTTGCGTAGGATTCTCCCGATTCTGTCTGTCGTTTCCTTAATGTATGATAGCATAGATATTGGCCTGTCTTTGGTGAATTCTTCTGGTTTCTTTTTTTGGCGATTTTGTTCCTGGTCTATGGCTTTTTTATTGTATGTGATTTGTAGCCGTTTTGTTTCATAGCCGTTTTTATGTTGTTTAGTTCCTGCTCTTTCCCTTGGGCGTCTGTCAGCCGTATTGATCTTGTAATGAATGTGTTGGCTACTGCCTGTATTTGAGTCGGGTGATGATGGGACTCAGCGTTGAGGTATCTGTTTGTGTGTAGTGGTTTTCCGTATACAGTGTGTCGCAGAGTCCCTTCTTTTGTTTTTGTTACTAGGACGTCTAAAAATGGAAGACTGTTATTTTCTTCGGGTTCTATGGTAAATTGGATTTTTGAGTGGCGGCAATTCAGGTGATCCAAGAATTTGTGGAGTTTGTAGTTGCCGGAAGACCATATTACGGACCCATTGTCGTCGTATCTAATCCATATTTTCGGTTTGAGATCGGCTTCTTCGAGAGCTCTGTTTTCGAAGTACGTCATAAAGAGGTTTGCTATGGCTGGTGATAGTGAAAACCCCATTGCTGCGTCTTCCTCTGTCTGTAGATTTGGTCATCGATTAAGAAGTACGCGTTTTTTAGGCAGTATTTTGCTAAGTCTACCACATGCCTTGGGAAGGTCTCGTTTCTTAATATTTGTTCTAGAGCGATAGCTCCAAAAAAGATCCCAAAAGAAGAAATAATTGCAAACGTCGAATCCGCTGTATGCGAAGTAAACAACCAAGCAGCAAAAATTATTCGACAAGATATATCAAAGATCCTAAGGATAGCAAAACCACCGAAACCAAACTGAGCCCATCTGAATTACAATCGTTACGGATCATCAACAAAAATAAGGATATCATAATACTACCTGCAGATAAAGGCAATGCGACCGTAATATGAACACAAAAGACTACGCAACAAAAATTAAATGACTCCTCGACGATCCGGCCTACAAACCAATCTCCAGAGATCCAACTACATAACTAGGAAAAACAACAAAAACAGAAATAAACAAATCTCCCATAGATCCGGAAACAAAACAAAAACATCCCCAGGGAAAAATCAAGCCGATGCACAAAATTGTATGGACTTCCGAAAATACATAAAGAAGACATCCCACTAAGACCGATCGTCAGTGACTTCCCACTACAAAAATTTGACACATCAAACTTACAGGCTTAAGCCGGCACCCCACGATGTTGGAACGTTGGAACGAACGTTTGGTACAGTGTTAGATCCAACACTGGAACAAAGATCGACATATTAAAATTTGGCAAATCAATCTGCTACACGATGCGACAAATGTTGGAACCAATGTAGAGACGAATGTTGGTGCCAACACATAATCAGTTGTTGTCTAGGAGACATGACATAAGGTCGGTAACATCAGGCATTGCTGCTGGCGTGGTGATTTTTCTGTAAATTTACTATTATTATAACAAAAACGGAAAAAAAGACGAAAGCAGATTTTATAACTTAATTTAGCTATTCATACATAAGTAAATCAGCTTTCCTATTCACACCGTACGTTGTAAAATGTGTTACAGAAAAATTATATATATATAAATTAAAAATATAATTAGTAGTAATTATTAACGTCCCCTTCATGCAAAGCATTTCGAAATCTGCTGAAGAATAAACAACCAAATAATACCTAGACAATGCCTCCAATCGAGAAAGGATTACCAAGTCGCGAAGCCGTGTATTGAATGTTGGTTCCAACGTTGGAAACATCCTTTGACGCGGGACAAAAATACCGACAAGAGCCCGAACGTGTCCAGCTTCTAACTTTTGACACTTGAAATTTGCTGTTGCACGGCCACACGATGCGACAAATTATCATGTGTCCAACGTTGGGAGGCACTTGACACTTCGTGTAGCAGCGGCTTTAGAAAAATGATCCAACTTAAAAAAAATGATATATAACACAAAAACTATTCATTTGTGGCACTAGGATAATAGTTAATAACTGGTATTTGTTATAAATGCTTATTAACGACATACGAAATTATTAATTGTTTCTACTAGTTTATCAATTTAAAATAGAATTAGGCTAACTTTAAGTAAAATAGCTTGTAGAATAAACAACTTTGTAAACATTAAGCTGGGACTATTTAAACTAAAGTTCAAAACATTTTCTTAGTTTTACTAAATAATTTCCATAATCATCATATTACGGCGAGGGTTTCGCCTTTATATTTAGAGAAAGCTCTTCCTCGTCTTCTTTGTTTTCGTAACAGCTTACAGCGCAAGAAAATACTTCTGATTTACATTTTATTACCATGCTAAAAACAAAGCACTTGCCAGCGAGGTAAAATTTGTTAAGCCCGTAAAACAAAAAAAAGTTTACGTAACTCATTTTGTGATATCAGTTGGTTACCTTGTTCTTCCGGCATACTATTTGTAACCGTCTCAAATATCTTCATGGACAAATAATCGCATCGTGGAAATTTGGATATGTTTATAAAATTATAAACTACTTATTTCAACTTTTGCCGAATTGAAATCCAACCTTCTACATGAAATAGTCGAATTTATCAAGAATATCCTGCATGAGATGTTTTAGAGAATCAGATTTCTTTAAAATTAACTTATTCGAGCCACAACTTATAAACTTCCTATAAATTAATTGTATAGTGGAATAGTTTTCCAATAATAATGGCAAGCACTGGGTAGACGGGAGATCGGAAAAGCGTCTCTTCCCCATAGTGCTTGAAAAGTAGAGATAAGTTGGGATATTTGGACAGGGGTGTATAAAAGATTTTGTCGTTCAAAGAAATTTTATAAAAGTAGAATGTGTAAAATTTGAAAAAGGACACTTTCCTCCATCTAGCATACGAGTTGATATACATATTTCTACGTTTTTATATCGGGAGCACATACAAAACTTGGCAACTGTCTTAATAATTTGTCAATAAAATGGTAAAAAATAAACCTACACAATTTTTGGTATGGCAGGTGTTTGAATGGGCGATGGATTCTAATAATAATTACATATATCAAGTTGTACAATAATTTTTGATTTATTTGCAACCAGAAAAAGGAACTTCGGCTGTACCACGTTCTTTCAAATAAAGTGTAAACGCCTACTGTTTCCGAAAAGATATGCCGAAGAAAAGTTCTTGTGATTGTTAAGTACAGGGTGAAAGGGGTATAAGTGCAATAATTTTAAGGGGTGAATGTATTATCAAAGTAAAAGAAAAAGTCTTATATACAAGGGGTCCCAAACAAACCGTTTACCTAAAAATTGTATTTAAAGTTTTAATCTTCGTTGAAGGTTTTCAGTTAAAGTACCACGAAAATAACTATGATTTTTTTGGGCTGTAAGTACAATAATTGTTCTCAGCAAAATACCAAAACAAAAATTGAAATGCACCCCTTAATTATTAGAAAAAAGAAAATCACTTGGAAGTAAATTGTTTCACCTAAAACATTTGACAACGTCCTGCCCTTGAAAAAGCAGCCGGTGGAAGCCTCTGACCCGCGCTGACCTACAATCTCCATGTCGTATTAAAAAATTATCGGGAAGTGCACAAGTGCATCAAAAGTACCGATAATTTTTGAATGAAATTTGTTTTTTTATAATTGCAAGAGTTTGTTTTCATATTTTCGCGAAAAAGCCCGACTCCGCAGGAGGAGGGCATTTTCGTAAAATATGAAAACAAACGATTGCAATTTGTAAAAAAAACACATTGAATAAAAAAATTATCTGGTTATTTTGATGCACGAGTGTAATTTATTTGAATATTTCCCAAATTAATTAAGAACTCGAATCAAGTAAATTTAAATATTTTATTTAACAGAAAATACTAAAAATAAAATTAAAATGCTTAAAAATTACAAGAATTGCAATGAAAAGTACAATTATTGTAATTAACAATATTTTGCTTTGAATTCGTAGACATGGTGGTTGATGCAGTCAATGTCAGAATATTACATTTTTTGACGCTTGTTAACAATAAAATCCCGCTTTGACGTTTCGTCAACAATATAAACTTGCGATGCAATTTTCGATTTCTGGCAGTGCTGTTTTCGCTGTAATTTTGCGAAAATTGCATTTCTCTTATAGGAACTTTAACATATGAGGGAAATATTCGTGTCAATCGTTCCCGTTACTCGGCAGAGTATGCTGTGCCGAGTACGCGATGGTAGTGTAGGTATGCGCGTACGTAAGAAATGTCTGCGTGATGCGGTTCCTGGAATTTCAGATTGTCGTATCGCAGTTCCTACGCTCACACTAAATTATAAAATGTTACTGTCGGGTATTCTACAATCATTTTCGTGAAAAAAGTTTTAATTTTGAAATTCGAGAATAAAAGTTAATTGTTTGGGCCGCTTCACCAGAGATCTGAGAAAGCTTTAAAGAAAATTTTACCCACCATATTTTTTCATAAAGTATATAAAATTTTATCGACAAATTCCAAATTTGGTGAAAATATTCTAATTTTTCTTAAAGAAATGACATTTTAACTTATTTCTTGGACAAAATATTTTAGGGTAAAAATTTTAAAAACTAATTATTTCCAGGATATTAGAGGTAATTGAATGAAATTTGAATTATATAGATAAAATCTGATAAAATTTATGAAAAAAACTTTTAAGTGAAATTTTCTTCAGAACTTTCTCAGATCTCAGGTGAAGCGCCCCAAAAAATTAACTTTTTTTCGCAAATTTTAAAATTAAATATTTTGTTACTATAATGTTTCTAGAGTACCCAATAGTAACATCCTACAATTTGGTGTGGGTCCCATGCGTAGGAACTGAGATAGGACACATCTAAAATTTCAGGAACGGCCACTGTACGGGTGTGATGCACTTTAAATTTAAACAAATGTTTACTGTGCAGCACTATCACGACAAGGTATTAAGTTATGGTTAAGCTCGGGGAAATTCTGTTGTGGCAGCATATCTGTACAGTGAACGATTTCCAAATAGACGACTGCCGAACCCAATAACGTTTCTCAACGTCTTTTAGATACCGGCAGTGTTGTTCTCCATGTTGAAAACAGAGAACCACAAAGACAAGTTACTGTCCAAGATGAGGAGAACATTTTGTCCATCCTAGAACGAGATCCAGGTGTAAGTACCTACCAGGGACATTGCAAAGCAAGTTGGATGGTCTCAGATTTAGTGTTCGCTGGCACATTTTTTGTAAGAATTAAAATTTATTTTTTACGCGTTGTTGATATCCTTATAGACGGTTTTTATTTTTAAAGAGTAAAACCGACGCGGCTTCCGACAATGGATTAAAATTAAGTTAGCCGAAAAAGTTGCTGGTTTTGGACCACAGTAACATGCGATGTTGCCATGTCGTCAGAATTTTATAAACCTTTGATACTACAATAGCTCAAAACCTATAAAAGATAGGCCCCCTTATTATATGGACTTTTTGTTCCCTTCACTGAGAAAAAAGCTAATTATTCCTTATAAGAATTCTTAAACTCTTTATGCAACTGTTTAATACTATATGGGACAGCAACGCGCTTTGCTGCTTCAATACAACAAAAATTGCTAGACCGTCTTACTGTGGTAGCAATATGGTGACTTAGTCAGTACAAAATTAAAAGCATAACCAAAATACAGATTTTTAATAGGCATTAATCCCCTAGATTTTTATAGTAACCAACCTGTAATATTGGGACTATTATTTAGTTTTATAATTGTAATAATATAACTTACAGTTGTAATAAAACTGGACAACAATCATAATAACCCTTTTTCGTACCGTTATTAACCAGTACAATAGCCACTAAAATTCCGTTGTATAGTCGTTATAATACGAAATAGAAGCTTGTATAATCCAATTTTTTTGGGCTAACGAAACTGTGTCGTATGCTGTATGCATCTATCTTATTGCCTGTAATATTTGAGACTGTTACCCTTAACATTCAGTTGTATTAGGACTGCTTGTCTTATTGCTGGGGTTATTTAATACTTCGAATTGCAGCTTTAGAACTGTTTCATTAGAGTAGCAACATTTTCTCATAGGTATACAGGGTGTTATTAGTGGGTTTCTGTTAGGTGCAAATTATTGGAAAAAACTTTTTATGCAAGAAGTTCTTATAATTATAAATAGGTATAGCATATTTTAGAAATACTCGTAACTATATAGGATCTATTAAAAAAGCGTGATAATAAAAAATCATTTATATTATTAAATTTTTGGTTTCCTCTTAACATTTCAAATTAATTTTGTGAAGTGTCCAATACTTATGTAAGTTTACTTGTTTTCAAAATGTAGTCAGTTGACAATTAATCTGTTTCAGCTTTGAAGTTTCGAAAACGGTTTGAGATATCAATCAATTACTTTCCTCTCAGTTTCCATAATGTAATTTAGTACTGTATTGTCTTAGTACTGACTCTACATAGTACCAGTAGTATCACAAATAGAAAAGAACTTGATACTAGTGGTGTGAAACTTCAATTCGTTTTCCTTGTAGGATATCAAAGTTAACTTAAATTTAAGACATTATTCACAAAATTAATTTTTTCATAGACCTCGTATAATTGAGAATATTTTTAAAATATGGAACACTGATAATTAATACTTTGGTATAAAAATATTTCTCTTGTTCCAATGATTTGCACAAACAACTAAGACAACAACAACAATAAACACAAACCCACTAAGAACATCACATCACGACATCCCCAATCTGTCGAAATTTTAATTTTGAAAAGATAGGGACACACCGAAACGCAAAAAGCTCATACTTGGTCTTCTCCTAGAACCATACTAAAACGATAAACCGCCGATGGGCAATGATATTGTGCGGAAATGGTAATCCCGCCCTCTTTTGGGATTTTAAATAATAACAGATACAAAAAGATTTTTTGCAGTTGCATGACAATTTTGCAAAGGTAATAAAGCGTTGTATTATACTTATTAGCGTGTAGTAGTAAGAAATGAAATTTTTACCCTTATATGAAAGTTGTATTATGACTGGACGGCATAAGACAGAATTGTATTGGTAATGTTATTAATGCATACTGTTTATAAATGCCGTTCTAGCAATTTAGGGATTGCTGTAGTTGTTAACCTGTGTTACTACACCAATAGTTTAAATAATACTGGTTAATAAAAAAATTGTTATCCGTACAAAATAATTCTTAGCAATACTGTTTTATTAGATCATTTTCCTCAGTATAAGCCTCTATTTTACGTAAAATATTTGCACTCAACCCCTTTCACCCTGTATATGCAAAATATGCACTAGGTAAGCATAACATATTATGGTGCACCATTTTCCAAAATCTAATACTGAAACACCAATATATAAGCAAAAAAACTAATAGTATAAACCTCATGGATAGCCGCAAACATATATTTATCCGAGAATATTATTTGAAAGGCAAAATATTATTTGCATTTCATAGATTGCTGGTTTAATTAAGACTTGTAGCTAAATTCAGGGAACATAAACCACAGAAGTAAAACTATAAAAAGAAGCATTGGAGTATGACCAAACATTTATATAATATACAATCAATGTGGTCGTAATCTTTAAACAACTTACAACTGTGGCCACAAGTTATATTTTTGTCGATACTAAAAAATTTTACGCGGAATCTAGAACACGTCTTATGACTGGATCACATAAAATACATGAGCTAGATAATATAAAGATAACGTTTCTCATTTCATGAAGAGCTTGTCGTAGGAAGTCGTATCTCCATAGGAATTATTTAATTTCGATCTCGCCTAAGGCTAATCATTTTCTCAAGTATATGATTTACGTGTTCTCTACCATCCGCGTTTTACTTGGCTTATTAGCTTTGCGTTAGGAAATTGGTTTTGCCAATTTAAGTTATGTTTTATAGCCTATTATATACATATGTAGTTTCAAGAGGTGAATATGCACAATTTTAAAACATTGTGCATACAGAGAGAAAACATTTTAATTAAATTATATAATAGTTCTTTTACTTCCCCACAGCCATACATACCTAAATACATTTTTTTCTCAACTTTCGTCGCCAGAGTGTTTATTACCTGCGTATTATTATTATCCTGCCTTTGATTTTCTTTTGTAGTGTTTGCTAGTCATTTCTGTCAGCCCCACCCTCCATTTATCTTTATTATTTTCGGATAATATTGCACCCCTATCATCATACAGAGGTTTCAAAACTCATAGACTTGTTCAGCTTATCGTGTCGTACTAGTCCCTCACGCATACTGTATTCCTCATGAACTTCAGTTGCTGTCCTGTACTTCCATTCTGGTGGAAATTGTTCTTGTCAGAATCTCAATCAGTTACTTAATTTCCACTGCTACCTAAACCTCTTTTTTAAGCTAACTTTCGTTTACAGGTGCTGAAGGTACCTAGGCATTTTTCATTTCTCAAAAAGGCGGCGCATCAGTCTTTCGCCATTCCTCCAACGTACTTTACAAGTTCTGTCATTATTTCATTTTTCCCCGCGACTTTTATATTACTTTTAGAGTATGTTAATTTGTTTATAAAAATATTACTACCATTGCATCGTCTTCTGTGTGAAGATCTTGTAACTATTTAATTACAGTAGTTGTGCGTAAATGCACCGTTTGTTGCTCATTTATTAATTACTATTATTTATTTTTACGTTTTATATTATTTGTTTCGCAGACATTCTTATTACGCTCTTAATACATAAAACTGTATAAGAACTTGTCTTCTGGCTTCTTATTGGAATGTAATATGCTTGTTTATTTGAAAAATAGAAATAAGAAACTAATTTTTTAATATTTTCGTTTCATAACTTGGTAGGTTACGTTTCACTTTTTACAGTATGATTCACCATTCATTGTCATATGATTATCTCTAAGTTAAACAGGTTTTTACGATCCTAAAAGCTGCAGCATCCGATGTATTTTTACCAAATAGTAAGAAAAATTGAGGTATGTTTGAAATGCATAAATTTTAGGTTTTATAGTGCTGTAGTGCTTAAGTAATACAAGTTTAATTTTGACAGTAAAACTCCATTTTTTAAAGAATGTACCAGGTGATCCTAATGGTTTTTGCAATGTTCGCACAAAATTGTTAGAATACTTTTGCTTGCAGTAAGCTACTGACTCTGTATAGAAGCCAAAGGGTCCAGCTCTCACTCCCTCATAAGGATATTGTTTGAAATAGGTATTTTCTTTTAATATGCGAGTACAATTTTCTTTGTATAATTTTTTGCATAAATCAAAATATATTATAGATTATTTTAAGGTATTTGCTATTTAGAACTTCTAGCTGATCAGTAAAGTTGTGGCAAATTTTGGTTACATCACTCTTATTACTTACAACACGCAACGAAATAAACTCTTAAGGGACAGAAAATACCTTTAACTTAAATACCTAAATCTTGTCTTTGGTGTAATTCATAGAAATATTTCATTAAAGTTGGGAGACCTATGTCTTTGGTCATATTTCCTCCTAATAGGAGAACGATGTAGATTCACTATCTCAGTCTCTCTCTTTTTTAGTTATCTTAAGTTA
The DNA here is from genome assembly GCA_963971165.1 of Philopedon plagiatum. NCBI lineage: Eukaryota > Metazoa > Arthropoda > Insecta > Coleoptera > Curculionidae > Philopedon > Philopedon plagiatum. The sequence continues at coordinate 112,141,425 of OZ020190.1, read as the reverse complement.
ACATGTGCTGAAGGTATCTATTTATCAGGCGACGATTCAGTCTTTCGTCTTTCCTCCAACATGCTATCTAAGTTCTGCCACTATTTCATCTTTCCCCTAGACTTATAAATCTTTATTACTTTTAGAGTATATTAATTATTTTACAAAAATTTTACTACCTTTGTATCGTCTTCTTTGTGTAATCTTGTATTTCATTACAGTGGTCATGCATAAATTCGCCGTTTGTTGCTCATTTAATAATTGCTACTATTTATTTTTATGTTTTATATTATTTCTTTCACAAAAATCCTTATTACTTTTTTAATATATAAAATTGTGTAACAATTTGTCTTGGCTTCCTAGAAACTGGAATGGAATGCTTGTTTATTTGAAAAATATGAATTAGAAAATGATTTTTTAATACTTTCCTTTTATAACTTGGTAAGGTACGTTTTATTTTTTATACTAAGGTTTCACAATTCATTGTCATATGATTATCCCTAAACTGACAAATTGAATTGAACACCTCCTTAAAGTTGCAGCACCCGATGTATTTTTGCAAAATAGTAAGAAAAAATTAGGTATGTGTTAAATGCATAAATTTTAGGTTCTAAAACTGTAGTGCTTAATTAATACAAGTTTAATTTTGACAGTAAAATTCCATTTTTTTGAAATGTGCCAAGTGATCCTAATGGTTTTCGCAATGTTCCCTTAAAATTATTAGAATGATTTTACTTACAGTAAAACACTGACTCTGTATAGAAGTCAACGGGTCCAGCTCTCGCTCCCGCTTAAGGTTATTATTTGAAATAGGAAATAGGTGTTTTATCTTTTAATATGCAAATAGAATTTTCTTTGTATTTGTTATTTAAAACTTCTAGTTGATCAGCCAATTTGCAGCAAATTTTGGTTGCATCACTCTTATTACTTATAACACGCAACGAAAGAAACTCTTGACGGAAAGAAAATAACCCTAACGTAAGTATTTCAATCTTGTCTCTGGTGTAATTCACAGAAATACTTATTAAAGTAGGGAGACTTATGTCTTTGGTCATATTTCCTCCTAATAGGAGAACGATGTATTTAAGATAAAACTTTTTTAATTCTTCCTTTCAATGGGGTTGTTCAGTCATTTCGCTTTTTTAAAAAATATGTTATTATTATGACATAATCAGTCAATCGAAACACGTACACAAAAAATATTAGGATTTAAAAATCGACCAAATTCAAAAAAAATTGCTTCCCGCCTGACGTCATCCTACCAAGACCAACAAAACGTATCAATCAATATATCAAATCCAATTAAGGATATGGTAACACCGCCATGTGCTCCTTCGGCTGTTTTAGTACTATAACAGGCAATATTTATATTTTGCGTAACTTCTGTAGCATTTTTAATCTTTGAATTTTTGTTTTAGTTAGAGCTTAAGTGTATTTAAATATAACGATAAACTACAACAAAAATACTAGTAAAATCCAAAAATTATTGGAATAACCTGAGCGTGTAGTGGCTGTTTGTCCCCATCATTCAGTGAATAATGGTTACTATTTCTTTGATGATCATGCGTAAATATCCTTTTTCTACAGCTGTCCAAAAAAGTTGACTTTTTAACATTAATTTTGATGTGTGAAATAGGAAATTTGATCACCGTGCGTGAAATAGCTATTTCATGCATGGAAAAATGATTTTACGTGCTAAAAACTAAAATACCTTAAATCGATTATTTTAACTTCAGACGAGATTTCTGTGAAAACAAGACGAAAAAAGTCTTAAAAATAATTTATACTTTCACTTTAAGAAAAAAATACAAGACAATTTTCAATAAATTTTATTTATTACGTGTCTAACTTAGTACCAAATCTTAATTTATAGTACTGTTATTACAGATACCTGTATTAATTTCTGATGTCAAAGCAGTACAAAAATCGATATTTTGACGAGTTATTTCAGTTAGCTGTACTTGAGTTTCAGTCGGTAGATCCTTTAAAGTAGAAAAACTAAAATACTTTTAAAGTGATTATTTTAGCTTCAATCGAGATTTCTGTCACAACATACGAGAAAAGTGTTAAAAATAATTAATTATTTTACTTTAAGATACATTAAGACAATTTTCAATAAATTTTATTTATTACATGGCTAACTTAGTACCAAAACTTAAATTTATAGTACAGTTATTATTACAGCCACTTTTTTTATTTTTCCTTGAATCTTTTTTATAGGATTCAGCAACTATAGAAGACTTTCATCATCCATGACGCATCAAGACAATAATATCAGCTCCAGCAACAACTAGAAGGGTGGCTAATGTGCGCCGAAAACAGTGACCTGTGTAAAGGTCTTGCGTAGGTTTGCTTAGGTTGATTGATGATAACCTCAAATATTTGACAATTATCTCGGCATTTCCCCAATTTTGTTAACACCGACAATTTGACATATGCATTGTCTGTATTTATATCTTAAAAGGAAGCGGTTAGTTCTAAGAATAGCTGGTCGCAAAGAAGCATATTTCTTGTAAATATTAATATATTTCAAATTGGTAAGTTGCCAAGTTCGTTTGGTGTGGGTTTTTGTGTCAGCAAGTCATTTTAATTAATTCTTCTCGTCAGCATATTCCAAATATAAGCGCTACCTGAAATAAAACATAATATTTAGTTAAATAAATAAATAACTGATTTACTTAGTATAAATAAAATATTTGAATGGTGCTGGCTTCTACTTGATGGAAATTCATTACAAAATTTATTTGAAATAAAAGACAAACTATGTCTGATTTCCACATTTATTTTCTTATCCTCCAACGCGTTTCGCTACACTGTAGCTGTATCGAGGAGTTACAACTGAATGAAAATTTAAACTATCTAAATATTTATATAATCTATTACTTAGGTAGGTAATTAGGGAAAACCCACAGAGCTTATTTTTGAATATGGTCAATATTGAAAAGGTTTAATAAGTGGGAGGTATTTACCTCTGTTTGGTCGTTCAAAAGCAGGCCTGTGTTTTTGTGTCGGTTAATTTCTAAACTTTCGTACAAATTAAGTTTATGGCTTTTGTTTAACGTATGAAGAATTTTAAAGTTGTCATTAAAAATATAGTTTTCTTCTATGATATGATTAGAATAGGTAGAGTCATTTTTTTGATGTAAAAAACTTCTTTTATGTTCACTAATTCTAGTTTTAAATGATCTACCGGTTTGACCTATGTAAATTTTGGACACGATCCACAGTTCAATTGGTATACACCTGTTTTATTATAATAAAACAGGTGTATGCTGAATTTAATTACACTTCCTTAATTTAAAAAAACATTCTTGATAAAATAAATTTTATGTATGAAAGCTGGAGGAGGTCTAAAAATAATGTAATATTATTATTTGGATTTCCTGCTTTTTCAAACCTAATGGAAATTTTCAAGGGAATTTTGCAGTTAAACTTAAGATTTTATTTTTGTGCGCGTTTGATTTAAAGTATTTCTGACTTAATTATTTCTGCCATTTATACGTTTTCCAAACATTTTTTCAGCGGAATATGTTTAATGCTTAAAACAATACAACATACAAGTTTTAAAAAGAATTTTTTTAACATCCCTTAATTTAAACATTACCTCTTAGTTCTTGTACTTTTAATGTTAACAGTTATTCTGTTACTTCGGCAATTTGTTCCCAACCCAACCCAACCCAACCAAGCGCGCAAGTGACCAACAGCCGAATTTCCAACCCTTCCATCAAACTTGCTATAGTGCAAACGTGCTATATGTGCTTGCTACAGTAGAAAGTGTGTGCTGACCTGAAAGTAGTAGCCATATTACTTGGATTTCACGGTGGATTCACTAAGTACTGCTGTTTTCTCTGTATGTGGGATAGTAGAGCTACTGATAAACACTACTTGATAAAACATTGGCCAGATAGCTCTGAATTTGTATGCGTCAAAGCGAATGTGAAGAACGTACCTTAAATTGATCCACCTTCACTGCACAATTTGCTAGATGCTTACAAAGAGATGCTATGCAGAATGTCGCACAAGATCCATTTTCTTGATTTGCATTTTGATTTGTTTTCCTCCAGTGATTTCAAGGTCGCTGAAATGCAGCCTTGTTAGGCGATTACTATTCTAAGTCTAAAGAGAGAGGATTATTCGTCCCATAATCTTAATCTGGTGAAATTATTTGTTTCTAAAAATTTGAAAAGTTGGTATCGATACATTTAAATCAGCTTTATTACTTTGTTTTTTTTTTTGCTGTTGACTGTACCTAATTCTTTAGAATTCTTAATAAAGCAAGTTCATAAAATAAAGGTCGATTGAAGATTGAAGATGAAGATCGATTTTTCTTTCGATGTGTAACGCAGTGTAAATCTTTATTTTTAATTATGCTATATAATACATTTTCCACAGAAATACGAAAATATACAGCATCAAGGGAAATGACGTCATGAAAGAACTAGTAATTTACATCTGCTAAACTCTTTACAATAGTCCTTAATAAATTATGGTTCTAAATTCATCAGCATTTATTTAACTTTGCATTTAAACAATTTAGACTACTTTTAGAATTCCAAATTCTTTAAAAATCCTTCTATATCTTTTATTGAAATACATTTTTTCAATATTCTTATTACTCTGTTTTGAAATATAAATATTTTTTCTATTAAGTATTACATCCCCAAAACATTATTCAGTACTTCCATATCGATTCAAAATTTTCGTAATATATTATATTTATACTTTATCCTTATTTTCCCACATCCTTAATTCCGTGGAAAACCTAATTTAGCTTTTGCATTTAATAAATAAATTTAGTTCAATTATTGTGCCCCAAATACATTCTAATAAGCCCTTTTCTTTATAAATTTCTAAACAAGAACTAAGATTTAAATTCATGGCACAGTGTCTTACACGTGTCAATTTACATCCATTTGTTGCTAAATAACACCGGTGTGCAGTAGAGAATCCGATCAATTTTCAAATTAGATAAGTTCTAAATAAATATAAAATTCTTTTTTAAAGCGGCTAATTTCCTACATTTTATTTCTGCAAGTGATGAATTTTAAACACAATCAAATTTTTCCTATAACTGTTGCATAACTCATCGGAACCCAAACAATCATTTTAAAAAATAAATGTTAGATAGACATAAGCAAAAGGATATCCCCAACTGACTGGAGTAGCTTATTTTAGGATCAGTTTCTGGCCATCGGTAGAATAAACTTGAGCTAATATAGTTGACGCAATGAATACTAAAGTCTATTTATTTCCAAGGTAGACCGATGTAAATATTAACCGTACACCTCATAGTCAGACGATCTCGTCGAGCCTCCACCAGCTTCTTATTCGTATTGGCCGATCGGACATTAAATTGAAAGAGGCGGGCCAGACAGCTATCGGCGGTATTTCGCAGGATTGTAATTAGGCTGCAATTAGTGAACAAGGCTTGCTATTATTCAACTTTTTTTCGAGTTTTGACTTGTTTTGTACTTTTAATTTTTTGCGCTGATTTTTTAGTCGCTGTTTTCTTTGTTCAGTTGTCAACGCTGACAATTATTTTAGTTTTTATTCAGTTGTAAACAGTTTTGTTTGTTCACCACTTTACAGTTTTCTATAATATAACACTGTATATTCTCAATACGGCCCTGTTCAATTTCACCGTTTGAACTGATCACTTGTAAGCAGCGTGCATCTGTTTTTATTCGGTCTATCTTCGAAATAAATAGACTTAAGATTATTTTTTAAATCCATAAAGTTAAATATAAATTAGTTTTTCTTTGTTTTGAAAATACATTTTAAGATTTATTTTAAATTTCCTTTCTATTTTGCTTTTATTTATAACCGGTCAGGTGTTACATAAAAAATATAGCACTTTAAACAGGAAATACTATTTTTTTCCTAAAAAAATATTGTAAATCATTTCGTTCTATAAGGGCAGAATAAGATAAACGAGAAGTCGTTGTAATTTAAATATAATCTTTTTATACGCCCACAATAAGTCTAAAATGATAAATGTCCATGCAAATAGAACGAAACACATCAAAAGTCGAATTTAAATATCGAGATAATATCGAAACTGCTAGAACATTTGTTTCCGCATATTAAATGGGATGTCTACACTCCTACAAGACGATTTTTACAGGAACGGCTTGTTGATTTTGCCCACGGTAAAATTATTTATTAGAAGCTCAAACAATATTTGCGAAAGTTGCAAATTTACAGAGCTGCACCTGTAGACAAAGTTGATCCCGTAGGGGCGAGCGCATTGCAGAACGCTCGGCTGGTCACATGTTGGACCGTACTTTAAAATTTAGTATATTTTTATATAACTTACGTATGTATGCTTTTATATTGTATTAATTCACCAATGTTTATTTAAATTTGCTGTCAAATAATGTTAATAATAACGTAAAAAAACTCACAAATAAATAAAACGCTGTTCATTATCTGGCTGGCTTTTCACACAGAAATGCCAATAGCTTCAACCCAATTTTGGTTGTTTAGTTGTCATCAACTAACAGCTGGAAGCAGTGCCTCGTCGGGACCTACTTTGAACAATCTGGTTGGCGCCAAATGCCTACAAACTTATGTTTTAGCTCGAGTTAGACAGCGTCAGATAGTGCAGGCAACAAGTTCTACGTATTTATAAATAATATGTGTCAATAATTTTGCCTAAATAGTGATAAAAAATGTTAAGCAGGTGTCAATAATTAAATACTAAGATAATTCTCTAGATTTAAATCCCTTTTCATTAGAGGCCCGTACCACCGTAGTATTCCAAGAAAATTCCGGAAAGACGAGTATGGTGTACGGTGTACGGGCATACGATGAGGAGAAAAATAGTTCTGTTTACCAAAGGGAACGGCAATAGAAATAAACGAAAGGAGAGGTGGAAGAAGACCAAAACAGAGATGGGTGGATGGAGATAAAGATGATTTAAGGAAAAAAGGTTTACCAGGATATTACAGTTAGAAAATTGCACTTTAACTTTACTCATAAAATTTTACTTTTATAATTCCTTTTGTGCCCAAAGATTTCATTTTAAGATTTTAGAAACTGTTTTTCAGCTTAATTAGTAATCAATTAATGATATTGTAAACTGTATCTTAAACTTTCTATGATATTCCTTGCTTAGAGGAAATGATGATACTGTGTGTTCGATAGATGTTTAAGTAGATTTTTATGGTGGAGTTTAAGGTAAACCTGTTTAACCTTTGTTTGTAAATTTTGATGAACAGGTGTTTACCTGCTAACAGTCTCATTTAGTGAACCTACATCACCAGTATTGATCTAAACATAGATATTTTTGAAGGTATATACATATTTTGAACTTTATTTATGACATTGTTTTCTAGGTTGATAATACATGATGGTTGGTCGCTAAATTTCGTTTTAGCTAATTGTAACCAGATTTCAGTTGAATTTTTATTATAGATCGCTTTATTTTAAACTGACTTTTATATACTCTAAAATATATTGATAGAAGTCAGCTGTATTTTATATAGATCACTTTCAGGTCGATGACATTGACAGTTGGTTTTTAACAAGGAAGCCGGAGTGCCTATCTTTAGAGTTAGTGGTCTTCTCGTACAAATCAGCCCCATTCTTGCCTATAAAGATGACCAACTTCCGGCGAATTAGGGTATTTTTGTTGGGCAATTTGGTTTTTGGACAGAGTGGCCAAGAAATGGAAAGAACTAAAATTGCTCTGAGAAGTGGGCTAAATGACACAGGAAATGTTACAATAAAATATTATTTCTCCACAACCATTAAAGAATGTAGAAATTCCGAAATCATTTTTAATAATAGAACATATACATTCTTACTCTTGAGTTATAATATTTATTCTGAAACACTTACTTCTTATGTGTTTCGCATGTATTTTCATTCCATAACAAGGTACGGTATGAATATTCTGTAATCGAACCAAACGACATAGATTGCCGTGGATTTCAAAATTGTCAGTGACAGATGCAAATGGTGGCGGCGTCATAATTTTTGTCAGAAAAGCTTCAATTGAAATGAAATAATGAGTGAAAAATCGAATGTATCAGATATAGAATTTGACATTCATTCATTTGATTCATACTTTCTGGTCGTAGAGAAAATATAGTCTGTTACTCAGTTAGAATGAAAAAACTCAATACTCGTGGTTCCTCACCCTCGCTAGCGCTCGCGCTCAGAATTTTCCACTCGTATCGAGTTTTTTCATTCTAGCCTTGTTACAGAATATACTATTCTAAGTTTAGATTCAGAAAGTTCTGATGAAAGAAAATTTTAAAATATTAACAAAATTTTTGCAAAATAGAGATTAAAAACGAGAAAGTTTATCAATTTTTTAATGAAAACTGGTGAGAAGAGTTCATGGTAGTTGACTTTGCATAATTAAATGATATTTTTTAATTATTTAGGTTGGTTCGAAATGTTATGAAACCTTTTTAGGAGGCGATGATTATAAACTTAACCATAATTTTTAATTCTAAGTAACATTTACTTATTAGATTTTGCTCTAAAGTAAAAATTAAAATATTTCTGTATTAGGACAATTTTGAATTTTTCCATTTTGTGGTCGCTCTGTACATGTCATCTCCAGTTTTATTATGTTAATATTATTTATCAGGAAACAGAACCTTTTTTATAGAATAAAATGAAGAGTAAAGCATTTTTATATCCATTTGAAGAAACCATTTTCAGACACGTCGTATATCTAAAATCAAAGAACCATACTATGTAGCATCAGACACTATAAAGAATATAGACGAACACTGGCGTGCACCGATGGCGGGTCTACTTTGAGACATTTGAGTGGGTTTACTGGTTTGGTTGGGTTTATTCAAACCAGCAACATGTAATTTCAACAAATAAAATATAAAAAAAAATCTAAGCTCTATTCTTTTCCTTTTTGCCTATTATTTCTTACACCTGTCTCACCTGTAATTGTTTTCTAAATAACGTTTAAAATATAGTAAACCCATTTTGGTTTAGATTAGATTGTTTAGCTGTAGCTCAGTAAAAGTTAAAGTTGGTATATAATCTATTTAGAATTTTATTAGCTTAAAAACCCACCATTACAGGTATAAAGGGTAGAATTAAATCTTGATATTCATGTATTTTTAAACAATGATTTATTTTATTACTAATATTTTTGTAGACTTTAAACTAATTTTTTAACTATTAGAAATGAAGTATAATCTTCAAAAAGAACCAAATCCGTTTGGGTGTCATTAATTTGCTATGCCATGGAAAATATAAGATTCTAAAATAAATTTGACCAATGCCTCACTTGAGGGGTGGAAATATAGTAGACTAATTTATTAAAACACGTTGGTACTGATGACCGATGTTGGTACACGTTTCTAAAAACCTATGGTTGAAAATCAGCGACCAACATTTAATGCTAGTAGCCAATAAAATGTTAGCCGCTGAAATTTAATAGCCTTTTTAGAAACGTGTACAAATGGATTCGCCAGCGACTCGAAAAGTATACATCCGCGGGCCTTTGTTTCAATAACACCGGCACACAAAATAAAAAAAGTGGTCTGTACATTTGACCAGACCCATCTATCTATATGTATTTTGATGCACTGAATCCAAATCCGAAGTCCGTTTGGCCCGTACACCCTCAAAATTTTGAATAAATTGCGAAAAAACGCTGAAAATGGCTAAAAATTGCGAAAAATTGCAGTTATGAAAATGAATAAAATTGTATTGAACTATATCAAGTATATGTATTTTGATGCGCTGAATCCAAATTCAGAATCTGTTAATCTCGTTCATTCATATATTTATCAAAAATCGTAAAAAATAGCAATGAAGTAGCAGAAAATAGCAAAAAATAGTATTGTTCTAACGTACCAATGAGGATTTTTATTACGCATGTGGGAGTGATTGACATTATACTCTACAGAAGCCAAGTTACCCACTAATGTAGAGCTGAAGTCGCTTGATGACGACGCCTGCGGGCCTGCTTTCTCACCCTGACCAGACGCCGATACTGGGGTTCCGAATCCCTGCATCGTAAAGCACTTATCGCTTGTGCCTGCCATGACGGCATACACGCCGTTAACCCAGGACTCTGCCAGACGGTTCTGTTGCCCACCGTCACCACGTGGTGCCCTGCAGATACCCTGGTTACAGACACAAGCAATCAGTCCTCCGAAGTTGAATTGAAATTTCTAGCTACACCCGCACACAAAAAAGCTGTCTGTACATGTGACCTGACCCATCTATCTATATGTATTTTGATGCGCTGAATCCAAATCCGAAGTCCGTTTGGCCCGTACACCCTTAAAATTTTGAGTAAATTGCGAAAAACTGCTAAAAATAGCTAGAAATTGCAATTCAACTTCGGAGGACTGATTGCTTGTGCCTGTAACCAGGGCACCTCCACGTGGTGATGGTGGGCAACAGAACCATCTGGCAGAGTCCTGGGTTAACGGCGTGTATGCCATCATGGCAGGCACAAGCAATAAGTGCTTTAAGATGCAGGGATTCGGAACCCAGTATCGGCTTCTGGTCAGGGTGGGAAAGCAGGCATGCAGGCGTCGCGCCGTCATCAAGCGACTTCAGCTCTATATTAGTGGGTAACTTGGCTTCTGTAGAGTGTAATGTTACAAGAAATCACTCCCACATGCGTAATAAAAATCCTCATTGGTACGTTAGAACAATACTATTTTTTGCTATGTTCTGCTACTTCATTGCTATTTTTTACGGTTTTTGATAAATATATGAATGATCGAGATTAAGAGATTCTGAATTTGGATTCAGCGCATCAAAATACATAAGAAACATACTTGATCTAGTTCAATAAAATTTTATTCATTTTCATAACTGCAATTTTTCGCAATTTTTAGCTATTTTCAGCGTTTTTTCGCAATTTACTCAAAATTTTGAGGGTGTACGGGCCAAACGGACTTCGGATTTGGATTCAGCGCATCAAAATACATATAAATAGATGGGTCTGGTCAAATGTACAGACCACTTTTTTATTTTGTGTGCCGGTGTAATTGATCCCCCATAGAAAGAATTACGCAAAACCTCATTTATTTCACGTAAGTCACAAACGTTTGATTGAAAAACTGTCATTCAAACATCTTTCAGACATTCCTTTAAGGTCCAACAACTATAATTATTCCCATTTTAGTTAAATTTTAACGATAGAAGTTGATGGGCAGTAAAAGTGACAACTTCTGTGGCGTGTCTTTAAGTTTAGCTCAGAAACAAACGAAAATATGCTCTCGAAATAAAAAACTAAGAATATTAAAAGCTTTAATATTTGTTACATTGCTCCTGTGGCTAATTTTTTACTACGCCCTGTACAATATATGAACTAAAGCATAATCTCGACACCATTAACGGGCATACCTATAAACGTGGGCAATATCTTTTTTGTTTGGACTAGGTAATTTTTCGTTTTAGAGCGTGACAAAACTTTAGCAAAAATAAATTTCAAAAAAGGTTACTGCTGTAACCTAAGTAATACGAGTACCAATTGTCTATTTTTAACCCTCTCTTATCATATAAAAAACTGTACAAATAAAGTTGCTGACCCTTAGATCAAAGTATTTATCGATCTTATACACATACGTACATTTTCGGAGCCCCAATCGTAATTTCAGCAACTATTTTAAAACTAAAATAATCATAAAAGTAAATTATTTACACACTCTTAAATCTTCCGTATTAATTGCCCCCTTACCTTGTTGCGATATTTCAGAGACATAATAGGACGGAGAGCATGTGGAGGTAAATTCGTCAGTACCATTAATTAAAGTGTATATGCGTATAAAACGGTGGCGCCCCGTAGATAAAATATTGTGAACTGCGTTGTGTATCGACCGAAAATACCCCTAAACAAAAATTGGTCAAACGTCTTCTGCTGATGTAAACCCACAAATAAATCTATTATACATGCAAATGTGTGACGTCTCGCGGCTTTGTTAAAAATGTCATTCTCGAAACCCTCTCGAAATTTGCAAGCAACATATATATATATATATATATATATATATATATATATATATATATATATATATATATATATATATATATATATATATATATATATATATATATATATATATATATATATATATATAACCCGTAGGCGTTATCATGTCATAGTGTGGTTAGTAATATTCAGCATTTACTGTAGTGAACGATGTTACTTTAATACGTACGTATCTATCTATACATGTATGATTACAAGAAACGAGAATAAAATGCGGGCTAACTTCCTTTATACAGTGGCGGTCCTTTGACAGGGCCTTAATCTCCCATCTGAATTATACTTCTTCCGTTTTGATTCCATGAATGATTATTAAAATTAATTACTAAAATGCCCTTTACATTTCAGTGAATGATGACGATGGTCTTTTGTGTTTTTCAGAATTTTAACTCTTTTCACCCTACTGAGTTCTTTCTTCAAGAAGTTAATTTTTATACTACAGCATGTAAAGTACTAACTTTGCGCACGTTGTACAGCGCGTAAAGTGTTACCGTACGCACTATTGAGAAAAGTGAAATATTACATTAGTACGCAAAATTTATTGTTTCAGGGTATTTTTTACATGTATTTAAAACTACTTGAAACAAGTAATTACACTAAAATTTGGTGTCTCTAAATTTACTAATAGCAAAGATATTTGCCCATACTAAGACTTTTCGGACACCCTGTCTAGATGGCGACAAAACGATAGATTAGTTTTTTATATAATTATGTAATTTGCAAGAATTTTACAAAAATATACCAAAATGAACACTAATATGTGTTTGTTAATAATGTTTATCCACCTTTATTATCAAAATGAATCAGTGTGTGACGTCTCGTGGCTTTGTTAAAAATGTCATTCTCGAAACCCTCTCGAAATTTCCAAGCAACAAATTTTCTCTCATATGAAATTATATCTGAAAAATACTAAATTTGAAACGCCGAGTATAGAATTTTGTGATTGTTCATATTTATTAAGAGAATTTATTTTTTTATCATGGGTTTCTAGTACTTAAAGGTTTTTTTTGTAATAATCTCAGTAACATATTCACGGAAGACAAATAGGGTGAAAGCAATAGAATTTCGGAGTAACACCAATTTTATTTTTTAAAATAGAAAAAGTTTTATTTTATATTCTAAATAAAAATTTATATGCTAAATAAAGAATGTTTAGTTTTTAATAGGATATTTAAACATTGAAAAATTTGCTGGATGGACCATTTCAAATTACCAAGTTGATTACCATGGTATACAAAAAAGTAAGACCGATAATCATATTTTAACTAATAAAGTTAGCGCATCAAGAAACACACATTTTAATGATTAATAAAACCCCACACCTGACACCAATTTTATATGTCACTGATTGAATTTGCAACAATAATACAATACGTGGGTTCTTATAAATTTATCTAGATCTTAGTTAATATGATAAAGACGGCGTTTACCTCCTGTGACTCTCGTACTGCTCCAAACGAAAGGGAACGAAAGATAATGGAGTTAGTACGGTTATTCATTCTCTACAATTACTCAAACATCAATCTTGCAGCCCATCTAGAAGGTCGTAGTTGTCACCATTTAAAGAGCAAAGTACTAGAAGATTCTCGAAATTCTGCATAAACTGCACGATGTTTAGCGAACATCGTTTACGGACCAGCGTAACTTTTTTTCTTTTTAAAGTCCCTAAAATATTTATTTTTCTAATATTTATTGATTTAAGTTCCTTATATCAGAGCTAAATTAAAGCAAGAAGAGTGGTGCAAATAGTGGGCTGTGCAGCGTCAAGTATGCTTGGGTACCATGGGATACGGCAATTACAACAAACCGAACATAAACATAATGGCGCGGATTTTTAAAAACGCAGACTTTATCTTTTAATTTACCTGAACACAAAAATATAAAATCAGGAAATAATCTAAATATAAACCACTCGAGCTAGTTTTAGCACGTAAATTTCATGTAAGTATATTTTCCTTAAACTTTTGCCTTTAACCAGATAATGTTCTCGACTTAATAATTTGCAATAAAAGCCCTCGACCGTTGGTCTCGGGCTTTCATTGTCAAATTCTTATATATATATATATATATATATATATATATATATATATATATATATATATATATATATATATATATATATATATATATATATATATATATATATATAACCCGTAGGCGATATCATGTCATAGTGTGGTTAGTAATATTCAGCATTTACTGTAGTGAACGATGTTACTTTAATACGTACGTATCTATCTATACATGTATGATTACAAGAAACGAGAATAAAATGCGGGCTAACTTCCTTTATATAGTGGCGGTCCTTTGACAGGGACTAAGTCTCCCATCTGAATTATACTTGTTCCGTTTTGATTCCATGAATGATTATTAAAATTAATTACTAAAATGCCCTTTACATTTCAGTGAATGATGACGATGGTCTTTTGTGTTTTTCAGAATTTTAACTCTTTTCACCCTACTGAGTTCTTTCTTCAAGAAGTTAATTTTTATACTACAGCATGTAAAGTACTAACTTTGCGCACGTTGTACAGCGCGTAAAGTGTTACCGTACGCACTATTGAGAAAAGTGAAATATTACATTAGTACGCAAAATCTATTGTTTCAGGGTATTTTTTACATGTATTTAAAACTACTTGAAACAAATAATTACACAAAGTCAAAATGAAATTAGGATGTAAAATTATTTTTCCTATTGTATAATACAAATCAAATTTTATACAAAATAAATTGGAAAATATTAATGTATAATAACTAATTATTAAATAAATAAATTCGACATATATCTACAAATAAAATACAATTTAGCAAAACAGTTTTCACCAAAATTTTAAATGTAAAATACATCCAATTTGTTCTGGAAACCCATAACCAATGATTTTTATTATAAATTCGAAAAAAAAATTTATCCAGTGTATGTTGTAACAAATACAACACACTTTTCATGCCGTGGTATAAATTACAAAGACAATTATTATTATCACAAACTGTTCAATTTCCAAACTGACAATTTTCCTAATCCTACTCTGAGTATTGAAAATGAATTATGAGGGACAAAATTACAAGGGCGATATCAGAAAATAAATGTGCAGCGTAGCCATTTTTAGGACGATTATCTTCAGGCTAATGTTAGTTTTGATGTTTACAACAGAAATATGGAATCGCTAAAGAGGTTAAGCTGGTTACGGTCGTCGAGGTGTTACAATCATTGTGATCACCTGCAAGAATCAGGCTGAATGACAATATTTCCGTCTATTGTAGAAACTTTCGAATTATTGTTATGTTATAAAATACAAATTTAACCCGATGACACAATGACATGCATAACCAACATTTCGTAACATTTCACGCTAAACCTGTTTCCTGTTTCATGAAACACAAACAACCTTATTTACAAAGCATTTTTAATTTAGCCATTCTAGTTGATCAGGTTTGATAACTTTTGGCTGTGAAATTGTTTATGTGTCATTCAATACTTGTACAGTGTGCCGAAGCGAGTTTGCATTACATTTTTATGGGGAAGGACTTTCTATTAAATTTTTTCATAGGTTAAATCACGATAGCTTTGAATTTTACCGGGTAAATTTCGCATAGGTGGTTTTCGAAAACTTTTGCTTCTAAAATATTTGAGACTTAAGAATTTGACAATGAAAGCCCGAGACCAACGGTCGAGGGCTTTTATTGCAAATTATTAAGTCGAGAACATTATCTGGTTAAAGGCAAAAGTTTAAGGAAAATATACTTACATGAAATTTACGTGCTAAAACTAGCTCGAGTGGTTTATATTTAGATTATTTCCTGATTTTATATTTTTGTGTTCAGGTAAATTAAAAGATAAAGTCTGCGTTTTTAAAAATCCGCGCCATTATGTTTATGTTCGGTTTGTTGTAATTGCCGTATCCCATGGTACCCAAGCATACTTGACGCTGCACAGCCCACTATTTGCACCACTCTTCTTGCTTTAATTTAGCTCTGATATAAGGAACTTAAATCAATAAATATTAGAAAAATAAATATTTTAGGGATTTTAAAAAGAAAAAAAGTTACGCTGGTCCGTAAATGATGTTCGCTAAACATCGTGCAGTTTATGCAGAATTTCGAGAATCTTCTAGTACTTTGATCTTTAAATGGTGACAACTACGACCTTCTAGATTGGCTGCAAGATTGAGGTTTGAGTAATTGTAGAGAATGAATAACCGTACTAACTCCATTAGCTTTCGTTCCCTTTCGTTTGGAGCAGTACGAGAGTCACAGGAGGTAAACGCCGTCTTTATCATATTAACTAAGATCTAGATAAATTTATAAGAACCCACGTATTGTATTATTGTTGCAAATTCAATCAGTGACATATAAAATTGGTGTCAGGTGTGGGGTTTTATTAATCATTAAAATGTGTGTTTCTTGATGCGCTAACTTTATTAGTTAAAATATGATTATCGGTCTTACTTTTTTGTATACCATGGTAATCAACTTGGTAATTTAAAATGGTCCACCCAGTAAATTTTTCAATTTTTAAATATCCTATTAAAAACTAAACATTCTTTATTTAGCATATAAATTTTTATTTAGAATATAAAATAAAACTTTTTCTATTTTAAAAAATAAAATTGGTGTTACTCCGAAATTCTATTGCTTTCACCCTATTTGTCTTCCGTGAATATGTTACTGAGATTATTACAAAAAAAAACCTTTAAGTACTAGAAACCCATGACAAAAAAATAAATTCTCTTAATAAATATGAACAATCACACAATTCTATACTCGGCGTTTCAAATTTAGTATTTTTCAGATATAATTTCATATGAGAGAAAATTTGTTGCTTGGAAATTTCGAGAGGGTTTCGAGAATGACATTTTTAACAAAGCCACGAGACGTCACACACTGATTCATTTTGATAATAAAGGTGGATAAACATTATTAACAAACACATATTAGTGTTCATTTTGGTATATTTTTGTAAAATTCTTGCAAATTACATAATTATATAAAAAACTAATCTATCGTTTTGTCGCCATCTAGACAGGGTGTCCGAAAAGTCTTAGTATGGGCAAATATGTTTGCTATTAGTAAATTTAGAGACACCAAATTTTAGGGGTTGATTTATTAAAAACTGTACAACACGTGTTTAAACATTTATTTTCCTTCCTTTCAACTTCTATGAAGTTTCGAGTTAATAGGATCATCTAATATTTTTTTTCCATACAAAGTTTGAACCCCTGTTTCACCTCCTTAGGGGTTGAATTTTGAGAAACCCCGTTCCGTATGTTATATAAGAAACCTGTGTGCAAAACTTCAAGTTTCTATATCCTGCGGTGTGGGCTGTGCGTTAATACGTCAGTCAATCAGTCAGTCAGTCACTTTTTTCTTTTATATATAGAGATAACGATGAACTACAACTGAAATAAAACCCAAAAATCATAATTCATGTAGTAGTTTGCTGCTCCCGTCATTCGGTGAATTATGGTTAATATTTCTTTGATGTTCATGGGTAAATATTTTTTTTCGGGAATAAAACATTATACGTTGGCTTTTTCCAGTTCTCCTAATATTTCTGTGTAATAGTTTAGTATAAACATTGGCTTTTTTATAATTTAGTTTAATAACATAACCTCGATGACCAACCCGCAAAGTTTTTGCAGTGGTGCCACCACTTAATTTATTTCTTAAATTTGGGTCACCCTTCGTGGGACTACGTCACCAGAGGTCATCTCCCCGTTTTATAATAATATCTCGTCGTAAATCTTAATTTTTGGACAAGCAAGAACTTTTAAGAAAGATTTTTTTTCGTATTTGGTCCATTTGTCTTCTTATCAACCTCATCCATGAACATATTGTAGACTATTATAAGATAAAGTTACTAGCAATGCAGTGTTAAATAAGTGCTTCTAATAATTTTGATGATTTCTTTTTTGCCCGATCTGTAAAAATGTGTAAAAAAAGTATGTGTGTAGGTATGTGTTCTTTAAGCTTATCACCACTATGCTAAATTAATTTTATGGGTATAAATATGAAATAATTTAGTTTTGTAATGAATTAGTGGAATTTCCTAAGCACGTCATTACGAGTACAAATCCAAATATGTAATTTTGAGGAAAATTACTAGGATAATTTATTACTTACAACTAGAAAAGCCGCCATTTGCACAAGTTTATTATTATAGTTCTACTTCCTTTTATACATCTTTGCTGGCATTCTTCATCTAGATGCAAGATCGATTTGCTTGCATCCATTGGTTTAATTATAATGGCTTTATTGGTGAACGTCAACTAGGCGTAATATTCTTCATCAATGGTGGTCATACGGACGTCATGCAGATTCATGTTTTCTGTTTGATGGGCTAGTCGCAAGTTCTGGAATTTCCTCCATTCTTTTAATAAGATGTCTATCTGATCTGAAAATAAGAAACACTTTTTTACTACAACTTAGGCGGATCAGTGATATACGTACTTTTTTCATGTTTATAGCAAAGATGGCAAAAAAGAGAATCAGGGTTGCTCCAGGTCCAATACAAATCCGTTCTAGACTGATCTCCAATCTGGTACTAAATATGGCTTTTTGATACTAAACACCATTTTTCCTTGCGCATTTACCATTTCATAAAAATTCATCAAGTGACGTCAGATATTTTTTAAAGCACTCGACGCTGTTTGGTGACCAATTCTTAAATTCATTCACTTATCATTTTGCACGGAATTTTTAACAGCCATGTGATCAATCGTATTGTCAACAACAATTAGTCACGTACATTTAAAAACGGCCTCAAGTGTATATTCAGTTGCCTATACTTACAACACCTAACCCGAATCGTTCGAATGTGATGTATATAGAGGATATTTGTTATTTGCATAGAGTTCGTTTTTTGACTATAGTATACTTGTAGGAAGTTATTTTTACTAAACACTAAACTTTCTTTAAAACTACCCTTTACGTATTGTATTGTACCAATGGGCAAGAACTGCAAGTGCTGGGAACAATCTTTTTCCTCTTGTGCCAAGAACAGCCAAAGTCAGAAGGAAGCAGGGCAAAGTTAATTTAAAAATTTGTATAATATATGTTAGTATTGCTAAATTCAAGTAAGCATATTTTTATGGTTTATTAAATTCTAATAAAAGTTTGAAAGCAAATTTGAAAATATTTTTATTTCGTAATAAAAAAAGAAAATAAATGGATAAAAATAACCACCTTAAATATTTAATTTATATAGATAATACAAAAGAAATATTCTAGATTTATTTGGTTTATATGTGTTGGAGAAACCCAACCGTTCGTTTAATTCTATAACTCTATTTGGATTCTAAATAATCCCCTTCAAATAAACAAGCTCAAACTTGTCTCCTTTGTAAATTTAACTTGCATAAAAACTCGCAGTTATCGGCAAAATATAAAGATTATTTGGGCTAAAATATCTTAAGAAAATCTTTCTTTTAATGTAGCTCTTCTAAAGCACTGACACGTTGCCGGCGACCGTCAAAGGCTTAGTTTCCTTTGAAGATTTCTTATGTCTTAGTTTTATTACGTACCGTGCTAAAAATATAGTTCTAGTAAATGAAAAAGATGGCCAGTAACCATGACCACAAGTATCAACCCCTTTACGTCTCTTGGCCGTGCAGCGTATCTAGTTCGGCCTCTTCCTAATGTTTAATGGTCAGAAAAGATTTACGTCATCGCGAAGGCGACTATGACTGGTCGGGCGGAGCGCAAAAAAGGTGGTCCATATCACTTCGACTTGTTTCCCGTCGGGAAGACGACTTCAGTCCAACAACTACCATAAGGAAAGACTGTTGCGCCCCTTGGTGCAACAGAATCGCGAAGGTCAAGTAAGACCAAAATTAAATCAGTGCGGGAAAAACTCCCCCTTTTTCTCTTAGGCATAGTCATGTAAATCAGCGCGGGAAAAACTCCCGCCTTTTCTCTTAGGCATAGTCCTGTAAATCAGTGCGGTAAAAACTCCACCTTTTTCTCTTAGGCATGGTCCTGTAAATCAGTGCGGGAAAACTCCCCCTTTTTCTCTTAGGCATAGTCCTGTAGATCAGTGCGGGAAAAGCTCCCCTTTTATCTTAGGCATAGTCCTATATTTCATTTTATAAAATAAGGAAAGTCAGAATAAATATACGACAATAACATCTCGTATCTCGTAATAAGAGAATGTGAAGAATACACGTCATATTTTTGTTAATGTCAAGAATGATGGTTGTGCATATTTACCAGAAATAAATACCGATTGTTTAGTGAAATTGATGTCTTTTACTGTTACAAGTCGCGGCTGCCAGAGATCGCGCATTCAGATGAAGCTGAACCAGCCTCCTATGGAAATATTTTACAGTAAGGTGGAGGTAGGGTTAAAATAGAGCCTTATCCATCCAATATGCATACTGCCTATTTGCACTATTGCAAATAAATATTAAGACTGCCCCATATAAGGGCCATCTTCTTGTCACTGCTTATTGTTAAACAACAGTAAACAAAAATATAAATAAAATATATAACGGTATGTACTATCAACATCGAGCTAGCATTATTTTTTCCTAGATATTTTCTTATTATATTAAAGGGTTTCCTAAATCCATTTCAATGTTGCATAATTTTCCATGGGTACTACACTTAACATTATTTCCACTTTATCCTTTACCATCTAACAAGGCAAGCGTCTTTTGTTTTAAAGTTCCTGAGTTAAATTATTTAGCTAGTTTCGTATACAAAACTCAAAGTAAAGTGTCTTTAATCTTAAGCACTGCAGTTTTAGTTGCTACCTAGACGCGCTTAATTATTTTTATAACTTAAGATAGGATTCGTTTATTTGTTTCAATTCATTCATCAATCATTCATTCAGTTCCTTTTGCAATGATTCTAAAATATTTTTTGTAAAATCTTTTAAGCTCCAAAACGATTAATTAGTCTTCACTAAAATTCAGTCATAGACATAAACTTTGATATTGCAATCATAAAGGCATATATGTACATGTTAAACTCACTTTTGCCATTTGGGATGTTAAGCAATAAGTCTGAAAACAACCATTGGTCGAGATATTCTACCAAATCTCGGATTGGGTGATTTGAAACAGCCAAAGTTCGAAGTATTAGTTTGCAACTTTGGATTTCCAAATCCACCAGTCCCAGAAATTCGCAAATGCAAATCGTACGAACTTGTCTCCATTTACATCAACAAATATAATTATAACGCTGGTGCCGTAGTTTAGTGGTATCTTATCTCAGCTCCACTAGCTCGAAATAAGTAAAACAAGAAAATGTTAACACCTACGTCGTTTGGCTTCAATCCCAGTGAATGCGTTTTTCATAGTTTTGAGAAGATGGCAAAAACTATTTGGGTAAGATTTTCTAGAACATGCTATACCAAATATATATTTTTAGATTGGTTTAGTTACTAAAGCGTCGACAATAAAAGGATAAGGACTTAGTAAGTAAGAAGAGACACAGGTGGCGTTTGCTAATAAAGGGTGTGTGATTTGGTTGAGTGGTTGATGAAGCAGTACTTGTTTTATAATATATTCACGTATTTTTATCTTATTACTATGAAACGATATAATAAACTAATTAAGTATCGAGCACGGCCACGCTTCAAAAGAAATAACTTCAAATGAATATAAGCAATGTGTTTAAAACGTGTCCGAAACCATACAATACGCTCGATTTTTGTGATTGGCTTAAAGCGGATTTTGGTGACATTTGAAACTCAAATCAAAGCGTAATTCGTTTCTGTTCGGCAGCAGTGCGTAATCGAATCGAGTTATCGAATGCCGTTATTCGGAGTCATTTTTCTTAAAACAAAACATATTCATAATCGTTTCAAATCGAATGATCTCTCGATTACAATAATCGAATGATCGATTATTCGGCCATAATCAAAATATTTCGGTTATATAATTCATAATCGCCAAACACTAATCCATACTCACGGCAGCTCCTGCACAGTCCAGTCCAGAGTGAGTTTAGTCGGTGCGAGGTGTGAGCCACATGGCGTTTAATGGCACGGTAGTTGCTATAATAACATTATTTAATTTATTTATTTACGATATGTGGACAAATGATTTTGAGCTTGAGTTCCTTGAACTCGGCTACCTCGATATTCATTTTGCGCCAACTTTCGTAGTGAACTGTGAAAATCATCATCGCGCCATAATTCTCGCCGCCACTTCGCGCCATGAATGTAGAGCCGCCTAAATTTTAGCGGATGCTGGGTACATTATGGCGATACTTAATTGCCATGGTAGGTGGCAGTCATCGACTTTAGCGAAAGGCTACTTTGAAGAATCAATTTTAATACATAAACCATAAAGCTGAAAAAATTCAAGGTACAGGTAAATTCGGAAGGCTCCTCCTAACGAAAAATATTCCGAACAAACAACCTTACCGTGTCGACCCTATTTCTTTGCTTAGCTTAGGTTTAATATTAAAATTATTCTTAATAAAAATTAACATGATGAATAAAATGAAATTTTCAAAACTACGTTTTTAGTTTAGTAGTGAGTTATGGAACCCAGATGTGCACTCACTACTATCCATTTCTAAAGTTTTGACCCCTCAGTCTGAGGGTCAATAACAAAAGAACTACGGGGCAGAATAAACTGAAAAAATTACAGCTTGTTAGGACGTTATCCAAGAGTTTCTTCCAAAAAATGTATTATTATATTGTAAACGATATTGAACTTATTCATAATCAATTAGAAAAAACAACGATTTTACTGCGTTAATACTTATAAACGATTTTCTCATGTCTATACAGGGTGGTCTGTAATGAATGCGCCAAAAAGCAATCCTAGATTAATCTCGTGAAAATAATGATATTGAGCCAAATATGCCTTAATAAAATGTCGCTCATTAATGAGATACAGGGTGTTAAATTTCAGTTCTCAGAATTGTTATTTCTTTATAGCTCAAGTCGTTTTTGAGATATCGACATGAAAACTGGGAGTCAGGGGTTTTCAGGGATGGGGAATACGATGGTATTCCATTTATTGACATAATTTGTAGAGGTCGCTATTTACACCCTATACACTCATTATTTCATGCCATAACTTTCTTATTAGTACCGTTCTTTTATTTTTTATTGAAAATTTTTAAAGAGTGACGTTTTCTAAAAAAAAAAGGTATACTACATTTATTTCGATTAAATAAGCCGTTTTCGAAATATTTGAATTTATTCGTTTTGTTGCATAGTCAAAAAATATTAAACATTAAAACTGAGATAACAGACTTGACTAACGAATAATGAATTGATCATGAACAAATAACAAAAAATCACTTCAACAAATGCGAAAAATGTCCACCATTCATCTATGAGGCAGCCATTCATCTAGATAGTTGCGAACTCCACCAGGTTACCATTAACCAGTACTTGCAGTTTTTTCAAAATGTTTTGCGGGATCTACTCGATGATATACCCTTAAATTTACGACAAAACATGTGGTTTATGCACGATGGTGCTCCACCACATTATCCAGTTGCAATTCGCAACTATCTAGATGAATGGCTGCCTCATAGATGGTTTGGTCGTGGCAGTGAAATTCCATGGCCGCCGCGTAGCCCGGATCTTAATCCTTTAGATTTCTTCCTTTGGGGTTTTATCAAATCTTTAGTGTACACAGAAGAAATCCGTACCCGTGAGCAACTTTTGCAAAAAATTCATGGTTCCACCAATGTTATCAGGAATAAGCCAGGAACTTTATTCCAAGTACCTACGACGCTATTTGGTGAAGGGATTAAGAAAATGCGTAGAAGTGAATGGTGGACATTTTTCGCATTTGTTGAAGTGATTTTTTGTTATTTGTGCATGATCACGTTAGTCAATCTGTTATCTCAGTTTTAATGTATAATATTTTTTGACTATGCAATAGAATGAATAAATGCAAATATTTCGAAAACGGCTTATGTAATCGAAATAAATTTAGTATACCTTTTTATCTTAAAAAACGTCACTCTTTCAAAATTTTCAATAAAAAATAAAAGGACGGTACTAATAAGAAAGTTATGGCATGAAATAATGAGTGTATAAGGTGTAAATAGCGCCCTCTACATATTATGACAATAAATGGAATACCATCGTATTCCCCATCCCTGAAAACCCCCGATTCCCAGTTTTCATGTCGATATCTCAAAAACGACTTGAGCTATAAAGAAATAACAATTCTGAGAACTGAACTTTAACACCCTGTATCTCATTAATGAGCGACATTTTATTAAGGCATATTTGGCTCAATATCATTATTTTCACGAGATTAATCTAGGATTGCTTTTTGGCGCATTCATTACAGACCACCCTGTATATTGGTTAATTTTTTCCCTATTTAAATGAAATTTTGAAGGTAGATAGAAAAATATCTATCCTTTCGCAAGAAATTGGTAGTATGTGTCTGAAATTGTATTTTTTTCTTTTGTAATGATGTTTTTGTATCAGCTGTACTGTGGACAATTTAAAACCTTAAAAAACTCTTTACACTCGTAGACGTATTTATTATTATACAAATGTATTTTATTACACAAAATTAAAAAAGCACCTTTAGTTCTTTTAAAAATTGTAATAAATATTAAAAGCGACATAAGAAAGAGATGAAAAGTGTCAAACGCCTTTACCGTCATAAACATAGTACGGTGGCGTCGTCGTAAAGGTCACGCTTATCGGTATGTAGTCCGTAGGTCCATGTATTTTTATTTGTGTAGAATTTCATCTATTTGTTATGTATTGAAAAGATTTGTAAAATAATATTATTTATTTGATTGTGGTTGTTTATATCTACGTATTGTTGATTTAAATTTTTGGATTTAGTGGTAGATAGTAATTTGAAATTATTATTGATTTCAAACGATTTTTAAGATTACCTTGTTCGAATTTATATAAATACCTGATGTAATCTGAACCACAAATACGGTACCAAACGACAGTCTAATAAGTTAAAATATCTCGTCAGTGCAACGAACAAATGGAAAAGATTATATTAAAAGTCAGAGCGTATTTTCAACAAGAGAAAGACAACGGTTTGGAAAATATTTTGATTGAGCAAGTGGTTAAAAGAAGAGCAGATTGCCTGGGCATTAGTGAAAGCACCGTTAAACGTGTTACTGCGGAAGAAAAAAGTTCCGGTATTATTATACCATCAAAAGGGAGAAGTGGAAGGCCCCGACTGGAATGTGATGAGATTTTGCAGGGCGTCATAAGGAGAACAATATTAAATTTTTACCTGGAGCGCCGGTTTCCTTCTATAAAAGAAGTTTACCAGAAATTGAAAGAAGATGTCGATTATTTGTCAGAATTTTCAAAAATGACTTTGTACCGAACTTGGGTTTTCCTATAAAAAACTAATAATAAACCAATTTTAATGGAACAAAACACAATTGCTGCCAGAAGAGCGGAATTCTTATACGCCATAAAGAGATATCGTGAAGATTCTTGGCAAATCTTTTATACAGATGAAACATGGTACGGTGCAAATGATTCAAGGAAGTTTGGCTGGGTTGAAAGAGTTGATCCCACAAAACGGGATAATTTTGATGAATACAGAGGTGGTATACAGGAAATTAATGGGTTTATAGGTGGAATATAACGGCCATCAGGATCAGGACAACGGGTTATTATCTTACATATTGGTAGTAAAAATGGGTTTTTGGATGGCTGCCTGAATTGTTTCGTTGAGAAAAAAAGTGCGGCGTCAGTGGATTACCATAACGAGATTAATAAACAACATTACGAAGAATGGTTTAGAACAGTGCTTTCAGTAATACATGACCCTGACAAATCAGTAATCAGTATCATACAATGTTGGATCCTAATTTTCGAAATCCTACAACTGCCTGGACAAAACAAAAAATAATAGAATGGATGTCCCAGCGAAAAGCAACATTGCCCGATGGATTTACAACGTTTAATGAATTAACCAAACCAATGCTTCTAGACCTATGCAAGAACTATCACTTTCCAAAAACGTATCTTTTAGATACAATTGCAAAGGAGTTACGTAATGATAATGTAAAGCTTCTATGGTTGCCAGTTGCACACTGTGAATTCAACGCAATTGAATTAATTTGGGCATATGTGAAAAATAAAGTGACAAAATTGAATACTACGTTTAAAATCACAAATGTACTAAATTTGTGTCTTGAAACGATGCAGAACGTGCCAAATTCTGTTTGGGAAAATTGCGTTGGACACGATAATAAAATTGAGGAATCCTATAGAGAAAAAGACCACTTAGTTGATGTTGTTATAGAACCATTAATTATAAATTTAGATGAATATGATGATTCAAATGAAGACCTTAGTAATGATGAAGAAGGCGAAAACGATCCATAAGGTATTCTTCGGTAAAAAAGAGTGGTGTAATCCAATCAGGTTATTTTTAGTTTTAGGTTTAAATAAATTTTGTCCGGGCTTTGTACCTTAAAAGTTAAATCAGATGTGATTCTACGTAAACAGGCCACTTTCACATATTTCTTTTATTATTAAGCAAAGGCAAATGCAGACAAACTTAACACAGCATTTGATACAATTTTTCAAATATGCGAATCAGAAAAATAAGGGAACATCAAAAATATTGTTTTTCTTTTAGGTGAATTATCAATAAATAAAGCTAATTGGCCTATTTACGTTACTCACTTTGAAGTAATATTTTTAAATTACTATTGTTCTACTACACACGTTTTGCCTATTTTATAGATCTTAAGGAAACAATAGAAAATCGTTAAATACAAATAAATGTAAATATTTACCAATGCATACACTTATTTTTTCTTAATTTTACCAGTTACCTACTTTATTATATAGAGCACAAAAAAACACCTTCACTATATTGCATTACTTTAATGATTATTACCTTAACACCCATACTATTGCACCTTCGACGCCCCGCTCCATCCCGCAAGCTCAATGCTGCTATCTTTTACACAAATTAATTGTTTGTATTTAGGTTTATGACAACTGCCAAAATAAAATTTTTGTTAAACGTAAAGTTACATCTCTTTATATGCAATACAAAAAAACAAAAATTTTTGCTGTAAGATTACTGGTAGTCATATACGGTATATGCTGGTAGTAATTACATAACCACAATTATTTTTTGACTATTACTACCAAACCTAAGAAAAAAAAATTAAAATAATATTTTTTGGGAATAAAGTAAGGTTCACTTATTATGTAAAAAATTAGTTAGGCCTGGGAGTACCAGTAAGCCACAATAAATTTTTAAACTTGAGTCATTGATGAAATAGGGAAAAAATGGTGACATTTTTACAATTACCTTCCCATTAGAAAAGCACCAAGGCATCTACGGTTACAAAGTGTTACATGTGTAATAGAGACGAGTAACTTTACCGAAATATGTGAAAACTATAATTTTTAAAATTGTACTTTTTACTTTACAAGCTTCCAAACTGAGGGGTCAAAACTTTAGAAATGGATAGTAGTGACATAGATTAATTTATTTGTCTTGAATGAGAGCAAGATCAGATGTTGGGTATAAAATAAAATCTATAAGTTATAAGAGATTCTCTTTTACTTTAACTTAAAACTGTGAGAATTGCAAAAAATTCGACTTACTGAAGCAAAATAAGAAAAATACGGTCGCTTATAATTAAAAAAAATTAAAATATTTCTAAAATACTAGGAGATACTGACCTTTTTTCATTTACCTGTTGTACCCTTTTTATCCGACTCCAACGTTTTACAGCCCTTGAATTTTAAATATTTCATATATATTCCTTTTATCTTATAGCACTTGCCTAGATATCTGAAACATCTTCTTTTTTTCGTGCTTCTAATTGCACTTGTGGGAATTAAGAAGTATTCTATTCGCAATCAAAATGTTAAATTTTAACCCCAGCTGCCACTTGAAACTCTGAAAGCGTACAGTACGTTTTCCGAATTCGGTATTATTTTTTTGCTTCTGACAATTTCGTATAACATTAAGTTTTTGCTCTGTGCGTTTTCTGTTTTTTCGTAATTATTTGTTAATTCATACGTTGAATATTAGCTAAAAGAAATTGTACTCCGCTCTCGCTTATGAAAATTGTTATTCGCATAAATTTGCATTTTTATATTACCCCGATTTTATGGTAGTAAAAGTGAATATCAATATCACTAGATACATCTTTATAAAATATCCTGAACTTTGCAGGTGGTGCCAGGTCAGGTCAATTGGCGCAAATCCTTAAATTATTATTTTTGGAGTCTTTAGTCGTCAAATCGGTTGGACGCAACTCTCCAACCATGGCGATTATATGCTAAATTCTTCGTTTTCCTATAGCTAATACTACCTGTGTATTTGATTATTTAATTTAAATATCTTAATTTAGGCCTACCCGCCGCGCCGTGTCTACCCTCCATCCAGTGGCGGTTGGTGAAATTTCAAAGTTGTGTATCTCTGTTCATACTTACAGGACCCGTACCAAATTTAGGGGTTTTAATAGTGAGCCCACTGGGAATGTTTTGGTAAAGAAAAAAACATTTTGTAATTTGCGAAAAAAAGTTAAATTTTTGGTGCGGCCCACCCAAGAAAAAAATGAACTCGTCTAGGTATTTGCTTTCTTTTTTTTTGTAATCACATTTTACATCATTTTGTAGACAGTTTTTAAATTTTGAGAGAAAACAATGTGTTAGTAGAAAGTTATAGTCATTTGAGTTTTTTTAAGCCTACAATATAATTTTACAAAAAATTCAAATGACTATAACTTTCTCCTAACACATTTTTTTCTCTCAAAATTTAAAACCTGTCGACAAAATGATGTAAAATTTGTTTAGAAAAAAAAGAAAGCAAATACCTAGACGTGTTCATTTTTTTCTTGGGTGGGCCGCACCAAAAATTTAACTTTTTTTCGCAAATTACAAAATGTTTTTTTTCTTTGCCAAAACATTCCCAGTGGGCTCACTATTAAAACCCCTAAATTTGGTACGGGTCCTGTAAGTATGAACAGAGATACACAACTTTGAAATTTCACCAACCGCCACTGCCTCTATCTGTAATGTTCTCCAAATAATCCTTCCTTCACTGACTCGATTTACCACTCCGTCCATTTGTGACCCTGTCTACCCAACTTACCTTTATCATTCTTCTATAGCACCATATTTCGAATGCTTCTATACATATGTTGTTCTCTTCTTTCCCTAATGTCCACATTGAGGAAAATGATCTAATAAAACAGTACTGCTAAGAATTATTTTGTACGGATAACAATTTTTTTATTAACCTGTATTATTTAAACTATTGGTGTAGTAACACAGGTTAACAACTACAGTAATCCCTAAATTGCTAGAACGGTATTTATAAACAGTATGCATTAATATCATTACCAATACAATTCTGTCTTATGCCGTCCAGTCCTAATACAACAAAACTGAAGAGCGGTTTGGTATGGTATTCCGCTCTTGATGAGGCGACTAAGTTTATTTCTCTTAGAACCTTTAAGTCTCCGGTGCTTTATGTTAAGGTTCGCCAGTGCCTTTGCAACCTCCTCCTCAAAAGCTTCCTCGGTCAGTTTCAGGGACTTTAGTAGCTCCCTTCCCTATTCCAAGGAAAGTTTCTGAGTTGCTTCAGTATTTGAAGTAGGAACAATCCCAGCTTCTGCTTGTGGAAGCGTATGGCCGACCTCCATAGTTTCCACAATTGATTGCAGATCGAGGACTTGTGTTACTTCCTCGTTAGGAAGTAAATTTACAACGTTAATATTTATGCAAATACCACGAGTAGCTAAGGAAAGGGTGGTGCACCACGGTAGAACCCCGCTTGCCTGGGCAAGGCTAATACTTTGGGAGAGCGCCCGGTGCCCCAGAGGCTCCGTTGGTGATGCAAGTTTAAGGCACACATGCCATTCATTTCTCGGCACAGTACACGTTACACCTTCATTTAAGTCTTGTGTGACTCTTAGTTCAAAAAACCCTCATCTACGCCTTCGGCATTCGAGACCAACGAAAGCGGCAAGGAGTTCCTACGCAGTCCAACCATGACGGCAACGTGTGGACACAGCAGTAGGTAATTATCCTGTAACACAAATAAGATAACAAAAACCTAAAAAATCTTCGGATGTTACTATGCTTTATCTGAAAAACTAAACTATTTACCTCGTGATTATATGTACATTTTTTATTATTAGCTCTAGAACCACCCCTAACATATTTTGGAACACTTTAGAATTACACGGTAATACCCAGCCCTGCTGATGGTTTATCTTGCTAGCCTTATACGTAATCACCTCAGGCATTTTTTACACAATAAATGTATGTAAGTTTTATCTTTGATTGAATGCACCATTTAGTATGGAATATTTTTTTCTTTGAAATGGAATACACTATAACTCAATTTTTCTTATTAATTGTACCTACTTAGTTTTTCTGTTTATATTGTTATGCTTTTTGAATAATACGTTTTAGAAAGACCTTTATTCCCAATATTGTTATTTTTCATAAGATACATTGTGATATTTCTTACTTCCTATAACCTGACGTATATTGTACCATAAGAATATTATTAAAGTACTAAAAATGTATCTCCTAAATGGGATCAACAAATAATATAGTTTTAGTAACTGTTACTTGAACAAAAATATTGTTTTGTCAGTGCATTAAAGGTAGAAATATATACTTCAATTTTTACATGATTTTCTCTCAGTGTAGTAACCGACAATACTGTCACTGAAAATGGTCCCCTTAAGATCAAGGGACCCGACACATTCCTGCGCTTTTGTGAGGTTGGGATATTCTGTGCTCTGGCATATACATATGACACAAAATTGGCATAACTATCGCAGGTCAGGACACGACTGAAATCTAGCAACGCAATGCTCACCAACTACACTAACAGTAGAAATGAGCGGAGCAAGATCACAAAATCTGATCCTACCAAAACAGCAGAGTGTCGCCTATGCCATTGTTAATATGTCGTCATAATGTCGGAATAAGCTATTTACACTTACCTACCCAGAAAGGTATATTTTAAAATGATTCGGGACTCACCAGCCCCTGGAAACCAATAAAAACTTTCTGTAAATATTTTAATTTACTAGAACTTCCCTAAATATCACAACGTACGCCACTACTATACTAACGTTCGGTTATACAAACAATTTAATCAAGACTTAACATAATATAACATCACTCATGTTAAATATGGTCAGTGGCGACTCTAAACTTCAATTAAATTTATCACTTGATTAAAAGTTTCGAGCATTCGTTTAATTAGGTGGACTCTGGAGGATAGGTAAGAAACCTAAAGTTAGCTTCGTAAATAGATCAGTGGGAGACAGGCAAAGGAAAATGAATTAAAATTATGCAAATCGTTCCCTGCCCAAAAATTAAGAAGCTGGACTGGTACCATTTGAAATCTAAACCCTTTTAATTATAAACAGTTGCCAGTGTAACTTAGAATTAGCCAGAAAATAAATCGTTAAAAACAAGCTATAAACTGCTTTATTTAAAGAAACCTTATCTTAATTAAACCCTAAGAACTCTACGTATCCCAAATACTTACGAGTATATGGTTATCTCTAACTGCAGAAGCAAGACTTGTATTTAAACGTTAGACGTTATATAATGAAATAATAGTTGCAGAAAGGTAATTGTTCAAAATTAGCTATTAGCCTAGCTAAAGGAAAGTCTTATATTATTGGTAAATGCTGTTCTTGTCTTTAATATATACGGATAGTTGTTGCCTCTAACTTCATATACTGGAAATATTAAGAAAATATTTCTTAAGACTTAGCCTTTTTAGTTATAAGCAACGGCTAATGTAACTTAAAATTAACTGGTGGATTACTTGCAGAAAATAAATTGTTCAAAATAAGCTACAAGCAGTTATAAATTACTTTAATTTGCTTTCGTAAATAGCTAATAAAACCACTTTTCCCCAATAAAGACTACGCTAATGGCTTTTAAACTGTAGAGGGAAACAAAATACATGCAAATTTATGATAATTTTGAAGAAAAACAAATCAGCATTTTTTGCATGGCATCCAAGCTTGATTATTCTGGGTAAAATCCAAGAGAGCGATGTTTCTTGTCACATATACAATGAATTTTATGTGAAGGAAATATTTTTCTTTGCCAAGATAAATGATGAAAACAGGTGGTAATGTTGGGGAGTGTTTGAAAAATTTTAAGGAAAATGAAATGATGAATAATACATTTCCATGAATAAAAGTCACATTGTGTGTAAAATAAATTACATCGCAGGAAGGAATATGTTAATTTAAAAGTTTAATTATCTGATTGCATAGCCAATAGTCAGGGGTATGACAGTAGGTAAAGTATGTAATAATATGGCAACGGAGCCCATTTTATGGCTTCACTTAAAGCTGGACATGAAGAGGTGATAAGTGACAGATGTCATTTCTGGCGATGCTTTTATTGTGATCAGGGTTTACTAGTTTTAATAAATATTTTAAAAAACTTTAT
The DNA here is from genome assembly GCA_963971165.1 of Philopedon plagiatum. Lineage (NCBI taxonomy): Eukaryota > Metazoa > Arthropoda > Insecta > Coleoptera > Curculionidae > Philopedon > Philopedon plagiatum. The sequence goes on along the minus strand of OZ020190.1, from coordinate 112,109,068 downwards.
CAGAAATCTTATTATAATTAAGAAACGATTTTAAATGTCAATATATCGATTATCGTCGTTTCCTAAAAGAAGTTTTTAGATTGGTATCGATGTTTTCCAGGCAATTTTTCTTTTTATTTACAATATCTATTGGTAAATTGGTAAAATCTCTTTGAACCCTTGAAGTTATTAGAGATCGTTGTTATCTGGGTAAGTTTGATATAATTATAATTTGCAAAACATTGGTTTCATTGGAATTCTTATTTTATTGTAGAAACTAAAGATTTAATTAAACACCAATTATTTTTTACAAGCGTGTGGAAAGTAGCTACTTTACTGCATTTTTACTGGCAGAAATTGTCTCTTTTTTCTGCTTAGGCTAAATTTCTCTTAAAGACAGGATTTAACCGTCAATTTATTAAATCATTATTATTGCTATTAATTATCAAAATACAAATGGAGAGTACCTGAATTTATAGTACGCATCCCTGCTTCGATTGTAGTGTTATTAAAGTGCTGTTGACTTTCTTTAATGCACATGGCACTTTTTGGGTCGACCTGCCAAACTACAGATTTAACAACTTGGAAATGTTGATTGTAATAAAATGCAGCATTTAACCCCATTCCACATCTTGTTAATATGGGGGTTCAGCAATTCCGGGGCACAACTGGTGAAATTTTTTAATCCGTTCTGGAGATTTTGTAAAAACATTTTTGGTGCTGGTTTGGCTTGGTTGCTTCGAATTGTTTCGGCCACTCGGCGTAAAGCTTGTAGTAAACAGGTTTTGATGCACGTAGAAAGGAATATTGCAACAGCTTAAAACAAATATTAGATCATATATAAAGCACCAATAAGGCATCTGCAGCTACTGGTTTAACACATGTTTTTTACTCTGAATATGTTGTCTACAACTAAAGGAACTCCAGCCCAGGATACAAATGTCACAAACTGAACATTTTATTTTCTTTCCATTGTACTTTAGATCAGCAAAGCGATATACAAATCTTTGAACTTTGTACCCAAAGGCAAAGAGCGACGAGCTCTCGGCATCGCCATGGCCATGCTAAACGCCAATGTATCCGATAAGCAGCCCGCCATGATACCAGTGCTTGCTACTGCGAAACTGACACTAGCCGCTCTGCCGCCTGCACCCCTATAATTACCTACGTTTGCAAGGCTTTATTTATTACTACTTCCATGCACAATATTATTACACCCACTAAAACAAGAAACCCTATATTCAAAAATAAAACAACGTACTACCAAGAATTCATCTTTTTACAATTGGGGCCCGAGTGTGCTTGTTCTTTACTTACCTTTCACAGAAGATTTTAAGTGTACAAGTATATAAGATTATACGTCTCTATTACATTTCCACTCGACATAATATTACAGACTTATCCACGACACTTCAAACTTTGTCATACGTAACTCTATCTTTAATGTTACCTCTCTTAGAGATATAAACTACATCCCTTTATTACAGGACACGGAAATTAAATCCCTCTTGATAAATAGTTAATTTTCCACTGTACCGGGTAACATTGAGAAAGACTGATAAAATCAAAATCCATCCTAGACCGTACGTAACATGATTTATCCCTTATTCTGTCCTGTCAAGTTTGAGGTAAATTGGGTCTAATAGGGTTTGTATTATTGTGAGTATTAAAACTATCTTTAAAACATAGCTACTTGGGGAGCTAGTTTAGGCAAAATGTGTGTGGAGTCAATTTATCAGTTAGTGAAAAATATCGAAAACAAACATTTCTTTTGTCCCATTAGAAAAGAAACTCGGGAGATGAAAAGTGCTATTTTAATTCTCGTTTTTGAAATTCAAAGCATCACCTTTAATAACAGAGATATTAAAACCCCTTAAAATCTTTAATAAATTAAATAAAAAATTAAAAATAGACAATACCAAGCAGGTCATTTTTGGTTTAAAATACATTAATATTGTACAGGGTGTTACAAGTTCGATATTCACCTTCGGGTTCTCGTAAGCGGTAAGAGATACAGCAAACGGTTAAATTGGAACAATGTTGCATAATTCAATGCCGAATAATGCCCCCGCGAACCATCGAGAAATTTGAAAAATTTCGACCATTTCCGAAGGTTTGGTTAAAAAAATTAAAATCGATATTTTAGTTTTTTTTTCTGACTTTACTTAAACTAAAGACTATAGTATATTACATAACAAGTGTTGAAAGTGACATCCCACGAGTGTGCGAAAATTACTTTCACACGAGTAATGTACAATATTTTTCCTACGGCCACCAAAATATTTACAAAAAACCCTCAATTTCTGTCTTTTAAAACCCTCACTTTCAACACTAACATTTTTATCAAGTTTGCTGAAAATAAAACAAATGAAATTGGCGCCATCTATTTCAATGTCATGTTGACAAGTACTTTACAACACGTGTGTTGTAAAGTACTTTTCAACACGCGTGTGATATAAGGCACTTTCTCGTCAAGTTAACCGTGCGTTTTTTCTCACTTTCATAGGTGGTCGTAGGAAAAAGTATATTACATAACGAGCATGGAGAGTGGTACTTAATACGCGAGTCTGAATAGTAATCCGAAATTCCACGAGCGTGTTAAGTGACTTTCCAGCTAGTTTTGCACGATATTTTTCCCACAAGGTAAAATTGGAAAAAAGACAAGAAGAATAAATAATACCAAAGAGCAACCTCAACCGCCTGTGAACTAATCACAAGCAATTTGTAAGAATCTGTAGCCTACTTATCTTCGATTTGCCCATTGCACCGCTATGGCAAAAGAATTACGTTGTGAGATAGTTTTCTATCACACGTGTGTGAATGAAAATAACGCACATTTTTGAAAAGGCAAATGAACTCACCAATTTTCTCGCTTACCAAGTTTAGTGGATATGTACACTATCTTAGTGGGTTGTGTAAAAATAAATTTGTTGCCGTCCGCTATTTTAGTCCCTATTTTTAGGCACTAAAGTGTCACTTTTAATCCCTGGGTGATTAAAAATGCTTTAAATCGCCTTAAAAACGGATTTTTAAACCCTGTAGTAACAGTAAAAAGACCAAAAAGTAACGTTAGAAACACAATATTTATTATATTAAAACAATGACAACTAACTTATTTAAAATGTCAAAAATTATCTAGGCCAAAGAAAGTGGTAGCTATATTATATGCCTAGGTATAACGAATAGTTGATATTTAATTGATTGTTAATATTTACGTTTATATGAACATTATTACAATGTACAAATTTTAATAGCCGGGTTGTTTCTTCGAATGTATGAATAGAAGCGTTCTGTGTTGAAAGGTGATTCCTAAATTGATTAATATTAGTGTTTCCTTCATGACCTAAAAGTTTTTGGGCCACGTCCTTCTTGTTAACCACCGAGCTCTTGACATAGCCTTCAGGCACTGCCGAAGATTTCCAATCACCGTGTCTCTTTAAAACATCAATGTTCACCATCACCCCAAATTCCGCCATCAAAGAATCAGAAATATGCCGGAAGCAATGGCCGGTCTATAGCAATGCCTCTCAAAGCTTTACAAATTCAGCTATCCATTGGAGAAGCTTCCCAGTGAAGTTCTTATCAATAAACTGGGCAATACAAGTAAGTGTTCTCTCGATATTAAAGAAAAAACATGACTGTTCCTTTATGTTTTTTCGTAGATCTCTGTATTTTTTACATAGTTCAACAAAATGTATTGGGTTGTTTTCGCAATTTTTAACAATTTGCCCTCATGATTAAAAGACTTACTTTAGTCCCTTGATATATAATATACTATTAATACTGGATTGTCACTTTTTCTCCTTTGTAATATGTTATATCAAGATTTTAAGTCCGACGATATATCTTGGGGTCACCATTGGCATAACCAGGTATTTTTTTTAAATACGAACCTATATTTGCTGCAGTCCTGCAATCTTCATGGCTGATTACATCTTAAAGCAATATTTTGCGGTGTTAAGGATAAAAGTCGTATCTGCATATTTATAATCTTTGCGAATACGAAGAAAAACTGTTTGTCATTATGCCATTCTGAGTATTTCTATTTCAAAGTGCAAATTATTAAAGTCTATATATTTTTTTGTATAGAATTTAAATGTGTATTCTCCTTCAACTAGATGACTAACCTTGATGTGATGTGATAACCCCGAAAATTTGAAAATTAATAATAATGCAGATACGACTCATCCTTAACACGGCAGTATTACCTTTGTCAGAATTTAACGTGTTCAACCTAGTATATAATTTAAATATATTTTATCTTCAAAAATTAACTGTCTGATTCTCTGTATTCCTCGCTATATCGGTCTAATTTGACAATGAAAAGTGTTAAACTAACGAGTGTAAGAATAAGACAACTAAGTTTAATACTATGAATTTGTTTTTGAGTCATTTCGCAAATTTATAAAGAAAAGGGAAATTTTGGTACGTACTTTCAACAATAATAAAATAAAATCCATTCTGGATACATGTTTCAAGATGCAAATCATTTAAAAACCAAGCAAATCGCTGAAATATTACAATAAATCATAAGTTTTGACTGGCAATTTATTAACAATGACGGGACAAAAACCTATCAAAACCAAACTCAGTCAACTCTAATCTAAACCAGTACTAAATCTGAAACCTTTTTGGTGAATCTGAACGTTAATTTTTCCGTTAATCCAGATTCTTAGAACTTGGGGAGAGGACCAGGTTGGATTCTATGGAGCAAGCAAAACCCCTTTCCAATCTTAAAGGCGTAACGTACGATAAAAAAGCTCTTAAGGTATGACGTGGAATCAGTCACGCAAGTCTTAAGTTATAACTATTGAAGGGTAACATAAGTAGAATGTATCGGCGAATGATAAGTAGAACTGTCAAGTTCTGGAGTTTTTATTTTTAAGAAAGCTTGAAACAATTTTTCTCCGTTCGATATTGTGGACACGTGTCCGTCCAAGGTCAACAAAACTGGTACCCTAAAGATCAAAGGGGCCGACACGTTTTGTCGCTTCTCTGTGATTGCTATTCTCAGCTAAAACGGCATGGGAGCAAAGGTACAACGAGAAATCCCTATCCGATGGAACCCAGTAGCTGAAACTCCATTTCAGTCAATTACGCGTCTGTCGTAGAGTTTTACATCGGATTCATTACTCCCATTTTCAGCAACGCAGGATAAAGATCGAACACTAATAAAAATGTTTCACTTTTTTGCACAATTTTGTATGAATATTTACTAAAATAGCAATTTTGTACAATTTTTTACACAAATTATATGTATCCACATTTTGCTCAGACTTGTAAGTTTTTTGCAAATTTTGCAAAAAAATAGCAGAAGTTCTGCCGAAGATATGAAAAAAATTACGAAAATTTCGTTCCATCTGATGCAACTCAATTTAAATATTTCTCAGAACAGAACTTAGTTGAAGTATTGCATTCACTTGGAACTTCAATCTCGATCGTGCATATATCGCAATTCTCAAGTGGATCGAGTTGCATCCGATCAGTTGCCTTCACTCGTAACTGACCATATGCACATACTAATGGTATTTAAAAAGATTAAGATTAAGAGTTGACAAAACGGATTTTTATTGTGTATGTTATGTGCTCTTGTAAAAAACATTCCTTTATTTATTACTTACCTTGTTTAGATCACAGCTTCAACCTTTAATTTAATTGCCACATAGTTTTTGCCCATAAAATTATGCAAAATGGCGTTTACAAAAGTAAGCACTCCCCATCTGTTCAGGTTTGTCCAAAATGTCTCCATGCTGGATTTATTAATATATTAATACACAATATCCAACCCACTAAACAACTGTGTTGCATTAACATGACCTTTATGTAAAACTGTTGCGTGAAATTTATGTAAATAATTTTATGTAATCAGTTTTGCATTAACATAACCTTAATGTAATTTGCTAAAATTTTTACGAGAAATTTATATGAATTTGTTACGTAAAATTTATGGTATTGATTTTTTGTAGATTTTTCATAACCATTTTTTCATTAATATAACCTTTATGTAAAATTATTACGTGACATTGGCTCTGGATTTATAGACAAAGTAACTATTTATAAAACATTAAACAATAATTACGTAGCTGCATCTGTAAACAAAGTTAATTCCGTAGAGGTGTGCGCATTGCAGAACGCTCAGCTGGTTACCTATTGGGCCGCACTAATATACGCTATGTATGCTTCAATATTTTATGGATCCAGTACAGCTAATTTTAGTTTAAAGTAATGTTAATAATGTTACAAATCTCAAAAATAAGCGAAACCCAACAACGTCATCCATTATCTGCCAGTCGAACCGCTTAATTTAAGTAGAATTTGCATTGAAAACGCCATTGAAGAGTATGGTGCACTTTGGAAATCAAATCCTCATGGCGTTGTTTGTATGATAATTGTTTGTTACCTTTCTCCTAATTAGAGTGTTGAAAGTTTAAACCTGTTTTGTGAAGTTCTTCATGACATTCTGAGCTTTCTACATAAACCTAATTTGGGTTTTATAGTGGGTGGTGATTTAAATATCGGCCCAACAAGGGATCAAAAAGATTTTAATCTGCTGTCAAATTTAGTTCTTAGTTTTGACTTAGTGAACACTTTCAGGTTGATACCACAGGAAATTACATTCTCGATTATAATAATAATAAAGGGCCTTTTATTTATGTTTTAAAAATATTTACAATATATAATTTTGAAACTAAATAATAAATACAGCGACAGTAAACGTAGATACTTAATCTGTCCAAAGCCCAACATAAATTATAATGTGTATATTGAAGTTCATAATAGTAGAGAGGAGAAAAATATGATGTTACTATTAGGATAAAATTAGTTTAGAAACTATATATGAATATTAAAAAATATGATGTAACATGCAGAAGATTGACTCCACCAGTGCGTTTAGAAAGAACATATTTTTTAAATAATTCTTGAAAGTGGTAAGTGACGATCAACACCTAATATATTCGGGCAAAGTGTTGTAAAAAAGTGTGTATGTGAAGGAGCGTTGGAAAATAGCCGTACTGTGCCCGGGAACCTGGTATAGATTTCTATGACGGGTGTGTCTTTGATGCACGTCCCTACCTCTGATTAGTTTATTAAATAAGTAGTCAGGTTATCTAGCTTGAGAAACTTTAAAAACCAGAGTCGCTAGGTGAAGAAAATATCTTTCCGAAAGATTTAACCATTTCGAAGATATAAAGTGAGGAGAAAGATGATCATACTTTCATAAGCCATAACTAAATCTGAGAAAGCTATTTTAAATTTTTTGTGAACTATATTTGCTTTAAACAGTCAAAGCAGGCCAATAAAGTATGTCACAATACTTTAAGTAAGAAAGTATTAGAGAATCGCTGTCTCAGCTTGATGTCAATGGTAAGGTAATCTTTATAAATGTATAGGATCCTAAGTTCATGGTTAGATTTTTGTAATAAATGGGACACGTGTTTATCAAAACGGGTAATTATGTAGTATACCCATTTGTGCTATTTTTGCGTTTCTAGAAAAAATTCTTTTATGGTCACATTCTACTGTCTTTCCTGATTGCCAATATACGTGCGCACATAAAAAATTATGTTTTTTTTTATTAATTTTAAAATTTTTCAACTTTTAGGTTAGCTTTTTCAATGAATCCCGTGGTACACATACTCGAAACTTCTGATGGAAAGAGGCGCTGTTGCCAAATTTACAAATCGTTTTTCCCACAAATACTGCTAGCTTTACATAAAGTTAGCGGGAAAATGCGAAAATGAACCAAATTTAACCAAAAGGGCAAAAAGATGACCCCAACCAACACCCTGGCGCGCCGATCCTTCTTCGCCTGCGAGGAAAGAGACTGGTCAGGGCCCCTAATCAGGTGCTAACCCTGTTCCGACCTTAGGGTGCCCTCCAATCCACCGTTATCCCACCGGAAGATCGAAAATATTAGATCTGTCACTTAACTGACCGACTTAGAAAAGTTTTTTATGCGAACGATGGATATTATTGATTACCCCTTCGATTATTATTGACGTTACTTGAGTTTCCTCTGTTAAAAAAGTTTGAATTTTGAGACCCCTGATTTTGACCGTGGTTCGCATTGAATTAGCTGTGATTATTACTGTTATAGCTTCTGCAAGCATTACGAGTATAATTATTTTATCCTCTGTAAAAATTTGAAGAGACCCTTAATGATTGGTTATTTTTAGAATTTCTCCTATTATTACCTCCATAACTCGCGTTATTATTTGCTTGCATACGGAAAAATTGAATACCGTCAAGCAAAACATTCGAAATACTTTTAAAATATGATCAGCAGATTGTCTTGGCGATTATTTATATGTGCTATTTTGTTTTATTCGGATATTTTTAATTGATCAAAAGTTATGAGCCTTTGTTTGTAGCGCGCGACACATCCGTATATTCCGCTGCATCCGCCGTGAGCTCGCACTCCTACTTTTTGAGCGGATTTTTAATGTATTAAATACTGACGAATCTATTGGTAGTAGGAAAAGTGCTTAGTAGCAAAATTGTGTAGAATTTTCTTACCTTTCCGATGATGCCTACGGCGTTCCGCTATTTTAATAAATAACTGAAATAAAACGGAAAAACCCAAAAACAAAAAAAAATACTTTTTGCAATAAATTATTAATAAAAATAAATAGAAACAAGATATTTTTATAAAGAATTTCATAGGTTCATCTGGACCTTTGACCCATTCCGATTGGTTTCATCCATTGCATAATTTTTGTGCTTATTTTGACTCTCTAAATCTAACTTGCCTCCTCTATTATTCTTATTTAGTAACATATATATTATTTACTATAATATAGTTGAAATAAAATGTGACGAATCACTCTGATTAAATATGTCAAAATGGTGTTACGTAACAAATAAGTAACAATGTTACCAAATTGGGTCAGAAGAGTGTTGCGTAACAAAAAAAACAATATTGGATAAAGATGCAGACATGAATATTCCAGAAAAGTTATATTGAGTCATGTTACCTAAACCGTCCCATATAAGTTTTAAATGTAATATCATTTATGCAAATGTTACAGATCTGTGATGGCCAAAAAGGAACCTAGTTTTAGGGTAGATGGAAACCTGATGATGAAGGAAGTCTCATCATCAGGGTTGCTCAGGTTTGGTAACAAAACTGTTAACAAGAATTCCAAGTTATTGAGTAGTTACATACATGTAACCAGACCTAGCTAGTTTAGCTTATACTTAACGAATTATTATATTTCTTTTAATTTCTAAGGTAAATCATATTTAAGAAGATCACCCATCAGATATACATATAACATTTTCAGATTATAATATTTTCAAAATCTTTTCCCGAAACATCTGTGGAAAGATATATCTAACGTAAACATTTATTTAAATAAAACAGCAAATATTCTTTGCAATATGCGGATCCATTAAATTCTACTTTATATGTGCACACAGTTATATATACATACTAAAAACGATTTTATAATTTATCCTATGTTTGCCTTAAGGTAGGTAAATTATACTTTCTGAAATTTTATATGTTTGTAGTTTTGGGATAAAATATAAATATATTATTTAGGTTTCGCATTTTCTAGTATGAAGTAGGTACTTCAGTCTCTGATTAAACTGATTTTGTTAAAAACTAACTGCCCCTTAATTGTTCTTTAGAGGTATTTAAGTTAGTTTAATAATTACTTATCAATTTAAGTCAAAGAGCTCGGTTTTTTGCTGTTAGTGAATCCCATTGTTATTTTTTACCATATATTTACACTAAAGAAAAAAAGAAATTCAAATAGGCTCTTACAGTTAATAAGACTCCCAGACCCTCGTAACCTCAGAACCATATGTAAGGTAAACATTTTTTTAAAGCTGCAGAAGAAATTTGCTAATTTTTACTTAGTACTGATGTTCTATAAACCTAACCGCTTAATTTGCAAAATTTAGACCGGCAACTAAATCTTTTAGTCAGCGGTTTCCGTTTTATCACAAAATTGTTATTTATGTGTCATTAAAACTTACCTTTCATTTTATCATTTTTCGCGTTTTTTTAACCACTATAGTCTTTGGTGTACGGTGTCGCGAAAACATCAAGAATTTTATCCACAACAACTTTAACCATTTTTTCTTTATAAATGAAGAATACCCATCAACTTATTTATAATACAAAATATAAGTTGTTTTATACCTGGTTTCGCAAAGCACTTTATCAAATGGCAATGACATAAGCATCATGTGTGGTGTCATATTACACGTGTCCAGTGGGCTAGTTATTCACTAAATTGCTTTAAGGAACTGATTCTTACACTTAAATTATAAACTCACAATTTTCAAGATGAACTCGTTTTAATCTTGTAATTTTTTCGTTTCCCGGAGGCATATTTACAAATGCTAGCATGTGTTGACACCAGGGTGTTGATATCAGCGAGGGTTTGGAAAAACAGTACATTTACAAATGCTAGCAGATTTGGACACCAGAGGCGATCATAGTGTTGAAACCAGTTTTAGATAACCTGAGCAGGAGATAACCTTTTTTAATGATTGTGCCTGTACGGAAAATAACAATAAAACGTTGTTGGAATATTGAAAAAATATATTTATTAAAGCAAACGAACAAAATAAAAATAAAATATTAAGTTAATGACCAGATCCATGCCCTTCAGCATTAGACTGGTTGTGTGAGATGTTAAGATGAATAAGAAATAAAAGCTAACCCAGATCGGCCCTACAAGGTGCAGAAATTAAAATTGAATAATAGTCGTGAAATACGCTCTCGGACAGGTTTGCTCAGCTTTAGGTTTCATCAAGAAGAAGAAATATGACCAAAAAGATGCTGCCACAGTTTTAGTTCTTCAGTCTGTCAGAGAACTCCTGTGATGTCCCTAAGAAGTGCTAAATATCTTCTAGAAGCTGTGAAAAAATCATTATTCAGATGATCTTAAAAGAAAATAAATTATTTCTGTTAAACCCTACTTTAGCCAAACATAGGAAGAGGGAGATGCAGCGAAAAGACTAGATTTTTGTTTATGAGGGGCGATCAAATTTTAAGTGGAAATGTTAATAGAATCCCAGCATGTCAGGTACTGGGTACTGGTCTCAAGAAAGTCTCGAATTTAGAGCCCCCCGAGCATAACAATTTATATTTTTTTAACAATATTTCTGTAGAGAAACAAAAAAGTTGTATTGGCAACGGGTTAGGGCTCTGTTACTATTTAATTATTTTTTGTGAAATTTTGGCATTAAAGCTGTTCTTAGAAATAATATAATTTCTTCTTGTGGCCATAGAGTTGTAAAATACGTTCTCGGACAGGTTTGTTCAGTTTTAGGTTTCATCAGTATATTTTTTTAATTTTTTATCTTTGCCGAGTTTTTTTACTGCGACTGCGCGATTCGTATTGGTATAAAATTTTGGCAGCACCGCATACACCTGACATTTTATTAAAAAAGATACTGATGAAACCTAAAACTGAGCAAACCTGTCCGAGAGCGTATTTCACGACTATTATGCAATTTTAATTTCTGCACCTTGTAGGGCCGATCTGGGTTAGCTTTTATTTCTTATTCATCTTAACATCTCACAAAACCAGCCTAATGCTGAAGGGCATGGATTTGCTCATTAACCTAATATTTTATTTTTATTTTGTTCGTTTGCTTTCATAAATATTTTTTTTTCAATATTCCAACAACGTTTTATTGTTATTTTCCGTACAGGCACAATCATGGAAGAAGGTTATCTACTGCTCAGGTTATCTAAAACTGGTTTCAACACTATGATCGCCTCTGGTGTCCAAATCTGCTAGCATTTGTAAATGTACTGTTTTTCCAAACCCTCGCTGATTTCAACACCCTGGTGTCAACACATGCTAGCATCTGTAAATATGCCGGCATGCATATTTAACAGAAAAGAAAACACTAACTTTGTTAGATCTGTCACAATATCCTTACAATACATATTTTTCATCGTAAAAATAAACGTCTAAAATTATTTTTTTTGTAATGTGATTTTCAAGTAAGACCCCTTAACACCAAGTTTCATCCGCCTCTGAAGTGAAATATCGTTATAAGACATAAAATGTGAGACGAATGGATCTATCTTTTTTGGATTTAGAGCAAAATGAAGAATGAATCCAATATTTTTAACACAGAGAAAATTTAGCGGGTGTTTTTTCCCTTAAAAGATGATAGGCGAAGTGTCTTTTAGCAAATTATCATATTTTTTGTGTCAGTATATTACTAGGACCCTTGCTATATCATTTTTTGTCGGATATTCGTATCAGCTAAATTTAAAAGAATATTCTCTAGAGTTTTTATATGTATCTATATATGTTTTCAAATGTGGGATAATCGGTGTTACGAATATTTTGTTTTAAATTAACCAACTTCGCAAAAGGCAAAGCACTAAAAAGTATAAAATAATATTTTTACGCATTTATATCTGTGGTTAATGGTAAACTTAATTTTGTTCAAAGTTAGGTAACCTGTACACCAAAGTTCTAAATTTTGAAGTCGGCGCAATTTTAAAGTATAGAAGGAATCCTAAATGATAAACCTTTAATAAATTGTTAATAAACAGTAATATTGTTAGTTATTTATTACTGAGCCTAATGGTCAGCCTAATTGCATTCGACTTAAAGTAATTTGTACACGAGATTTCTGAACTTTCAAGTAAGCGCAACTCCATTAATTGTTTATGAATTATCATTACGGATCCTTATACTGTGAAATTGCGCCGACTTCAAAGTTTAGAACTTCGGTGTACAAGTTACCTAACTTTGAACAAAATTAAGTTTACCATTAATCACAGTTATAAATACGTAACAACATTATTTCATACTTTAGTACTTTTTCCTTTGTAAAGTTGGTTTATTTTCTAGAAAAAATAAGTTTTTCTTTTTAGTTCCTATTCCCTATTCTCCCTCCCCATTCATCTTATCGGCCCCTCTTTAAATTTGTAATGTCCATATAATATTGGATTTTCAGACCTCAGTAACCCCGAAAACGACATAGTGAACATTTTTAAAGGATTTTTCACCCTCTACTTTCACCTCCCTCCCCCGCCGTAATTATTTTTACATCCGTATTTTTTGGAGAAATTTGCAGTCGCTCCTCTTTAAAATGATGCATTAATTAACATGTTTGAGAAATTCCCCCCGTAACTGTGCTTTTAACATTTGTTGGAAAAGTTTTAATATTTTGACCTCGCTAGTCGCGAAATTGACATGTTAATTAACATTTTTGAAGAAATTCCTAGTCACTCCTTTTATTAAATCTCCCCTTCCCGTTAATTTTTTTATCTGCTAGACTAAATTACATTTTATGCCCTCATTAACTCCGAAAATGAGATATTAGTCAATATTTTCGGAAAACTTCTAAGCCGCTCCGGTTTCACCCCTCTCATCCCTTCTCTTTATTATTTTTTTAAGTCAATTACCAACAAGACCACCGGACCGCCATGCTAAATACAACGGACAAAAATTACTTAAATCCTGCCATTCCGAAGTACACACCAGGCACTGAAAGTGAAATTTCAAAGTTATCTCTGTTGCTACCTATGGGACACATGCCAAGTTCAGGTTTTTTAATAGCGAGCCTACTGGGAATGTTTTGGCAAAGAAAAAATATATTTTGAAATTTGCGAAAAAAAGGTGAATTTTTGAACTGACCCACCTGAAAAAATTTAACACGCTTAGGTATTTTATTTATTATTTTTTCTAAACAAATTTTACATCATTTTGTGGACAATTATTATATTTTAAGAGAAAAAAATGTGTTTGCTTGGGAATTGCTTTTACACCTAAAATATAATTTAAAAAAAAAATCAAATGACTATAACTTTCTACTAACCCATTTTTTTCTCTTAAAATTTAACAATTGTCGACAAAATGATATCAAATTTGTTTAGAAAAAATAATAAATAAAATACCCAAACGTGTTAATTTTTGCCAGTTGGACCAATCCAAAAATTCAAGTTTTTTTTTTCACAAATATCAAAATATTTTTTTCTTTACCATTTTTTTTCAGTTTTTCGCAGCTTTTTAAGTTTCCACTCACTTCAGCGAAAAATCCTTTAAAATGGGACCATTCGGAAGATCTCATCTACAAAACGAATTTTTTTTTATCGAAATCGATTAATCCGTTCAAGAATTATGGGTACATATGTACATAAAAAAACATGACACATACGGGTCCAATTGATAACCTCCTCGTGAAGTCGAGATACCCACATCAAGGGGATTGTAAATAAAAAGGTAATCCGCCATCTTGGGGCGTCCGCCATATGGGATTGAGAACAATATTAAATATACAATATTGCATCGTCACTGTACACGTGTACAGAATTTCAAATTAGAACTTGTCGAAATTTTGATTGCAATATTTGACCTAAACATACTAACATAGGTACATACAAACGTACATACTAACAGGTGCAGATAAATAAAGGCTTGTAAAAAGCTTGTTATAAAATAGAAACCAGTCTGTGGAGGTCACCTTCGGACGGCCATCGCTCCCGTATAAGACATTTAAGAACCTACATATATTCATATGATTTTTTTTCATATTTTCATATGTACACCCTGTATAACTATAAGGTTCTACAACCAAATTTCAAAGTGAAAAATAGTAATATGCACTAGTCATTTACTAGATATACAGATTTAGAACCAGTCACATTTAGAATAATTTCTGAGCACCTTTATGCACGCGACGTGGTAGTTATTGTCGCCTATTCTGCCCAATCAGCACAATTGTTTCTAACCTATTAAATCCTGTAATTACAAATAAAAACAGAATAAATTTTAATTGTGTATCATATCATTATAAATTGAATTTGGGTTTCAGAACTTTTTTCATCCGGTTTCAAACAAATTAAATACTTTTATCCGCTCCTGAGTATCATTTACTTACCCCATTAGGAAAAAGGTAACTTCTATGGTTAGGGGATTACCCTTATTATATTTTAAACCTGCTGCCAAATATAACTTCTAGTGAACAAATAAGTTATTTTACTTTATTTTTATTTTCGGAAAGACATGATTATTTTCATCTTAACAATAAAGTTCCTATATTTAGCTTTTTCTCCCTTCTTAGTTAACATGTCAAAACCCTTGGTACAACCTCCCAGAAAACCCTGTTTTGCCCGCCTCTGCGGAGAAATAAAATCATAAAAGATAAGATGTGGGACGGAATGGACTCCTTATTTTGGATTTGGAGCAAAATGAGGGATGAATCTAATATATTTAACAGACAGAAGATGTAGCGGGTGTATTTTCACATGAAGCATGATGTGCGGATTGTCATTTAACAAATTATTATCTTTTCTTTTTTAAGAGAACGTTATAAAGACATTTATATACTTCTCAAAAATAACGATGGGTTTTTAGAATGATATGAAATCATTATTTATATTTTAGTTGCTGCTTCTGCTGCTACACTGTTACGGATGCAAATTTACAAAGTATAACATGTCGAGAGCGCCTCCATCTTGCAATGAGGTACCTATATATTGTAATAAGGTCATGCTCAAATGTGGTATAGTTTGTGATCAGTATCACTTTATTGGCGTTGTTGGCGACAGATTTTTCAAAGGCGACATAGATTGTAATCACAGCATGCGCCAAATGCGGTATTAATCGTTATTATAAGTTCTAAGCGCGAATTTTCGCAACTTTTAGGGCGACCTGAATTAAATAATACTAATAATAATTATTTGATTGTGACTTTTATAATGCTTATGTATTTTTAAACGTCAAATAATTAGAAACACATTTGTGTGTTTCTAATTATTATTGTTTTGTCATATTAATTAAAGAAAATACCTAGGTACCAAAGGACCACTTTTATTCTTGAATAATGGTTACAAACACAAGTCATTTAGTTACATTTCAAGGTCCTTTTGTGTTTGGTGTATTATTAAAAATATTTTGACTTAAACACCTTTTTTTCCTTTTTTGGTTCGCTAGCACCTGATGATCTTCCTGATGATAATTCTTCCGCGTATGGTTTTTGACCACTACCAAATATATCTTATTGCTTCCCTGTCCCTTTTTTTCTGTTTTTTTTTTTCTGATTAGCCGATTTGCTAACTACCATGGTCGGCAATAGCTTAGAAAGATTTTGGAAAAAGAAATTGCAGCAACGCTAACGCATAAACGATAATGGAATTGTTGGGGGGAATTGAGGGTGTATGGGGGGTAATCCACACGTCAGAAATTTTTTTATCATTTTCAGATCCAGCGGAAAGTTTTACTAAAGATAGGTAGGGTCACGTCTCTAAAACACAACCTTTTTTTTGGCGGCCTGTTATTATTGCAAAGCGCCATTTATGAAGATTTTTCGTAAATCTATATTCATACCAAGATATACCGATTTTAATATATGCAGTGAATTTCATAGCACCCTGTATATTATTTTTCTTTATTTATTGATCTATCCGTTAGGGTTATCTGTATTTATTAGTTTTTTTTAATTCGATCAACCTTCCAATTTAGATTTTTTTAAATTTTGTACGGCCAAAACATATTTAATTAAAAACCACAAATATTTGATTACGAGCTAACACTATGCGCGTCAGCTTTAATAAGTTTTATGTAAATATAAATTAATTTGTATAAGCTCTTCTAAAATTTACATCGTGCATAGTGGTATATTACAAATTAAGAGCGCTGAAATTCTATTAAATAGGCATTACCTTTAATATGTGGAAATCACTTATTGTTCTATATGTATGAAAATACCACACTTGTTTATTTTGCTTATTACTTTTTGGTGACTTGTTTATTAATACGTCCTTTTTTATGTAAAAAGCAGTATATTCGGGAGTACAAAGCTATGGACACGTTTCGGAGATCGATGGAAAAATTAAATGATAGATATTTTAAATACAGTGTATTATTTTATACTAAGTAATACTTATGATGACACTTATGATAGGTATATTTTCGACGTCAATGATGTGCCGTTTATCCAACTTACCTGTACACTTTATTTTAATTCAAGGGGGCACGGTAAAATGAAATATATTTATTTATTTTGCAGATGTGCGAGTATAAAAAACAAAATAGACTGTTTTAGAATAAATGACCGGAACGTGATATGTTTAGAATATACTAGGATAAGGTGTGTGTCTCAATATAATATTTTTAAATATATTTATTATTCCTGAACGAAGGCTAGGTTAACAAAAACCTGTAATTATAAGTATAAAATACACTCACCGACATTACATTTAGGACAGCCATAATTTTGATCAAATTTAATATATCTAACACCTTGTCGGATAATTTAACAATCTAAACTACACTGGATATGCTTTTCTTTAGAGTATGATTCATTCTTAACATTTTGCTTTTTTATTCTTCTCGATATCTTTCTAGGTTCAAGGAATGTGAATTTAAAAAAAATATAACAATAATTGAAAACATTGTTGATTTTTTTGGAATGTTTTGCTTTTCTTAGGTTGGATATTATTCTGCATTTAACAAACCGTTTTATCTGTCATTTCGAGCATTTAAAACGTTTGGTGAGTAAATTCTGAATTTATTTTTTATTTCACAATGCCTATGTCATTCGAAGATTCAGATAAAGCCGTTGCTCTTCATGATGTTGGTTATTCCTACAGAAAAGTGGCGGATATGCTAGGTTTTACAAAATCAAGCGAGGAAAGAGCCGTGGCAAGGTTTCATGAGACTAGAAGTGATGGTAGAAAACCTGGAACTGGAAGAAATCATGGTACTTTTGCCCTTGATGATCGCCTTATATTAGAGTCTCAGTTTTAAGAGATAGGCATACCAGTGCAGTAGAGATAAGAAATGACCTCGGCAGAGTTCGTCAAGTTGATGTCAATGAAATGAAAGTAGGAAGAAGACTTAATAAAGACAATTACGGGTTAGACCGGGAGAGAATACCTGCAACTGGATCAGAGCTCCTTAGACAGATACGAGTAAATAGACTCCTTTTTTACAAGAACACATTAACTGGAACCTGCAAGAATGGAGGCAAGTTCTGTTTTCAGACGAGTCTAGATTTTGCCTGAGGTCTCCTCACGGACGAAAAAGAGTGTGGAAGTGACAAGAGGAGAGATTCGCCAAATGTAATTTTAGCGAAAGGGTTAGCTTTGGTGGTTGATCCATTATGGTGCGGGCTGTATTGCCTTTGACGCTCGAACAGAACTGGTTTTTATTGACAGAGAAGCTCCAACTGCTCGAAGGTACATCGACGAAATTCTGGAAGAACATGTTGTTGTTGCCCAAGTTATCGGTAACCACTTTTTCATGCATGACAATGCCTACTGCATACTGCAAGAATAGTGTCCCAATATTTAGAGACGAATCAGGAAGTTTTTAATGATCGGCGGCCGAATTTGGGAGATATAGCTGAGACCAGGGGCGAACCCCGGGGGGGGGGGGCTGCAGCCCCACCCCACAAGCCAACATCCTAGGTACAAAAAAAACTAAAAAACTGCACTATAAATTGAAAACATTCATCGAATTTTGATACCTCATCTCACGCTGCAGACTGTCAGCCCCCCCCCCCACCCCCAAGACGAAATAGCCCCCCTAGGACCAAATCCTGGGTGCGCCAGTGGCGGAGGCTGTATATCAAAAGAGCAAATGCACCATATTTATTATTATATATTATTATCGATGAGACTTGGATACACCAGCGACCTAACAACAATCAAAACAGTGGACAACAAGGAATAAACCAACTCCGAAGAAGGTAAAAGCAAATCCATCTGCCGAAAAAGTTATGGCGACCGTTTTTTGGGATAGAAAACGCATTTTCCTCATATATTACCCTGAAAAGGGAAAGACATTATATTCAGAGTGCTATGCAAGCTTGAAAAACTTTCGCGCTGTTAAGAAATTCTCGTTGGATTCAAAAGTGGTTGCTGCCAAAAGTGCTATTTCGACGAGTTTGTCAAATGACCTATAAGGCCCGTTAACATCGCTGGAATTAATGTACTGAGCTACACGGAGATGTCAAAGAATTGGAAACATTTAGTAAATGGTGTGCAAAAAAAATGACTCCATATGATGTATTCCTTTTGCCTAAAATTGTCACATTAATTGGGGTGGCAGGCCACTGCCGCCGTAAAGGATTAATTTATTTGACTCTAGATAACATTAAAAACAAAGAATCCTGCATATTACGATTCCTAATAATAAAACCCATCAACGTAGAAGCCTAGTAAGCGGGGAACGAAATTTAAACTCAATACAAAAAATATGCATTACTGCGACCACAAATATTTGTTAAATTACCAAAACGGAAAATGTTTTGTCCAATGCAATGTGTTGATTAACAAAATCGGCAAGATTCCCACGGACGTGGCTTGATACCTGAAACTGCCCCTAGCTCTACAATGGACATTGTCTTAGGCGGTCTTTAGCCACTCTGCTGTGGACTGTGGAGCAGACATCACGAATGTTAAGCGCCATGGCGGATGGAAGTCCACAAAAGTTGCTGAAGGATATGTAGATGAGATTTTTTAAAACAAAACGCACATCGAATCCTCGAAAATCAGGTTGGGGTGGGATTGATTACTTCCAAATCGCAGCAATTAGTAGCAGTTGACCTTCAGCCACCTCATGTTAAACATACACAAGACATAAATAATTCTCGAATGACAAGTTTGAATTTCGAATTGTATTTTCACTTTAACGTCTATACTAAAATAAAATAGGAAAAAAATGATAAAGCTAGATAATTTTCCTCACGCTCATATAAAAACATTGTACCCAACCCAAACGTGAGGAAAGTGTCTTTCCCACGCTCAACTGCTAAGCGAACACCGCTTCATATTGTTTGGTTAACTTCAGTCGCGTGCGGAAAAGTATCACTGTCCGCACTTGTTAGGTAAATAGCTATATTAAGCAATATTTTCCTGTTTTCTTTGTTAGGCCGGAAACGTTTCACCCCATCCTCGTATAGTATTTAACAATAACGATCTACACTTATTCAAGTCTAACTTTACATATTTTCGTTTTTGTATAAAATTAAGCAGATTTGCTCTTCCATAATATAATGTTTTTAAAGGCCCAATCCAGCACAAAAGTACATGAAAATTAAATTTAAAAAAAGTAAAAAACTCGACCTAATTTTTCTTGGGCACTTATACATACACTTCATTAAAATTGTAAATTTTAAGCTACAAATTTAAAACCCCAAAAAAGTTGCTTATCTAACGGCAAACAATTTATGAGCGATTTAAGAAGCGTTAAGGCAAATTAGTCAAGTAGTTATAAAGCGTCTGGAAAATTCCAAACCATTATTTCGCTTACACTTTCCTACGCATATCTTAAGCTTAAGCCTACACATTTGTTTAGAAAATCATCTGTCCGAAAGTGAAGCTTCCCAGCTTTAGAGTAATAGAACGAAGCAGCTACGCATCGAGCAAAAAAGGTTGAGCGGTAACGGTTTTATGTTTGAGTTGTAAGTGATGGAAATCTAAAGACCTGTCAGATAAAACACAATTTATTTTTGTTAAGGCGAAAGAAAATTAAGCGGTGGGTATTCCCCTTGTATTATTTCATATTTATGCTTTTTTCGGAAGATTAATAAGGTCACCGCTGTTTCGAATAAATCAGAGAATTCGCATTTAATCTGAGATGTAAAATATTTACCAGATGCTCTTTATTTTCAGATAATAATGGACATAATTACTTTTAAAAATTTTCACATAATTAAAACCTCATTATTGCCGAAATTTTATAAAAGTGGAAGAAAAATACTGTTACTTCCGAATGGCAAACACTGAAATAAAAATGGTGCGCCAGCATTCCCAAATCGCTATCGCCTTTATGCTGTGTGGAGCTATTTATTTATTCAAAATTATGAAAGAATTCTTCCCATTTTGAGTAATCAATATTTTCTGTACATTATTTTATTTTGTCATTTTATTTATACATTTTATCCCATGCTGCATGGTATTTGCAATTGATATTGTAATATGTAGCACCAATCAATGGGAGAGATATTGGCAAGTGGAGAGCTGGAAGAGATCTTTGGAAAATCTTTAGTAAATAGTAGTAAAAATCAGTAGAAAAACAACAAACAATAGAGTTCAGAGAGTGGGTGAAGATGCAAGAAAAAATTAAATAAAGGAAATATTTTAAAATATCTATAGGTTCTGCCATCACAAGAATATGGCAAGTTGGATTTAAAAAAACCCACAGATTGAAACAGGGGGGGGGGGGGAGTAGGATATTTACACAATTTCAAATTTTATGTAGAACCAGGTCTATAAAGACTTATATGCACCCAATTGTGCTGTCTTCTTGAATATTGAGGTATTTATGGGTATTTGGGGAGCAAATGTCATATTTTGAACTGACGTCAAAACGATTGCTGATACGTGGGGTCAGAAAAGAGCAAAAGGCCTATGTTGCCAAATATGTTGGTAGTACAATTTGATCAATACTTTCTACCATCATGTACTGCAGTGTACAATAAATAATGGACCAGATACATACATATTATTACATATGTGATAGTTTTAAGGGCAATTTTTATATTATTTATCACAATGCCATTGCAAGCAACCCTGAAATAAAAAAAGTAGGTTTATTACTAATATTTCTTATAATCACTAGGTGGGTATTTTGTAAGTATATAAGCAGGTAATATCAAGCATAATCAAATTTCCCTACATGCTTTAAAATTTGTTACACTACCTCAAAACTGAAGGCAAATTAACAATATCTCTTTTACATTTAAATATTACAATTTAAAAAAATAAACATGAGCAGTCTGGCAATTCAAAATACACTATAAGTTATTTGGGATTGTATAATATTGTTAGTACATCAGTATATTTGCTGCCCCTCAATTTGGCAACATATTACTATTTAAAGCGTTCGGTCATAAAACATGGTATATTTTTTAAATCAGGTGCTAAATAAAATATTTTAGACACAGAACTTATATGGGCTAAGAGAATCACACTGTGAAGAAATCAAATGACACTTAACAGGTTTTTAGGTACTTAAGTTAGCAAAGAAAAAAACTGTTTAGTTTAAGAAAAATTTAATGAAGCAAAGTATGATAAGTAAAAGTTGTGACAACGAAACCGAATAAGTATAAACACATAAATATAAAAATAATATTCGAAAATGTCAAATCTCATTAGGGCTTCAGTGAGTAAGAGAAATGATGATAAACTGGAGGGATCTATTGGAGGCAAGACATCACATGACCTAATTTTGGCTCGTCTATGGGCAACGCTTTTTAGGCTAATTGGTTGTGGATTCCCTGTGTATGATTCATAATCAAGCATGACATAGGGATTACTAATGTTGAATTCAAGCTTCATAGAGTTGCTTATGCCAAAATTTGATTGAATTTGACAGTTCAGAAAAAATCTTCTCTTTTAAGAATGGTTACAATAGACGGCCTTTTCTTTTTAGCTCCTTGTGGGACCTCCACCCATTCGCTAGGCGAGTACATTGCAGTCTTAGTCCTTGCGAATTTTTCCGCTAGTGCAAAGTCTCGGTCACTGGGTAACATAGTATGCCCTACCAGTGGAAAAACATGGATACTTTTTTGAACCGTTTTGAAGCCTGCATTTGCAACCAAAACCCTACGATAGTCGAATTTTTGTTTTGGCCGCAGCAGTTATGTGTGCAGTTAAAGTGTTCCCCCACGAACATCAAACTTTTCAAAGTAATTCTTTAAGCAACTGACAATTTAATCAGATCCTCGTTTGGCAATGGATTCATCCCAAAGAAAAAAAATAACCATCCTCTGGTTTGTTGCAACAGTAAGTACTAAAATTACACTACATTCTTTTAGTAAAAGCAAGGTCCGGTGGTTAATTTGGGTGTAGAAAGAGCTGGTTGCAGATCAAACGTTATCATGTGCACATTATCCTCCTTGGACTCTTCCACTGCTTCCTTAAGAACGTTTCTTGCAGCTTCTGTCTTTCTTCAATGTAGTTGTTTAGAACTTTCTATTTCTGTGAATTTTTCGACATCGCCGCTTTCTCCAGCTTTATTTATATTGATTTGGAACTCATCATACTTTGCCCAAGTGTCAGATTCGGGTGTTTTAAAAGAAATATTATAATCCTCCGTGAAAATCCTTCTAAACTTGTCTGAAGAAGCAAATAAAACATTTTGTGTTTGGCATTTTGCAGCATAAATCGACACAAAACTTACAACAGGATAAGTACACTCTCCGCGTGCTCACGACAGTTGACAGATCAATAAGGTCTTATAACGTCATATAATTTTTGCTAACAGTTAATCAGAGAATAATTATTAGTTAGAATAAAACAACCTATTTAGTGTTCGTTATTTTCAGACAACCAATTATTTAAATGGGGGGAGAAGATGAGAGTAGTCCACAGAAAGGCAGTTTTAAACACGAAAACCGTAAGAAAAGAATAAGTTTACCGTTTTTCGTTAAGGCTGCTGTACATCTAAGAAATATTTATGATAATGGGGCACTAAATGGGCTACCGCCGTTTTACAAATTTATTTTTTGTATTATTGAATTGGTTTCAATATTGGATGTATCTGTTTGAAAAATTATCTTTTCAAAACGCAGGCTCTTCAGCCATATATTAATATAAGAAAAGCAGCTACGACCGATATATGAAACGAAAAGAAACTCAAGTGGTAACGGGTTTATTTTTCAGTTGTAAATAATGAAAATATAAGAGATTGTTATATAAAACAAAATTTATTTTGAAGAAAATAAGGGTGTTTTATTTATTTATTGTTTCTTTTCTTTTGTTTTACTTGTAGAGAATTACAAATTATTACTTCTTTCACATGCCAGCAGATTAATAAGATAAAATTATTATCAAAAAATGAAAAATTTCACCGCAATTTAAGAGGTGAAGTGAAGTGGCTAGCACAGAATAGAGAAATTTTGGATAAGCTAAATTTCAATTTTCTGTGACACTTTTTTAAATTTTTATAACATTTTCTTAGAGGAAATTAGTTTGTTTAATTTTCACAGGAACTAACATTAATTTTTAAAAATTATTTTAGAAAAAAATCTACATAGTTGATTAATTTATCATCTAACTAAAATATTACTATTCACTGTTGACCAGTTAGTTGTTTCCTAGAACCAAATGGATTACATTATTATTACATTGCATGAGTAAAAATAATGAAAATTCGCCTCTATGGTAAATAAATCGCACGTGATAAAAATACTTCATACAATTATTACTAAGAAACATTATAAAAATACATAGAAACTTCGACTTACATATTACACCTGAGATTCCCGTTGTAACCATACCTATATATTACTTCATTTCAGTTTACATCTCGTAATACTTTTTTGAAACAACATATTTTAACAGCGAATGGCTAAACTTTGGATTTAACTTTGTGTACATGCTTATTAATATTTAATATTTTCATAAAGGGTTTAGGTAAGTTGGGCGGGAAAGGAAACACCTTTGTTAAACATATTATTCTAAATGTATTGTCATAATCTTAAATAAGAAAAACATCAAAACTTTCATATGCCAACGTAACTAATGGGGCGGATGGACCTGTTGATTACTGCACATTTTTTTTAAATTTAGGAATTAAATTTAGCCCAACCACCCTCGTTTCCTTTTCGACGTTTATTTTTGCTCGGTATTTGCTTTTAATCCCAGCAACTGCAGAAAATCCATGTTAGACAAGTAAGAGGTAGAAAATGGTATTTAGATCTTCTGTGCTTTCGTACTTAAAAGAAGATACCTATTCATCATTTGTTGAAATCTAAAATTAATTTAATTCCATGGTGGTAAATTTGCCATTCAGGGTTTTGTCACAAGAAAGCTCAATGAGATTTGCCTACTGCTGTCGATGTAATCCAAAATCCAAATAATTATCATCATACCAAGGATATTTATGTTTTTTCACAATTTTATCACTGGTTGACGGAGAACTTTCTTTATTTTCATTTTCACGTTTATTACTGTTTAATAAGAAACGGTCCATTTTAAGAAACTACAAATGATATAACCAGAGACTATAAAAAATGCACTGACTTAGTAACACACTTCCGTGCAAAACTAGCATTTGGTATCAACAAAAAACAAAAACTAACCAGATACATCGCGAAACCGACATAATAGTTATATACGAATCCGTATCAATAAAATCGAAGAATCTTGCCGAATAATCCAGAAGTACAGATTTTATATACAGGGCGTTATGAAATTCACGGCTTATATTGAAACCGGTAAATCCTGGTATGAATTCAGATTGAAGAAAAACATTCATAAATAGCGCTTCACGATAAACAAAGGTAGATATCGTCCCTCAAAAAAAAGTAGCTGCGCACCACTGGAAATAAATACATGGCCATATGAAATACAGAGAATCACTGAAAAAAAGTTTGTATTGACATCAGTACTCGCTGTGGCGTTGCCTAGTCTCTCTGTCATATTCCTATGTAACATGCTTGAAAAAATAATATTTTTGTTACCTTTAAAGAAAGAAATCCCATTAACTCTCTCAAAACACTCAATTTCAAAAAGTTAAAATGCATATATAACACTGCGTTTTTACTTAATATTATACTAATATTACTTATTATTAAATTTATTATTATTACTTATTTATTAGTGTTACCTTTGTAGTTGTAGATAAAAAATCTCAAAGTCAAAGTCTCAATATGTACATATTGAGACTTTGACTTTGAGATTTTTTATCTGCAGTTTAAATCAGGTCTCTCTGAGAAATGGACTACTTCTTCGAATTACCTTTGTAGCACAATCTCTTTAAAATATTTTTCTTTTGAAAATATTTTAGGTTAACAAATACCTTCGCGCTGACACAGAACAGCCATTAATGAAAAAAGAGCACTCAACTAATAATTAAAATTAACAAAAGTTAAACACAAATATCCCACGCTTTTTTGTCACCAACCGCGCTATTATAAACGAAAATTAATGTTTTTGTTACTTTTAAAGTAATCTCTTTAAAGTACACTTCCTGTAGAAAGATCTTACCAAAGAAAATAGACTTGGTTTGCTAGGTTTTACGTTAAGCTTATGCAATACTAACAAAACAGTAGGTATAGCCATTAATTTAAAAACCGGTCCACTAATTAATTAAAACACGAATCCATGGTATTTTCTTACTATTAGCACTGCAAAACTAAAAAGTTATTTATTTATTAAACAACACAACTCTTGCCATTGATATTATGTCATTGACTCTTGCCTAAATAAGTTATTTAACCCCTTACATAACAAAAGTTAGGCATCCAAAAACACTACCAATAGCAATTGTTGCATAAGAGTACTTTTCTGGCGCATCCGCCAATTTATAAAATAAGGTTTTTAAATGTATTTTAACGATAGATCAGAAAGTACATATGTAGGTCCTAAAAATTAAAGGAAAACATTGCTTATTTTTTTAGATTTTTTAAAGATATATTTTTTGTTCGACTTAGCCGAATCTAACAGTTTCTTATCATCTTTAATTAAATTATAAAATTTGTGACATTTTTCTTTAAAATTAAATGTAACTAGAAGTTAGCACGAATCAGTTCTAAAGAACATATATTTCTTTCCTCTCTCCATTTCGTCCCAGATACAGATAAAGCTCGTTCAGAAAAACCAGCTCTCATTTTAATACCTAAAAAATCGAAACAATAGAAAAAATGTTTGAAATATTCGGGAATTTTCGAAAAATATAGTTCCACTTTTGAGGTGTAAAGTTTTTGTAATCTTCTTCAAAAGAAATAATTGGCTCATATTTTAGTTTGCCTCAGAGAGCTCATTAAACAGATCATCCATATTTACAGTTAGATTTTCATTTTTAAAAATAGAAAATATGCTTTCAAACTGAACATATGAAGGAAGTCCATTTTTTAAATTAAGTTTGGAAACAACATTTTGCCAATTTGCCTCAGAAAAATCGAACCATTTATTCAAATATGAAAGACAATTTTTAGGAAAGAAGAACGGAAGGACATTAGTCCCGAACGAAGGACTGTCCTTCCGGAGAAAGAACGGGTGGAAACCCTACATAAGAGATAGGAGAAAGTTATGTGGAAATAATAGCAGCGTTCAGTAATTGAATCTTTTTATCGTTTTTCCGCCAATTTTCCAATTCGCTTTTATATGAAACAAAAACAATCTTCCAAAGATGCGGGTGCATCTCAACTGTAGAAAAACTCATTTAGGGGATCGTTTCAAAAAAATCAGTTGGTTACGATAATTTTCTAAACAACAGGGCGATTTAACAACTTTCTGAACGTGCTGTATGAAACAAAATTATGTTTTTTTTTGACAAATGCTGTACCTAATGGAAAAATTTTGGTTATACTTTTAAAATACTGGGTAGCTTTTTTTTTGTTTTTTGGAGAAAGTTGTTTTTTTAACTTTGTCTTAAATTAAGCTTAAAAACATAAAATAAATTCTCCTTAAAGATTCTTATGTTTGAACAAATTCAACTGCTTTGAGTTGTTCGCGCGCAATTTTCCGTCAAACGCCATGTGTTCGCTCAGCCATATGCAACGAATATGGACGAGTTTTAGGGTATTTTGGAAAATTTTTAAAATGTTCGATTTAAGAAAAAAATATTGGGTATGTCTGTAGCTACCCCAGAAGTCACCCATACCATAATATTCAGTGAATTTTATAACACCCTGTATTCATGTTGTAATGTTTAATACTGAATCCAATGTTAGAGTGGACTGTAAAAACGAAATATCGATACGCAAATTATTAAACATTAATTATGACGAATCAAAGTTTTAAAGAACGAGAAAAAAGGCTTCAACGACTTACCAATGATTCTTCCTTTGGTACTCTTCTGCGAGTCTACACTATTTGCTTTTCTCCAAATTACACAAAAAAAACCATCGAACGGCACTCAAACTATCGAATTAAACGGTACCGTCATTTCAAGCAACATTTTCGTACTACGGTTTTGTGCGTGCTCGTCTAATACGTCTGTCACATAGGTCAATTCCTGTAACACGCAACTTCACGAATTCTTAACCAAATTCAATTCAGTTTATTCCTTTAACAACACTTAAAACCACCCCCCGCAATGAAAAATGATTATACTTTATTAAATAATGAATCGTTTTGGCTTCAGTTTATGGATTATAGAAAACCCTAATACGTATCAAGACATCTAGTATGAAATAAGCCAATTACGTATACTTATTTAATTATGTGCCTTCGCTAGGTTGCCAATCCATATTCAATTAAAAATTTAAAATATGAAATTGATTATAAAAACCGCGGCGCACCACTGCGGCGCTCACATTGTGAATCACTGCTTTAGCCTATTTCCTATCATAAATTTTGATAAAAAAAAAGCTTTTATGCTTAAAACTTCAGACATAGCTAGAAAAATAATCAATCTTGATAAGCATAATACTTTGTACTTGGTGTATATGTCGTAGGCGGAATGCAAATTTAGGCTTTTTATAAACTTCCTAGGCATTTTATAAAAAGCCGGCAAAACGCGGGCATAAAATGCATTTTTCGTTATGACTAACACCAATTCAGGCAAATTGATAAATGCCGGCAAAACAAGGACAGAAGGATATATATCACGTTGTGACTGATTATTTTTAGGCATTTTACAATTTGCCAAAAAAGGTGCCGTCAAAACGTGAATATTAAACTAGTCGACTTTTGCACGCGAAGACGTGCACATCAACACAGCCGAAGAGGACCCCAACCAACACCCTGGCGCACCGATCCCTCTTCGCTTGCGAGGAAAGAGACTGGTCAGGGCCCCTAACCAGGTGCTAACCGTGTTCCGACCTTAGGGTGCCCTCCGCTCCACCGTTCGCCTAAAAAACCTTTCTAAGTCCGTATAATTAGGGCATTGCAGATTAGTGACAAAACTGAACTTAGGTGGCAGAAAATATTATTCTCAATACTTAATAGTATTTTCCATTTTATTTTCACGTTTTGACGGGACCGTTTTTGGCAAATTGTAAAATGCCTAAAAATATAATCAGTCACAACGCGATATATATTCTTCTGTTCTTGTTTTGCCGGCATTTATCAATTTGCCTGAATTTGTTTTAGTCATAACGAAAAATGCATTTTATGCTCGCGTTTTGCCGGCTTTTTCTAAAATGCCTAGGAAGTTTATAAATAGCCTAAATTTGCATTCTGCCTACGACATACATATATATTTTATATAAATTTATTTTTTATATAATAAAAGGAATAGTATGTTATTGTGAAATAACACTTTGTTTAGTATTCTATTACTTGCGTATACAAGAATGTATACAATATATTAAAGCACTCTGATGTTTAAATTTTAAACTCAATTTGAATTTTAAGTCATTGAAGATTTTTGTTTTAAGAGCATCAGCTGTATAAAATCTACATACATTTAAACTAATGAAGATTCCGGTTTGAGCTCTCGTATCCTTATTTTCAAGGTATTAGGCATAAATTGACCCGTTTTCTTGTTTCCCGAGCAGCATGTGATGAAATGATAATAACTAAGATTACGTTAAAGGGTCCTGTTATCTTTGCATGAGGCTTAGCATTATTTTGCGGAGTTTAGGGGATGTAAGCAACCGTGTTAATTACACACAACCACGTTTACAAGGAAAATTTATTGCGAAAATTATTTTGACAGAAAATAATCTTTAGTTCTTTTTACAAATATCAATTTGTTGTTCATACAGTCAGTAAAGAACTGGTAACTTGTCCAAAATTCACTAAATTAAATGGAAAGTGAAATTTTTTAATAATCAGAGAACTTAAGGTACAAGACTGTGGATTTAAGAGGATAAAGGAATGAATATGTGGGCCCGATCCCTTTCCTAGGGTCATTTGCTAACAAGATGAGTAAATAAGAAGTTCGGTCATCCATTGCTAACCATTAAATTTCTTATTCAAGAAAGGTCTAAACCGACTGACATCTTTAAGTAGACTCTAAGTTGTTGCATACTCTAAAACCTGTATAAATGGCGAACAGTTGTTACAACGAAGACAAGTAATTAAAAGTTAAAATTATCAACGGCGACCAAAGATGAGCGTCACAGACGACAACATTCGGGCTCATTGACAGTAATCAACATATCGATGAGTTCACAGATCTCTTCTACAGTAAGCACAAATTATGATAGTATTCATTTCATCCTTTATTCTGTGCTTCCAACAAGACCCAGCAAAATAGGTCGCCAGTCACGGTGCATAAATCCTTAGCTTGGCCATGGCGCCTCGGTCTTGCTTCGAGTCTTAGGTCTTCAGGAACTACCCCGGTGACGTTTCGATCCACCTCAATATCTACAGCATCAGATTGACGCTGATACTGGCGAAAGATCATGTCCCTCCGAACCCAGTATAAACCCAAAGCATATCTCGGCCTAATTTGGACCAGCATAAATTAACGTAAGTGGTCTTGGATCCACATCGCCATGTTTCGGTCGCCCAGATATTGCCTGTTGCTGTCACACATGACCCAGAGACTGTTCTCCATAAAACGTTTCATCACCTCAAACATCTGGATCCTCCCGCAGTGCATGTAAGTTGGCGATACCTGCTGCGCTATCTTCTCGATGTCTAATTCGGTCGTGAATGCTTATCACCGACAAACCCCTCTACTCTCCGACTCGTTGACGCCAAATCCCTGTTAGCTCACCAAGCTAAACACACTCCTAGTGGCGACTGGAAACAACAACACGGCTCGGCTAGCCCGATTCTTAGGTAAGCTTGACCAGCAGTAACATTCAGTGATCTAGCCGCTCAGATCTCTAAATCTAGCGTGGTTGCCGAGCGGAACAGAATACATTTTTCAGGTTCCGCCAGGTCCTATAGCTGGACCATCTGCAATGTGACTAAGACTACAAAGATATTACGAAGTTAAAAAAAAATATAATAAAAGGGACACGCTGTAAACATAATTTCAAGATCACCAAGATCTGTAGATCTTTTTCCCGCTTAACATATTTGGGGATATGATGGGTAGAAAACTGGCCCATTGGCCCCATCCATCCTTTACAAATTTTGGGAGCTTTTCAGCATGAAGTACAGCATGAGATGAGCTGCACCAGGAGGCCGTGGCGGCTCGCCGGGTGAAGCAGATGAAAACTTTCACCTAAAATATTGTAGTAAAAAATACTAAACTTTAAACTCAATCATTTCATTAAATTTTCTTGTATAATTCCTCTCCTATAAATTATTGCAAAATGGAGAATGCACCGTAAATTTTTTTTCAGTCGCGCTTTTATGTTTTGCTTCACCGTTATAAATGACCACCAGCCAGCCAGTGCCAGGAGGAGATTAATCGTCTCATCAGATCAATGTCGAGAAAACACAATAAATGTGAGGCGCATCGAAATGGGGGGCGGGTACAGGGAAGTCATACACTATTTGAAATACTAGAGAAATATTTATGTGCGGATTCACTAAGAAGGTTTAAGATTTAGTACCGGTTTAAATTAAAATCTTCTTGTTCATCAGTTATGCTTTGACAGATTTTTGTCCTATCATTGTTAGTAAGTTGCCATTAAAAACTTATGATGAATTATTCTGATATGTCAACGATTTGCTTGGTTTCCAAATTCATCT
Organism: Philopedon plagiatum; assembly: GCA_963971165.1. NCBI lineage: Eukaryota > Metazoa > Arthropoda > Insecta > Coleoptera > Curculionidae > Philopedon > Philopedon plagiatum. Next base: position 112,077,603 of record OZ020190.1, on the reverse strand, counting down.
TTCATCTTAGAACGGGTTGCCGTAATGAATTTAGTTCTATTATTATCGAAAGTGCGTACTAAAATTGCCCTTTTCTTCATAAATTTACGAAAATGCTCTGACATAAATTCATAGTAAAAAATTTAGTTGCCTTATTCTTACACTTGTCAGTTTAAAACTGTTTGTGGTTAAATTAGACCAGACTAGCGTTAGAGAATCTGGCTGCCAGTGTTTTCCATTAAACTGTAACCCTTTGTATATTTTAAATAGCCCATCATAAACAGACGAAATTTAATCATTTGTACTGAGTGGTCTTATTTCTATATAATCCAGTATATATATCAATTATACTAGACATCTTATCCAATAAACTTTTACGAAAATCACTAAAAAGGTTTTAGACAGGGCTGATTAGGCTTAGATCTTCTAATTGATAGTTTTTAACAGGTTTTCGTCCTGTCATTGTTAGTAAGTGGTCATTACAAGCCTAGGAGTTCATTATTTTTGCGATTTGCTTGGTTTACAAAGCATTTTTATTTTGGAAGTTGTTGCTAAAATAAATTTAGTTGAGTTCCGATGAATTCTATTATTGAAGGCATATTTAAACTGCCATTCTCTTTATAAATTAGCAAGAGACCTCATAAATAAATCCATGGTACAGAACTTAGTGTTCTTATTTGTACACTTGTCAATTTAAACTCTCATATAACTGTCAAATTCACCAATAGTCGTAGCACTAATGAATACAGCCTTTAATCCCTTATCGTTTATCATTTAATTAACATGTATATGAAAAATTAACGAAATTTAATTACTTTTGCTGGGCGGTCCTTTTTCTGGACCCCTAAAATATAAATTGTAAAGAATCATTTAAAGTTGTGAAAGCTTAACTTTATATTTTACTCTCCAATTAAAAACTGTACAACCTAATTTAGTTAATGTTGTAAACGCAGTTTCTTTACAACTTCGGCTTTCAAGGAAAATCGATTTTACTCAGTGAAGTGAAAAGCCTGTCGTTCATTTTGAAGTTTCTAGTCCTTCTCCATAATAACTTCATGGTTTAAAGGATTTAGTGGGTATGAAAGCGTCGAGAGCCGATAAACACCTTCGTTGGCACTATGAAAGGATCTTTATGCCGTTTAATCTAAATTATATCATACAAGGATTAAACATAATTGCGGAATTATGCTTTAAGCATTAAAGAAAGAGCTAGTTGAAATATAAAGTGACTTACTTGCATTTCTACGAAAGCTTAAAGGGGACACTACTAAATAAAACGAAAATAAAAGTCTAGCACCAGATTCTTAGAGAAGGGTGAACTTAGAATCAGCCGAATTTGACAAGTGTATGTTTAAAATAACAAGTCTACGTCGGAATAAGGACCTACTTTGTTACAAATGAATATTTGGATTGTAAGTGGTTATTTATTTACTTCGTATCATGATTAACCATAACTGTATAATTATACAAAAGGAAAAAACATTTTGTTCAGAAAGAACCACAATAAAAAAATGAAATACGTAGTAGTGTGACTTTCCACAAACAACCTCTGCTAAGTTTAAATAAAGAAAAAGCATAAATAATTTTTAATTTAATTTGTGGGCCTATAACTTATTTAGGCTGGCTCTACCCAAAAGATGGAAAAGGTCATGTTACTTACCGACAAGATCAATTTTATGTCGACCTTTTTCCTGTCACTTCTATTTCTAAAAGGCATTATTGTTAATTATCTTGCTAGTAATTATCATTAACCTTGCCAGCACAGGTATATACCCGCCCTTATATAAAACGAAATAGTACACACAGAAAAGAGTTTCTATAGTCAAAGATAAAACACTCTACTTTAGCATATCGCGTTCTTGTAGATCCAGAAGGTATGTATATTAAACCTTTCTTGGGATAACAAAGTAAGTTCTTGACAGAAGTATAACATTTGCCAGAAGAATCAAATTTCTTGGAGTAATTATCAAAACTATTTATGGTTATTCAGTAGTATTCTTAGTTTAAGACAAACTTAAAAATTTGCTCTTTTATAAAAAAAGTTAATATTCTTGAGCTTAACTGGCTCGAGAATAAAAATTACTTTAGTAAACTTTGTAAAATATTTTGGTTTACGAAAAGATATATTGGTTAAAAAGTATTCTTATGGCATAGCAGTTTTCTTTTAGTAAGAATTTATATTATTTCTTTTATTAAGAACTTCCTTGTAATATAGTTTATTACTATTTATCATAGTTTAAACAATTTTAAAATTTGTATTTCTTTCCGTTTAAACCTCTTCCTAAAAAATTTAAAAACGGACAATGGTTAGCAATAACTGTTTGGACCGTCCTTTATATTGGATTATATAGATAGATTATAATTAATAGGTTACATAGATAGAGAATTTGCATTCCCTTTTTTATGTTCTGACAGCCCACGAAGGCCGAAGTCTAAGTACTATGTACCGCGGGTGTACTGGGGGAAATCCGACTCACACATCCAGGGCTGGAAACATCCGTACGGACTTCACCAGCCCTTTTAAGAGGATGTGTGGGGTGGTACCACTTGGTGGTGGTGGTACCACTTTAATCTTTTCTGAAACATTTTTTATTTAACAACGTACTCTTAATTAATTTTATTTAAAAAAGCAGAAACTAAAGCAAAAGTAGGCCATTCTATTTAAGAAAATATAACTTTGATCAGCGTAAGTATAGTTAGTAGATACTTACTCCTAATCAATATACCCGAGAAAAGAGATTCGTGGTATGGGAAAGTCTTTTGTCTGTGTACCTAGTAATAATTGATGTAAACAAAAAAACTTTTAATTAAAATATATTTAATTTATTTCCAGAGACCATCTTTAAGTAGAATGATGATCAATAGAAATATGTAGGTGCATCAAGTGCAAAAAATTAATCTCCGGGAAGATTTGGAAAAATGGATGGCTATTTTTTAACGCACGAGTGAATAGCGCTTGAAAAAATTCCGGTTTCGAAAAAGAGGGATTTTTTTGCGATAATCACGAATGCTTTTGTTAAAAAAAAATTTGGTTAATTTTTTTAATTCAACACAAAACATTTTTTTTTGCACGCGATATATTTTATTAGAAAATATCCCGTACAAAACATATACAGCCAGTTATTTTTGACTGATATTTCATCAGACACATTCACATACATCTTTTTCTTCATTTTAACTAAATTAAAATTTACACTGGCAGGGGAAACACGCACAGGTGGCATTTCCAATTTTATTTAATATTTACAATTATCAATAAATAATTAACAATAATTTCAGTGAAATATACATTCGTACAAGAAAAATTCCCTGCAGGTAAAAATAAACACGTTGTTGTAGGGTCAAATATTTTTAAGATATTATTCTGCTTTATTGTGTAATGATATATTCCGTTTGAAAGAAAACTGTGTACAGTGTGGTCCATTAAGTGTGCAATAAATGGGAAATTTTTTTATTAGTTGCACAACCGAAATATTGATACCGCCAAAAGTCGGTGCATGTCCAATATCCATATCAGGTGCACTTAGAATGGCTTCACGTCAAACAGCATACAGGGTAAGCCAAATAAATATAAAAATCGTTCAAGTATAAAGTACCCTTATTTCGAAAAATACAGAAAAACGGTATTAAGAAAAGTTGTTTAGAATTAAAAGATATTATGTCCAAATACAAAATGTCTATTAAAAAAATGTTTTTGTGAAAATTTTAAATTTGCATTGCAACGATATAACACAAAAGTTTCGAATTTTGCAAATATTCTTAAAAATAGGGCAAATACTTTTCTAACAGTAATATGCATGTATTTGTCTTATTTTTAAGAATATTTGCGAAATTCCAAACTTGGGTGTTATATCGTTGCCACAGACTTGAAGTTGTTGGTTACTTAAAAAATATTATAGTAAATTAAAGAAAATTTTACAAATTTGCTTTAATTTGATGAAAGTTATGCAGAAATGATATGGTTGCGTTTAATTTGAAAATGTATTGTAACTGAATAAAAAAAAATCATTATACGGGGTAATTTAAAATTAAAAAAAATATATATTTTTAATAGAATGCTATGACTTAGTATTTGGACATGTCTTTTAATTCTAAACATCTTTTCTTAATAACATTTTTCTGTATTTTTCGAAATAAAACTACTTTACTCTTAAACGATTTTTATATATTTTGGCCTGCCCTGTATGCTGTTTAACTTGAAGCCATTCTAAGAAGTGCACCTGGTATGGGGAATGGACATGCATCAACTTTTGATGGTATTTATATTTCGCTTGTGCAACTAATAAAAAAATTTCTCATTTGTTGCACAATTAATGGACCACTCTGTATATTTTATACACAAATAAGTTATATATTTATTTAAAACGCAAAGATCATATTTTGTCTCCCTTATTTTGAAGCTTCTACAAAACATAGATTGATGATTATTTTTTGAAAGAAAGGTCTCTCCTTCTCATTGAGCAATCACTAAAAAGTTTGAGAAAATAAGACATAAAGTACCAAAAGAGTTCAATTAATTTTGACGTAATTTATAGTTCTTGACACTATAGCGAATGATCTGTAGTGTTGTTTTTGAAGATATCCTGTAACTTGCAAATATTCTTTACAATATCTGTATCATTCAAACCATTAATCTAATATAACAAATGTAGGTTTGGACGGGATCAAACTCGTATCGTTGAAGTCAGCAGAATTTTCTGCATCGATCTAGCTATATTTTATCCTGATTAAACTATGATTTCGAGTATTCTATATTTTAAATTTAATAGGTTAGAAGAAAATTTTTCTTACACAAAAAAAGGGAAAGTGATATTTTATCATTTTAGGTGAAGTTAAATTTTGTAAATAGTACAATTTGTTTTTACAAAAACGCCTTTGTAACAACATTCTCCTTTCAAACGTCAAAATAAATAAGAAAAGCTTTTTGGAGCAAAAATATCAGAAGTCGTTTGGTTGGGTCAGTGTCGGAACAGTGAATCATGTAATGTTCATTACCTTCCTTAAGGGATATTACTTCTATAAAATAAATTTGCTGTGAAGAATAATATTTTTCACTTAGTACACGAACGTTGTAGGTATGACTCTTCTATCTAATTATAAAGAATTAAAAGGTAGAAGCTTTTTTAAAAAGAAAACCTCTTTAGCCACTGTGTACCTAGTCCTGCCATAAGTTCTGTCCCTACCAAAATTGCGCCCAGAAAACAAAATAAAAACTCGGTTCTAGGTTACTAGTTAATTAATACATAAGTCATGTAAGAATACAAAAAACATAAACCTACTCAAAATGTCCTTTTGCCTTCACACATTAAATTTCATTTCATTGATCGCGGTACGCGCTACATTCAGTGGTATCGATCCTGCTGCTTTGACCAGATCTGCTTTTTGATGGCTTGATGTTTTGGTGGGGCTTAGAGCAAGCCTTTTCCTCCACCACACTCCACAGCCGGTAGCCCAACGGATTCAAATCGGGACTCCCCGAAGGCCAGTCTTCAGAGCTAATAAACTCAGGTAAGTTGGCTGCCAGTCAATGTTGTGTGCTTTTCGCCTTGTGGGCCGGCGCTGAGTCTTGTTGGAACATCCAGTGCTTTCCGTCGAACAAGGTGTGACTGAGTGGCTTCACAAACTTGTCTAGGATGTCATTTTGATAGTTGAAGGCTTGTGTTTTGACACCGTCTTCACAAAAGTACAGTTGAGTTTTACCTTCATATGCCACCTCCCACCAAACCATTACTGCAGCTGGGTGATGACCTCTTTGGACTCTAGGGATATTCTCAGCTGCTTCTTGAGAGCTGTGTGCATATATCTTGTCATTTTGACGATTATATTTTTCTTCAATCGTATAAATTGTTTCGTCTGAAAAAGAATTTTGGCGATGTCCACCATTGGCGTACCTCTCCAACAGGCGTTGTGATTTGGTCACCCTTATGCCTCGTAGAGCTTCTGTAAGTCTTTGTTCTGTCCTTCTTCGGTAAGCACCAGGTCTTAAGTCTTCTGTAATATGCGGGACATGGTTCTTGTAGGGATCTTCATTTCACTGGACAAGATTTTTTGTTTCCCGAGCGGATTACGGCGTATCCTCGCTTCGATAGCTTTAATTGCAGCTGGTGTCCTAGAACTACGTGGACGTCACATAGATTATCATGATTCTAATCGTCAAACCCTTTCATTTTATAACCATGTCAAGAGGGTTGTGAAATAAAAAGTAATTCGCCATCAGGTAGCGTCCGCCATATTGGGCTTAGAATGACGTCACATAGCTTATCGTATTCTACTCGGCAAACTCTTTCATTTGACACCCATATTAAGGGGACTGTGAAGAAAAACGTAAACCGCCATCTTGGGGTGTCCGCCGTATTTGATTTAGAATATTTTATATACTATATCACCGGACTTATACACGTGGGCATTTTAAAGCTCTAGCTTAATAATTAGAACTAGTCGAAATTTTGATTATTTGCAATATTTGACCTAAACATACTAACAAACTAACTAACAGGTGAAGTTAAATAAAAACGTGTAAAAAGTAAGCTCTCTAAAAGTTCTATTTTGATATAGTGTATTAAAAAATTAATAACATCTGTCATCTGTGCGATTGGAGTAACAGCGAATCTGTAATCTTGATCTATAATCGGTAAAAGACAGTTCATCATACTGCTTAGTGGCCCGATAAACAAATTTCTTGGAAATTTTCACCGGCCTTAGAAGACTGAAAATCTTACTTTGTGACCTACAATACTTATGAAGCGCAATGACGGCGATCCGATTTTCTTTGGCGTCCCCCTCCATGTTTACAACATGAACACAAAATCTCATCTGATGGCTTTCGGTAGCTAAATAGTTGCCCTACTGCGCCCTGTAATTACACCATTATCCGCCTATGCCATCGGGAGATATCGCCACCTTAATACAAGTGACAGAACTTATGGCAGGACTAGGTACACCATAGTGGACACAGTGAATCGCATGCAAGTATACAATGAATCACTAGATGAAACAGCGAGGGGAGCAGTGGTTGATCCCCAAAAAAGCATTCAAAAAAATCAAATTAGGTAATAAACTAATTTCTTTATTTATTTTGGCATGAATGTCAACAATGTCAGCCTTTAAGTAAAAAACAGCAAGTACTTAGACAACCTTAAAACTAATTATTTGAGTTAGCAATAAACATATTTATCAATGAACTTTCCCAAAATATAAATAACATTTGGTTTGAGCAGCAATTTAAACACAGTTATGTTCAGCCTTGTCTGCTATTTTAAAGAATTATAATTGTAAATAACTAAAAAAAAATAAAGTCGATTAGTTTTATTTAAAGAGTAAAACGGTGTCTTAAAAAACACATTTGAACGAATATTCAGTAAAGATAAACCAAGAGAGAAATACAAATATGACTTTTGCCTTAGTGTGGTATCACAAGCAATTAGGTTTGGCAATATAAACTTCACATCGCAGTCCTTAACTAAAGCAAGATCTGGAGTATCTGGCATACGAAATTGGCCGATAGTTGCTGCCTTTCTCAAAAAACTTGAAGTGAAACATGATTCACTGTGTATCACAATTGAATGATCCACTACGTACCGACCCGCCATTTTGAATTTAATGCTACTTGCACAAAAATCTAAATTTAAGACACAAAGGCCAATTTCGAAGAAAGAGAACTTATCATGGCTTTACTTGGAACAATTACACAAAAGAAATAAATAAAAAAGGATTAACTTAAAAAAAGGATTAACTTAAAAAATAAAACTGCGGCCATTGAAAACGCTACGAAAACGTCTGACGCGTTTACCCTTGACGCTCGATGCCAAGTGACTAGAGTGGACGAATCAATGCCAATATTTAGTGATAGATACAATAAATAGGTATGTTTTTTTCAACCGATAACTAACTCGGTTTACTGTACCCTCTTGGTCCACTGTTCCCACATTGACCCTACAGCAAATTCAGTAATCTTGTTTTAAATTTTGTTTCCAAAAAATAATAGACAACAATTTATGGACCACATAGGTGGTTTATGTACTTATGTAGTTACCAATTTATATAACTGTATAAATAGTCAAACACTGATCAAGTTTTATAAATACCATTCTGCTAACGCTATAATAATCCAAAAAGAAATGTCGACATTGCTGACGTTTTCGCTTTAATATTTAAAATTAAAATATTTTTATAAGAATAAATTTATATATACATACGTATAAAACCTTTGTCATTCAGTTTTCCTGTATAATCAAATTTTTTGCATAGTCTGGCAACTTTATTTACTTTGTCTGAAGTTTTACCTTTATTAAATATTCTGAATATTTTTATTACAGATTTACATACAATCCTGGCTATGTAGGTATTTATATGAAAGACTTATATTGTGTTTTCTAATATGGCATAAAATCGATCTCAGGTTTGTTAATTATTAGTGTTGAATACTATGCGACTAACCCCTTGCCATTTCTGATTACTGAAAAATTTGAAAATGGCTAGGTTTGAATGTGCAAATCGTCACCATAGGACCAAGTTATCGTATTTATATTTTCAAAAATTCTACAGAAGGCGGCTTTTACTGTTTATAGACTCCCCACCTTCATAATTGTTTTACTAATATATATTTTTTAACTTGTAATAATATTATTCTAATAGGAAGCAACAACCACATTTGCTACAATTATCGGAATCTAAGGAAAAATACTAATAAAATATTGTGCTAGGAATATAGAATAAGTCAGACTTCATATTATAAATAAATCAGTTAGCTACATTATGTAATATTATTACATATTATCAACTACGAAGAAGCAATGTTGGTAAAACAAATTTCAATTTTAAACACAATATAAAAGTAGGACATTAAGGTTAAGTCATGCCTAAAAAGAATAAGTTTTATAATTTTTCGGGAATCCGAGCTGGACAGTCTATGATAGAAGGCTAGTAAGAATTCTATTACACAACACATCATCCTAATATTCCTGACCACCACTCCTGACTCAGGAAGGATCTAAATCGGCTGACACCACAGCTGCCTCGGAAGAAATCCGTTGCACAACACACGACTCTTGAGTAAATCTAAATTAGGTGATACAGCAGCATCCTGATAAATCGGTGCAAGAAATCTTCTCCTTTAAGGTGCACGCACACTTAGGCGAAGCGTCGCGAAACGAAGAGAATTTTATCCATCCATGAACTTTACATGCAATCAAATGGGAGCCAGCACACTGAAGCGTCGAGAAGCGTTGTGCGGGCTTCCATTTGATTGCACGTAAGTTTCTTGGACGGATAAAATTCTCTTCTCTTCGCTTCGCGACGCTTCGCCTAAGTGTGCGCGCACCTTTAGTCTTGTATTGAGACAGGAGCTTGTAGCAAATCGCCAGCTGAAGGTTTCTTTGCTGCTTGAGGAAAGGACATATGTAAACCTATCTTACTTCGAGTTTTCGATAGTAGAAATGATTATGAATATTAGTCAGCATTGAATAAGCCTGTGCTTACTGTAGAAAAGTCCTCACCAGTACGTGTGACTGTCAGTGAGCTTTTGGACAGCTCCAATAGCATCATTCGAAATAGGGCGTCGTTCGTCATTGATGATTTTAATTTTCAATGACGTCGCACCTTTGCAATAACTGGTTAGCTATTCCATCAATATATTCCGCAAAAAAAACAAATTAGAAATTTAACTTCGAGTTTTCCCCACCACAAGTCGAGACGAAAATGCACACTAGTAACTAATTAATTAATTAGTATTAATTCCATAACTAGTTTTAAGGTAAAAGGTAAAAATATGCCTATCCTAATAAAGTATGTTGAGCTATAAAACATATCTCATTTAATAACAGAGTTATATATAGTGGTATATTTGCAGATGATACTCAAATATACCACTCAATCAAATACACAGATTTAAAAAATAGTATTTATTTAATCAATAAGGATCTTTTAAATATCTCAAAAACTATAACTGATCATGGATTAAAAATAAATGAAAATAAAACTAACTTAATTTTAACTGGTCCTAAAACAATAATCAATAAAATAAAAAATAATTCTGATTTCAAAATTGTTCTTAACAATAATTTTAAGATTACTTCAATCGAATATGGTAAAAATCTTGGAGTAATTTTTGATCAGTATCTAAATTTTAATGAACATATAAAAAATATAATTAAAAAAGCATACTACAAACTAAGCATTTTATATAAATTTAAGGACTACTTAAATACCGATACTAAACTTAGGCTGGTTGATTCAATTATTCTAAGTGGATTAGATTATTGTGATATAATTTATCACAAAAATATCAGTAACGAAGATAAACAGACATTACAAATTCTTCAAAATAATTGTGTTCGTTTTTCAATAGGACTAAAAAAATATGATCACATATCACCTACCTTTAACAAACCTAATATAATTAAATTAGAAAAAAGACGCGAAATCCACTTATCATGTTTTATATATAAAATAATTTTAACTCAGAAACCTAGATATTTATTTGAAAAAATTGAATTCAGGAATAATATTCATAAGTTAATACTAGAAATCAGAACGCAATAGAAATACCTCAACATCATACTGAAAAATATAAGTCTTCGTTTAAATACACAGCTTCGGTAATTTTTAATAATATTCCTTCTAGTCTAAGGGGCTTAAGCTATATAACTTTTAAAAATAATATAAAAAATTATTTAGTAGGGGTAGGATTGGAAGAATGATTTCTTTTAAATCAAAATCCTACCTATTTATGCCAACTAGTATACTACTGTCATTTTTTTGGTTTTCTTTTTTACTTTTATCAATTTTATATTTATATTTAAATTATTTTTATTGGCATAAATAAACATCTTTATTATTATTATTATTATTATATGCAAAACAAAAATGGACAGGAAGCTTAAATTTCATTTTAACTGCATTATGTTACGACTGCTAGTATGTATATCCCACAGGGTGTTAGGAAATTCCGAAAAAAACACAGTTATTGTTACACCCAATATAAAATATAAATGAAATTTTATAAATGAAAATATTTTTCAAGAGTGAACCTGCAAGGCAAGAAAATGTTCAGTCAAATCGGACTACAGGCACAGGTTCATAAAATAAATAACTTTAAAGTGTGTCAAATTTTGGTGGTGGTTATTATTTCTGTACGTATGTTACTATTATTGATGTGCGTATTAATAGACAAAATTGGGAACTATTTACTAAAATATTTTTACAGTACGGATTTAATTTAATTCACTTTAATTTTAATGTTAAAATATCCGACCCCTTTTAAATGTAGGACCATAAACTTATTTAAATTAATTTACATTTAGTTATTCTTGCCGATTTGTATAAAGTTGAGCAAAAGTTCATGGTCAATTTGTAGAACCGAACGTGGTAAAGGAAAAATTACAAAAGTTCAATACCTAATTTTTTATCTTCAACCAGAGGCGTGATAGGCATAACTTTTATGAGTGCTTCGCTTTCGAAAGTTAAATTAGGGAAAAAGAATTTGATGGTTGTCATTTGCATAGCCCTGTTTTTATCAGGCGGCAGTTGGAGCTGGAAAGATTGTAATGAAAGTATAAAAAGTGTTTTTGTACCTCTTTCATAATATTTGCTTTTCCGCTCAATATCCTGCAGGCTTAGCTTATAGGTTTTTGTATTTTCTGCAATGTAATTTTTTACATAATTTTTCCTTATGAATATTAAAATTTTGTTATTTATCATGTTTTTACCAAATTGATTCGCAAGGAAGGAACTTTATTTTTGTAAATTTGCGTGAGCCGATGAAGCTTTAGCATGTTAATGAGTTCCTTACGTTGGCGATATAACACAAACACAAATTTATATTTATCAAAAATCACATTTTGTGAAAAGTCATTTTTCTTATTTCTGTCCTTAAAATCATTGGCTGTGTGTTGCCCGGATTTCCTCAAATTGGGTATATTTTACAATGTAAATTTACGTGAAAGTATATAGGTTTTATTTTTACAAATACGTATATATATATATATATATATATATATATATATATATATATATATATATATATATATATATATATATATATATATATATATATATATATATATATATATATATACATATATATATATATATATATATATATATATATATATATATATATATGTATATATATATATATATATATATATATATATATATATATATATATATATATATATATATATATATATATATTTGCTTGAACGTAGACTTTCACGGATGGAGAAATGTGAAGAAATATTGATCCGGGAGTACATCCGTTCGTTTGTTAAATTCCTATTGGAATCTGGCAGACGTTTCGCCAAGGTCTCACTTGTCATTATCAATGCTTACTCGTTGCTGTCAAGTCGTAAACTGATACGAGTTTACGACTTGACAGCAACGAGTAAGCATTGACAATGCCAAGTGAGGCCTTGGCGAAACGTCTGCCAGATTCCAACAGGAATTTAACAAACGAACGGATGTACTCCCGGATCAATATTTCTTCATATATATATATATATATATATATATATATATATATATATATATATATATATATATATATATATATATATATATATATATACAGTATGTCCACGGATAGAGGTCACAAGAGGACAAATGGACAAAAAATTTCATTGTTCGAAAAAAAATCATTTTTGGTAAGCTTCTGCTTCTTAAAAAAATACGGTCTACGAAGGAAATGTTTGACTTTTTTATACAGGGTGCTCAAAAAATACAAAAATAATAAATTATGTGAAGAGTAAACTACCTTTATTTTTCATTTTAGAGCAAAATGATAAAGACAAAAAATATTTGAAATTCCAGTCAAAATTTAAATTCAAAATATCAGCTGAATATTTTACTTTTTATTTTTGTGTTATAATTTTATCAAATATTGCTGTACCTACGTTTTCTAGGTAATTTTTGCCTTGTCCACCCCATCTCACTATCTTTTACGACAAATGTCAGAAAATTTCAAATGTTTGCAACAAAATTTAAAATATTTGCAAAATTTAAAATTTTTGCAACAAAATTTAATTTGCAACAAAATTTTAAATTTTCTGACATTTGTCGTAAAAGATAGTGAGATGAGGTGGACAAGGCAAAAATTACCTAGAAAACGTAGGTACAGCAATATTTGATAAAATTATAACACAAAAATAAAAAGTAAAATATTCAGCTATTTTGAATTTAAATTTTGACTGGAATTTGAAATATTTTTTGTCTTTATCATTTTGCTCTAAAATGAAAAATAAAGGTAGTTTACTCTTTACATAATTTATTATTTTTGTATTTTTTGAGCACCCTGTATAAAAAAGTCAAACATTTTCTTCGTAGACCCTATTTTTTTAAGAAGCAGAAGCTTACCAAAAATGATTTTTTTTCGAACAATGAAATTTTTGGTCCATTTGTCCTCTTGTGACCTCTATCCGTGGACATACTGTATATATATATATATATATATATATATATATATATATATATATATATATACAGAGAGAAAGAATTAATTTACACAAGTAACATTTTTTTCTTTCAATTAAATTATTTAATTGGTATCGAGCAATTAAATATATAATTCAGCGAATTTAATTATTTAATTGGCAGGTTTAATTAACTGAAGTAAATCATAATTTCTGTAAGTACATTTACACGATAAAGTAAAATATGACTTAATTGTATCAATTATCATTTAATTCATTTAATGTGAAGGTATGATACCTACAACTAATATTGGTTAATAAAAATATCTTAATTTAATTACGTGAAGTAAACGTTAGTTCTACTAAGAAAGATATATTTGCAATCCCGATATAGTTCCCAAAAAAAATTGATTCAGTTTTTTTAGGTTTATTTGCTTTACTTTAGCATTTGAAAAATGTTATGTATAATATGCTATTCGTTAAGCAAATCATTATATACTAGTTTAGTATGAAGGCATATCTCAATCTATTTTTTAAATGTTTGGCCCTCCAAAAATTTAGTGCCTTTTTTTTTGACACCATGATCGTAAATTTTTTGCGTGCCAAACAGTTAAGAAATAGATTGAAATATGCGTTCATACTAGCCTAGTAATGATTTGCTTAACGAATATCATATTATACATACCTTTTTTCAAATGCTAAAGTAAAGCAGATAAACGTAAAAAAACTGAATTAGGTTGACAATACCAAACATAGCGAAGCAAAGAGAACCTTAAGCAGTAAGAAAATATTTCTTGAGGTTAAAATATAGAGCTTTTGTAAAACAAAAGATGAAAATGTCTACTTTCGTTTCACATATTGAATGTGATACAATCATTTTTAAAATGACACAATAAAACCCTGCAATAAAGTCGCCATACAGAAAAGTATATTTTTATTTTTTGTTCTATAAAAGATCTATACTATAACGCCAACAAATATTTACCAAATACAAAGAAACTTTAAATTTTATTTATCACTGAATACATGCATATCTTGGTACATTTATAGGTATATCCCTACAAAATAAAACAACAAAAGGCTATTATATGATCCATAAGTATATACACTAACAAAAATAGACCAAATGGCCGTCACCTTCACTGTTACTACCGGAGTAGCCGCTTAGTCTGCCTTCTCATCAAGGGACGATGGGTAAATGCGATGCACGCCCGGGATTTATGTCGACGGGATGGCATGGCGGTTAGGGCTAGCGTAAAGAATAATTTTATTCTCATAAGCCGCGATTTAGTTGTCAGGAATAAACTTTAATTTTTGGAATTACATATTTAGTTCTGTTTTTCCCTTATTAGGAAAATTAAATTATATTGTCAGTAGATTTTCTTCGTTATTGCGACAATACAATTTAATTTGTACAATGAAACGTTTAATCCAATATTTAATGATGCGAATTTTGCTATTAATTATTAGAGCTTTTGTTGGCGAAAAAATAATTTAATTTTTTTAAGAATATATTTCTCAACTAAATATTTTAATTACAGTAATTATGCAAAATATAAAAGAAATTTTGTTGCAAGTATCGCTTTTTTATTTGAAATATGGTTTTATCCAGGGAATTATTTTTTTATTTAAAAAATTATAGAATGTGATTTAATACCCACAAACTTTTTTTTTCTCTCTGTGTATAAATTTCGGTTGTTTCCTTGGCGTTCGCGCATATTCTGTACTTTTTCGTTTCGAGAAAAAGTATTGAATATGCGAGATTGCTACTCGGGGCGCTACAAGAGGTGTTACGTCAGTCCGATGATCCCCAATAAGGGTGAAAGCTTACTGCCTACCCTGCCTAAAGTTTGCCATTAGTTCTTGGATGCCCCGTACGTTAATGCAAGAGCAGAACTTACTGTTTTTTTCTTCCGCTATGCCATGAACACTTTCATTTCCTTACATTTATTACGAACACTAAACTGTTCTTTATATTTTAATTTTGGCTTTTAAAATGGAGCTGCACGGCTCCCGGTGGAATTGTATGTGCGACCCCTGGTAATTCCTCAAAATTGTAGAGATCTAAAGCGAAGCACAAAAGTCGGTTTCGGTAGACTTTAAATAAGGAAGATGATAGAGGAAGTCTTTCTCGGCCGAGGTGACACTGACTATTCTCTGTGAAACCATTTTCTCGATGTGAATTCATCCTTATCTGCTGTGGTACCATAAATGGGATGTACGGGAAAACAACTAGCAGCAAGACAGCAATGCTTTTATCCCGGCGCGGATTCAGGAGGGAAAAAGGGGTTGCGCCCCCCTCCCCTCGAGCCCTAATCACGGTATGAATTCGATATACGTCGTGCGCTTCCGAGGGAAATAAATATTAGAAAAAGTTCAACTTTAACTCAGTATTTTATTTATTAAAGCAACCACAGCCTTCTTTAACAAGGGAGCCATAATAATAGATGATCTGGCAACAATTTACGATGGCTGTAAATAGTAAACAGCTGATAAACCTGTCGTGTATGCAAGTGTAAAAATGCTCACCTGGTTCCAAAAGGTTTATGGCTCAGGCGGCTTAAATTAAATATATTGCTTTCTATAATCGGCAACAATATTGTTGAACAATAATATAAAACATTTTTACTTTAAAGTGATTAATATAGGTAATGTAAAGGGTGTTTGTTTGACATGTCTTCCTAGAAGTTTTGCTAAGATGGTGTATGAGTGATTTGGATTTTAAAGTGCTTAACGTTAAAGTATCTACTATTAATTTATGCCCACACAGTTTTTAATTTAGACTTTTACGGCTACGGATTGTTATTTTTTCTTAACCTGAAGTGGTGTACCTACATTGATTTTTAACATGCCGCGAAGATGTTAAGTGCCTGGCTGTAGAACAAATTATAATAGTGATATTAAAACAGGTTATCAAACAACGTTTAGTTTTCCAACAGACGATGAAAAGAAAGATATGTGGTTGAGCGCTATCCACAAAGACAATCTCTCAGTGACTCGTTCTTCAGTTGTGTATTGTAAACATTTTGATGTAAGTAACATTATTAGAAATGAAACATACACAGACAAAAATGGCAATACTCAAGAGTTTTCTTTATCATGTCCTAAATTAGGGGATGGCGCAGTACCTACCCGCCTATTTACAAATCATCCAAAATATTTGTCTACACCAAAAAATGTTTTAAGAAGGGGCCCTAATTAAATTATTTATTTATTAGTTTAAATAAGTTTAAATACATTACCCATGTTCACAATGTTACTAGATTTTACAGTTCAAAGCATCTAAAATGTTCTCGTACAGGGTGCGGCAGCGAAACTTGCTGATTTGAAAGGCCAATAAAACAAAAAGTTTTATATTTATCGTTTTAATGCTATTTTCTCGTGTTTCTACATAAATGGAAATTTAACATTACAGGGTTTTAAAAATAATATCCGGCATGTGAGGCCCCTCATTATCAATACAGTCATTTAATAGATTTCTGAATTTTCGGTCGACTGTGTCGAGCATACCGATGGGTATGCGGGCTATTGCTTGGCGAATATTCTCTTTCAAATGGGCTAGGGTCCTTGGACGATCATTGTAAACAATGGATTTCAGATATCCCCATAAAAAGAAGTCGCAAGGAGCTAAATCGGGCGAGCGCGGTGGCGCCTGGGGAAGTTTTCCCGCAAAACACGCATTGCAATTCGCGCTGTGTGTGCCGTGGCTCCATCTTGTTGAAACCTAACTTCCCCATCATCAATTTCTTCAAGATTGGGCACAAAAAAGTTTTCAATCATGTTGACATATCGCTCGGAATTCACAGTTACTGCACGCTCGTTTTCTTCAAAGAAGTAAGGACCAATGATCCTTACTCTCGACAATGCACACCAAACAGGTACAGGGTCTTCCAACGAGGACTGAACAGGGGCTCATTTTTGAGCTTCCTTGTATTTAAAGAAAAATCTAAAATAGCCAATCGATGTACTTTTTCCTGCAGAATTCAAAAATGAAACCAAAAATTTATTTGAACCAGAAACAAAAGAGTTACGCTATGGATAAGGTGTTTTTTAAATGGAACATAGCTTTTTTTATACGATTTTCGGAACGAGTGATTTTTTTTATGTCCGTTCTGATTAAAATATTTAATATTGTGACAGCTATTTTTATTAAATTTTAATGTTTTTTCCAGTATAATGTAACTTCAACCTGTTTGAAACATACACTAGGTAATAAAGGTAAAATCACCTTGAAATCCTTGAAAGTCAAAAAATTTGACAAATTTAGTATAGAGTTGGAATTCTTTTTCTGTCATGTAATGTTTTATTTTCCTCGAATAGGTTCTTTATCCTTAGAATAGTATTGACGGATATATTTCTGTGAAAATTTGCAATAAATCTTCTCCTTGCTTCTCTTGCATTTTCTTGGCATTTGTAGAACAAGATAACAATCTGCAATCTCTCATCTAATGAATATTTCATTTCGGCAATATTATAGTAAATTTGTCAAATTTTTTGACTTTGAAGGATTTCAAGGTGATTTTACCTTTATTACCTAGTGTATGTTTCAAACAGGTTGAAGTTAAATTATACTGGATAAAACATTAAAATTTAATAAAAATAGCTGTCACAATATTAAATATTTTAATCAGAACGGACATAAAAAAAATCACTCGTTCCGAAAATCGTAAAAAACGTATTGTTTCTTGTACTTCATGAATTATTTGGGTGTTTGGGCTGAATTAAATAAGGTTCCGAAACACGCGTTATTTTGTTTTTATATAATTTACATTCACTATTTTTCCCTATGTGGTATACCATACCACATATTATTAACAAGATAAATCAGCCCACGTACAGGGCTGTTTGCGACGACGTTACTATTTATGCTTCATGGCTCGAGAGTTGAATACGGCTGTGTTACAGCTCAACTTCGTAAAATTACTAGCCTCTTTCATTCCTAAAAGTCGACTGGCACTGTTACATGTCCATCGAGATAAATATTTAAATATTGAAAATATTATAAACAGGTTTGGGAAAAATAAAAGAAAAATTGAATTTGTTTTATAGATGTTTCCTGTTACTTCGAAGGTTGATAATAAACGGTAATTTGCTTTAATTTATTTTACATGTTTTTTAACCCGTTATAAAACTTGGTACGATCGACTCGAGTGGCCTCCCCCCTTTAGCATTAACCTGGACCCGCTACTGCTTTTATCTGCATTTAAAAATAAATTACTGTTTCATAACTGATTTCAGGAAGTCAGTAGAAATACACACAAAAGGCATTTGCTTACATACTTGCAGATTTATAATATATACACTAGCTAAGACTTAATAATCTCTTGGAGTAACTTCTTATCTAATCTTTCTGGGGATTCCTTATTTATTCTGTAAAATGCTTTTTAAATTAACCTAATGCTAAAATCCACTAGCATGTAACGCATTTTCAACATAGCTTAAACCCATTTAACTCGAGCGTTCGTGCTTCGCTTGTAAATAGTTGCATTAAACCTAGAAGCATAACTTGTAAATAATTAAAATTGTAAATAATTACCGATGGATAATTTTAAGATTTACTATTAGGTAATGCAGCTTCTACAGAATTCAGTAGCAGGGACAGATTTGACTTATTTTTTTGGAATTTAAAGTCATATTGAAATTTTAAAATGCTTAATATGAAGCTCCATAGTTAGATCAAGGAACTTGGAAGGGGTAAGGAGAATAGCTGTAAAGCCGGCTAAATGACGGGAAAATGGCCTAGCATACAGCAAGTTAAACGCCATTAACGTCAATTTTAGAGTACACATTCGATTGACAATAATTGGATCGATCCGAATCAGATTTTGAACTTTTAGCGAAATGCGTAATTACAGCAAAATGGGTAGTAGAAAGAGATACAGTGACACCAAGTGTCATAAAGTGATGCGGATCCATCCAATTTTTGCCAAGCGAAAACGGCTCTGGGAGTATACGTATTAAAAAAATCTATGAATCTTGGCCTATTTCACGGGGTCAATGTCCACTAGCACATCAGAGACGGTTGGTATGTTTATTCTCGACTACGAATTGCGTGTAGGTGAGCGCTGCCGTAGGTTGTTAATGGTCCTTAATTTGGAACCCCGAACCTTAGGGAGGGTAGAATTATTAAGCTTCATTTATGTTTACGTTATTGGCTTAGAACAATGAAACAATTGGAAAAAAAGTTAAACGGAAAGAGGGATCTTGCGATACATCATTTTAAAGGTCTCATGGATAAGTACTTTATGCTCCTAGAATATTACGTCATTTTTCGCTCTGAGAACAAAATGGCGGCTTGTTGAAACGATGGAGGACTTGAAGGGAAGAGACCGTTTGGCAATGACTGTATTTTAAATTTCTGTCCCTGTTTTTTTGGTTAGTTCGCTAGGTTGTCGAGAGAGGCGCTCTGTTCGTTAGTGAGTCTAATTTTTCATAGAAAGTGTGGTGTTTTTCTCGTTTATTTGTCGAGCACACTTTAATATTTTTTTTTTCTTAACAATACTGACAATGGGTAAGGGTGAATCATATTAAAGAAGAGTTTTCTTTGTGCCGGGGTGTAAATCAGGGTATTCTTCCCATAAGAAGCTCAAGAAAGAACGCGGTGAAAACAACCAAAGCCTCTTCGTAGCTCCGAAGGTAAGTTAATTTGCTTATAAGCTATAACTAATCGCTAACAAACTCTTGAAAATCGTATAGTATGATGTCGATCTTATGGATATTTCTTTCACTACATCACGGTCGTGTATTTTGCACACAGCAGAACCTAAAAAACATATTAAATTAAAAATAGTTTAGTTCGTTACTTTTTTGTAAATTAAGGTGAATATTACTAATTTCTGAACTAAAACCAGGCAACATCACTATTTTATCAACATCTTTGTACATAAAATACCATTGGAACTATATTCTGTCATGTAGATATTGATTAAATAAATTGTAAGTAAATTTAACAATTGTGAGGTATAATGATAATTAGAAAAATGACAGCCACATTTTATTGTAAAATTATTTATTATTATCCTTACGATTCCTAATTAGGACCCCATAATTTTTCAACAATGGCAACGATCAATTGTAAACAAATGAATCGCATATATAAATTTTAAATATAAACTTAAAAAATATTTCCGTGGGGTAGGATTGGAAGAATGATTAATTTTAATCAAAATTTCTACCCATTTGTGCCAACTAGTATGTTTTCGTCATTTTTAATTCCTTTAGCTATTACAGTTTTTTTTATTGTTATTGTACATATTATTACAATTCTCTATTATTGTTGTACTTGTTTATTTTTCTTTGGCACAAATAAATGTATTTATTATTATTATTATTATTATTATTATTATTATTATTATTATTATTGAAGAGAGAAAACCAAATGTTTAAGAAAACAATCTAAATTGTAAAAAACTAAGAAAGATGAGGTAATATATTCATCCCTGACCAAAAATTAGCTAACTGCACAATCTTACTGCAATTTTATACTTCAGTAACAATTTTGTAATAAAAATTATAAATAAATATATAGTTTTCATATTTGTGTTTTGTTGTGATTCTGTATCGGAATGATAAAAAAATAGTATATTAATAGAGTTGTACAGTTGCTTACTTATCGAAAAAAAAGTTTTTTGTGGCTAGAATGTTTAATAACCTGTATTTTAAAAACCAAGCGTCGTTGAAACTGCATGCAGGCCGGGCGTTCCAATAAGTGTAAAAGTAGATTTATTTTCATTTAAAAATCGCTACTTGTTCCCCTAAGAAAAGAAAAGAAACTAACTTAAATAAAAATAGTTATCGCGCTCATAAGAATCCATGTATTTAAAACATCACTTGAAATACATGCGCCCTTCTTAAAGCGGCCAACGTATTACGATCGGTCTCCACCCTTCAAGTCATCCATAGTTGAAACAAATATTTTTAAAATAAAATATAATAAATAATGCTAAAATTCTTTAAGTGGCGGTTTGAAAATACGCTTCTGATGATACCAATAGGTTAAAAAAATGAAAAGTCGTCTCCCACCTCCACTAATTGAAATTATGTCATTTCAATAATTTCAGAACCAATGTCAATTTTATTTCAATTATGGGGGTGGGGAGGGCTTATTATTTTTCTACCTCTTGTAGCGTATTTTCAAATCGCCAATTAAAAAACTTCAGCAATATTCATTACATTTTATTTTAAAAGTATTTGTTTCAACAAGCCGTCATTTTGTTCTCAGGGGGAATAATGACATAATATTTTAAGATCTTAAGGTACTCAATGAGACCTTTAAAATAGTGTATGGCAATATCCCTCTTTCAATTTAAATTTTTTTTCCAAGATTGCGTCCAGCAGACATTTGATTTGTCCGAGAATTGCTTATACACTAAAACATTGTATCTGTGTGCTAATTACCGTATACCAACGTTCAATTTTGTAAACATAACGATTAAAAATTCAGAGGGGAAGACATTAAAGATCTGCACTGTATATTAGTGTATCTACTACTCTGCAAAGACCCTATTCTACTAAGTTAGTAGTCTGCCTACAGAATAGTCCTTCCTATGAGTCCGATTTCTTATATTTTATTTGGCTTATGTACGTCACTTTCTATAATCCAAATTATTTTTAACTCCACTACAAACTAGTGCCATAACCGGCCTGATGTACTGTGATATATGTAGATACTAAATCCGAATTACTATGGTATTTAACGGTAATAATGACATACTGCAAATTTATCTGTTTACATAGCAATTGATTGGCAGTTCACATTTTCAGTGATAGCAACAAGTATTTAGATTTTTTTTATTTCTTTGCAAATACATTTTATTTCTTTAGGTGGTTTATTAAAAATAAAATTTAGTAAGATCGTAATTTTTGGTGAAGATTTTTGTAACTTTATTTCACAAAAGATGATGCCATTTGCAAGAAATTTTTCAAATTTTTTCCTATGTTTCTATAATTATTTACATCACAAATTAATGTGCAATTATATTTTTATTTTTCACTGTAATATCCTTCACACAATTTTGATTTCAAATCGGCCAACTTAATACTTTTTGCACTCGATGCACTTTTAAGATTATGTCTCAAGTTAATACACCAATGAACTCGAGCGAAACTAATATCTGCCTCGTTAGAGTTTCTCCAGGAATTCCTTTGAAATTAGATTAATCAAGGGATATTTAGGATGAACCTGTGCAGTGTTAAAAGTTTTTGTCGTTAAAATTATGACTTTGATAAATTAGCTAAAATATCCTCAGCTTACGAGGTAAAGCACCTAGTTTTAATTCTAAATCCTATGCAGATGCACGAAACTTATGCGCTTTATTTTAATGTTATCTCTCGGAAACAGCACATGTATAATTTGAATGTAATATGCATGATTCGGATTTAATTAAGAAATGCAGATTTAACGCAAAAAGGACGTAATTCGGTAAATTACAAAGACTTACCACCTAGAAAAAATTATGAATTATGGAAATAACTAATGCACCATGGATATCTGGAAAGGATTAAAATTTAGCGACTGATATTTGACTTGAAAAAATGGAGGTCGGGTAGAAAGGAGAAGAAAAAGTTCCATAATCTATACTTTATGGGTATAAAGGAATGGAAAAATTGCATATTGTGGGCCTTTACAGCTAATTACTCAGTAGATCTATTTGTGACACTTTTTTTGATATTTCCTTAAAAATAGCCAGCGAAAAATTAATAGCTTACGGAGCTGTAAAAATATAGGCAGAAGAGAAATATTTAACTGGTCAACAAATTTAAACGTCTGCATCCCTACCAAAAAGCTTTTTCTTATTCTATTGGGCCTAAGTAGGTGTAAAATACCTAACCTTATTTATTTACTGCAATTTTTTTTATTGCATATTATGTAAAATTCTAATTTTCAACAAATTTAGCTTAAATGAAACCATCTTTTAATTAATTTCGCTACAAAAGAACAGTTTTTCAGTTATAAAATGCATAGTTTTATAGACCGATAACTTTGATAAGTGGTTTATTTAAGACTAATTTGCGCCGTCAACTTCATCCGTGGTATAACAATTTTACTCCATTGCGAACTTTAAACCCCCATTTCACCCCCTTAGGAGTTGATTTATTAAAACTGTAAACACGTGTTTAAACATTTATTTTTTAAAGTACCTACTTGTATGAAGTTTCAAGTTAAAAGAACCATCCAATATTTTTGCTTCAAACAAAATTTGAACCCCTGTTTCACCCCCTTAAGGGCTGAATTTTGAAAAACCCTTCCTTAGTACATGCCTACGTTATACAAAAAACCTGTTTTTGCAAAATTTCATGTTTCTAGACCCAGCGGTGTGGGTTGTGCGTTGATACGTCAATCAGTCAGTTAGTTTCTTATTTGATATATAGAGATAACTGAAATCGTCTAACTTAAAATCCTCTAACTTTAAATAAATCAATTGTATTTGAAAAAAATCAGTGCCGGATAAACAATAGGGCTTCCAGGGCGGACACAGCACCACTTTGCTCATTGCTAAAGGGTGCAGGACGCACTTAATAGAATAAAAATACAGCAAAACGCCGCGCCGCCGTGCTGTTGGTCCTGGATGTCCGAAGAGCATTCGACACTGTTTGGTTTAACGGGTTGCTATATAAGCTTATAACTCTTCACAATTTTCCGCTAACGGTTCCAGTTTCCAGCACTCTTTCATAAGCGGTCGAACTTTCCTAGTAATTGTGGAAGGCTCATTTTCTTCCCCTATACACAGAAAAATCTGCTATGCTATTCTCAATAATATATAGTACTGTTTTTGACCACTGTCACATTAGTTATATTAAAGTTAATATTGTCTCAACAAAACATCATTGAAATAATCAAAAAAAAAAATATATTGCTTAAAATAATATATAGACTTATCATTGGACTTCAAAAGTGTACCTACTTTTTTGAAAACTATATTACCATTATTTCAATGACCAAAATACTATTGGAATCCCATAATTTCCTAATATTCCTTGGAGTGTAGAATTGTTAGAGCCAAAATATTAAACTATTTAATTGGAACGCTTAAATATAATTGGGCGAAAAATAGCTATTTGTAGGCGGTGTGATTTAAATTACAATATATTTTATTAAACGAACAAGAACTACGGTTTAAATAAAAAATGTGAAAATTAAGTCAATAATCCTTATATCATTTCAATTATAATAAACGCTCCTTTAAAACATATAAGATACTGGAGAAATAATAAAAAATATTATTAATTCAGTGGGTCCTATTGTTGGCTGAAATATTATTTCTCTTGCTCGCGGACACCCTTGGAGAGGTTAGAATTTTTCTTTGTTCGTTGGATAGTCGTACGCCAAAAATAATAGAAATTTTGCAAGACTGGAGACTGGAGCAACTTATTTCACTGTTTTATGGTAAGTAAAACAAATCTAAAAGCTTTGCAGTAATAAGTGTTTTTTTTTATTTGTAAGTCTCTCTTGGTTAGTCTATTTTATATGACTGTTTACTCAGGTAACGCGTATTGTTAAAAAACTATTAAGAATAAAAATATTATTGCAAGTTTATTGTTGAATTTGTATTCTTTAGACATGGTTTCCACCAAATCTAGCTGTAAATTTAGGAGATTCGAATGAAGTGTAAAATTTGTTCCGTCTAGCATCCTGTACCCATACAAGCCAAAGGAGACAGTTTTACGAAGAAGCAGATCCTATATTTGGAGTGAAATAAATATAAAAAGTTTACGGTGTTCGCATCAGTGTGGTGTAATAAAATGTGTTTTTTTATATTTAAATGTTTACAGAATATCTAAACAATGTATGTTTAATAATACTAAATCAAAATGCGTGTTTCATTTGTCTGAAATATGAGTATAATTGATGTTATAGAAATTCTTAATTATATTAAATAAGAGTAATTATTCTTCAAAACACGAATATGAGTGAATTTAAACAAAAATATTTTCTTTCTATTGGAAGTTACATTAAATTCATTACTGTCGTAATTGAAACAATAATTGCTATTCAATCAAATGAGGTGCATATTCTTACAAATAAACTTCTAGTGAAACCAATGATAGTTTGCATAATTGTTATATTTGAACGATCCATTAAAAACCAATGTAACCATATATTTCAAGCAATCTTATACAATACAGTACAATACAAGTAATATATGAGTTCCGCAAGGTTCTATCCTCTCCCCTAAGATATTTAGCCTATATAGTTCTGACATCCCACACTATCCCTTTACAAAATTGATCATGTTTGTTGGCAACCTGCTAATCCCATTTTAAAAATCGTTCACACTATTTCTTCCCTTGGTATGAGAAGTAGATAATGGCAATAAATGAAACTAAATACAAGTACGTTGGTGCTCCCATGATAGTTTATGAAGATGCAATTCATATTTCCCTCAAGATAAACAACGCCCTACTACCAGCTAAAAAGCCTAAGTTCCTGACCGTGATGAATGCCTCCGGTTTGCATCCCATGTAACCTACATCCTACAAAAATATTTTCCTCCAGTACAAAACCTTTATTCTATCTGATCCTCTAAATCCTCATTATCGTCTCAGAATAAAGTTTTCAAAGTAAGTAGTTGATTATCCAGCTCATGCTTTGGAACTGGTTTGACGAACGGCCGATTTTTTAAAGGACGCTATGTACCTACTTATTTTTTCTACTAGCGTGCGCAATTCACCGTTTTCCCGCACTCATTTTGTCTCTGAAAGACTAAGTTTCCCGCACCGTGCGGGAAAATTTTTCCCGCACTGAGTGCGGGAAAATATTTTTTAATGTTTTATATTGAAATAAAATTTTGGTGATGTATGAATAATATTATTATGAAGTCTTAGAGTCATTTCCAATAAAATCAAGTGAGATATATCAGCGAAACACTAATTTTTCACTGTTTGTTGCAAAAATAGTAAATTTAAAAATACTTACTCAAAAAACCCTGTACATAGAAGTTGGCATGCCAACCATCACTCAAACAATTTTATTAAATTGTCAAAGTCACAATTTAACATCATTTGTAAACGCCAGCAGACACGCAGTGATTCTTTTTAGATTTCTACACGTTTAATCTACCCAAAACAGTATTTCCATGAAAGTTCAACACCTCTGTCTCTTCAAACTTCCACTATGCAGAATCAGTCAACTTCAACCTCTCTAGCTTCAGCAATTAATTTACACAGTGCATCCAATTGTACTTTTACGATAAATATATATAATAAGTAATAAGTAAACATTATATACCTGTTATTTTTTGTTTATTAAAAAATAATAAACTTTGTAAAAATGATGTTGGTTTTTTTAACGCTAGTAGAAAAAAATTTGATCCTAACTCATGCGGAAAGGCACTTTCCCGCACTCGACTGCTTACCCGAACTCCGCTTCGCGTCGTTCGGGTAACGGCAGTCGCTTGCGGGAAAGTGACTCTTTCCGCACTTGTTAGGATAATAACTATTACAACTACTTGATATTCCCTGACAAACTGAATGAGCACAGTAATAGTAATCAGTTTTGCCTGCATTACATGAAACTATCCTGTGTTATAAATCGTACAAATTCACGGAATCGAATTGATTGTTGAAGTTTTAATAATTAATTCCACATAGATTAGAATAATTAATTCTCTGCGAGAAAAGGACATTTTTTTGGAACAGGCCAATTTGTATGGTCTTTTTTCTAGGGTAAGTAATAAACTGAAACAATATTAATTTTTTTTTGAAAACGTGGGATATTTTAAAGGATTTTTTTGGCCAAAAGTAATAAATTTATAATTGATTTAAAAAATTTTGGGAATGTCAACAGACTTCACGGAAATAAGTTCTATTGTAGCTCAAAATTTAAAGTTAGTATCTTAACTGGTTTCTGAGATAATGAATTGTCAGTCGCTGAAGTTCCTTTTAGAGATACAGGACAATAAAAAAGGTAATTTTGCTTACCTGCCTTAATCTTTACTGTGATATTTTTTTGTTTCTGGTCTTACAGACTAGTTTATTGGCCATATTTTAACATATTTTATTAAATAAAAAAAGCAGAAGTTTACTTGTGTCACAGTTTCATATGGTTGTCCTCGTGAAAGCATTAAAAATTTTACTTAAGTAACTATGTTTTCTTATGTTATTTTTGAAATAGAACCTATATATTTTCCTTTCAATAAATATACCTTGCACTTTTCGTATTTACTTTCCACTAATTAGAAATCCCAAACAGACACCAAAGCATTGAAAAGAAAATTACATAAAACTCCAGATATAAATTCTTCAGGTTTGTTTTATTCAGTACATTTCTGTTACAAGAAAATGTTTTTGTGTTATTAATACTGTGGATTTTTGTTAAGCTTCCAGCAGAAAATAATTGAATTAGAATTTATCTTACGTGGCTTTTGGGGCAGTTTGTGGCAAAGGAAAAGAAAGTTGACTTGTTAAGGGCTCGTCTCATTAATTAAAATGTACAGGGTGTCCGAGATAAGACGCCCTATCCCCTTATATGGAAAACTGTAAGAGATACTTTAAAATGTTTAAAATAAAAGTTTCTTAATTTTACATGATGTTTTAATTTATTTAGATTTTATTTACAAAGGGTGTTTTATTTTTCCTGGGCAGGTACGCACTTTATTATTTTCAATGGCACACCCTATATATTATTACAGATTTGAGTAGTGGATTTAAAGGCGAGTTTAATAATATATAGTAGTATGGGTCTATGATGCAACGTTTCGGATTTTGTGTCAATTATCTTCAGTTTTGACATATCTTTAAATTAACATAATTAGGTTATTAACATGCTTTTTGGAATTCTGGTTGTGCCAAAAAAATACTAAAACGTACCTAATTTACCTTCTAAAGTAAAAATTTTAAAATAAAAGGATGTTACAGTGTTGCCGTGTTTCGCGTATTGGGAAATTACTTGACTTTTTAAACGGAACCTTCTGTATATTATGTCAATTCTAAATAGGGAATTAAAAGACGAGTTCATTGATGTATAACAACATGGGTCTCTTAGCCTCTGTTTCCGACATATTGATGAGTATCCTTAGCACGTAACATATATTTAAATAAAAAATGAAAAAAATGAATTACTTATCTTGTATTTATTTTACCAATAACAATACAATACGATAAGCAACCAGCTTAAAAATAATTTTAAATTAACTCAGAATAAATTTGCCACATGTCCCCCGTCCTGAGCTATACATGTAGTATATATTTCTTCAAGTTTTCGTATTTCCCTTCCTACTAAGCCGCTCTGGTTTAGAAAATGAATTCCTTCTCTTATTCTTTGCTTCAGTTCTTCTATTTTTGTAAAACATATCCTCTAAATCTCCCCATAAAAAATAGTACAGTGGGGTGAGATCGGGGCTTCTGGGAGGCCGGAGCACAGTTTATTGGGCCTAATTATCCCCGCAAAACTGTTACTTAAAAATTCTCTTACCTCCGCATTATTATGGCATGGAGCCCCATCTATTTGGAAAATAATTGGGTCAAGTTCTCCATCAGCTTCTAACATAGGCATAGGTTCTTGTAATAGATTTAGGTAACTATATAGGACGATTTAAATGTCTTTCTAAGAAAATAGGTCCTGTAATTTGGTTTCTATAAATGCCACACCAGACATGCACACTTTTTCTACCTTGATGTAGTAAGGGAAACTGGCCTAAAACGGCATACTAGGCTAAAACGGCATACTGCCAGTTTTGAGTTTACCGCTCAATGTAAGAACCGATAATGTCGGCCTAATTCTGCAAAAGAACACTAACAAAAATCCACAAACTTGGCAACGAGGCAACTATATTAGTTCCGCCGTAATTGTCGAATGCCTGGTCTGACAATGGTGTTAGTTTTTATTTACCTTAGAGTAATTTATGAATATATATTTTGGGAATAGTAGTAAAGAAAAATAGGTAAGTCATCAAATGCAAGCTCCTATAATCATGTTTTGATATATACATAACAATTAAAAACATTGTTTAAAGCTATCAAACAGCTGGATTTGTTCTAATATGACCATTGGTGTAAAATGGCATACAAGAGTCTGGGGTAAAATAGCATAGTATGCCGTTTTAGAAGTTATCAGTATATTTCAATGTTTTAAATAGAAAACTATTTTATTAGTCAGTAAAAAAGTCCTAAGGCAACAACTTACATTTGTGATGCTTGGCTTAAACATGTTTAAAAGTTTTTATTATTTTATGTATGCCATTTTGCCCTGTTTACATTCACACAGAAAAAAAAGAAAAGATTGGATCAATAGTTCCATGAATGTTAACGTCCACATGGTTGATTGAATTAAAAAACTGTTAGAAGAAAATTTATTTCGATATTAGGACGAAATTCAAAATTTGTTAAACTTTATTTGTTCATCTAACAGATATGCTCTTGATTAAATATCTCTTTTTGCTTAAACTAATCGCCTTGGAGTATAATACCATAAGGTAATACTTCATTGGACTGTTTTGTCTGTCAAGTCAATTAACAAAAGTTAACATTTTCTGATGTTTTATTTAACTCCCAAAAACCATTGCTTGTATTTAATATTCACAAACTGTTAAATTAAAGTTTTTTTCTATGATTTCAACAGTTTATTTTTTTCGGTGCAGGATGTATTATTTTTTATTATCTGAATGCTTTTTTATGTTTTTTTGTCATTATTAGTAAGTATTAGGGGCTTTTTTGGTTGTTAGCAAAATTAAATAATGTATATTAAAATTTGTTTAATGTATATGTGTTTTTATATAGGTATGCCATTTTGCCCGTAGTAGTGAGGGTAAAATGGTTAATGTTATGTTTTTATTAATTTCGTATTTGTTAAAAAATCTTTGTTTAAATTAAAATTATTTTTTTACCGGTTAAAACTATTATCATTGTAAATTCTAAAGCTATTTTAGTCGTTCATTCAAAGTTTTAAATAAAATTTATATGACGCCTACAAAAAGTAGTATGCCGTCTTAGGCCAGTTTCCCCTATGGTTTTTATCCTTTTTTTTTGTTTTCCTGTGACCAATAGTGAACTTTTTTCTATTATATATCCCCGCAGTAGTAAAAACAGATCGCGATCCATTATATCCATACAAAATTCCAGTCGCCGAGGTTTGTCATCTGGTCCTAAGTGTTGCAGCTTTGCAAATTTGAAGGGCTTATATTTGTTTATCACGATGGAATCATAAATTGTTGATCTAGCAATTGTCAAATCTCTCTTTGCATCATTGAGGGAATTTTCTTTATTTTTTTCAAAATAAAGTAGTACGTTTAATTGTATCTTTTCTGTTAATATGCTCCTTGGCATATTTCTTTTCTTGTATTTCAAAACACCATGATTTCTTAAGTTGTGCTCAATTCTTTGAATAATTTTTCTATTAGGAATTCTCCGTTGTGGATATCTATCATGATTCGGAAGGTGATAGAGGAATTCGGAAGGTGGTAGAGGAATTCTTCCTCGACCGAGGTGGTACCACCCCACACATCCTCTTAAAGGGCTGGTGAAATCCCCACGGATGATTCCAGCTCTGGATGTGTGAGTCGATTCCCCAGTACATAGTACTTAGACATCGGTCTTCGTGGGTTGTCAGAAGATAAAAAAATATTCTTTTGTTAACGCAAAACTCCGATTGTTTTTAACATAACACAAATAGAAATCTAAACTCTCTTCTTCTAAATACATTTTAAAGGGAATTTTTAAGTTTACGAAATTCTAGCTGACTATTGTTAAGTATAAAATAACAGATTTGACATTTACACAGGTAGGCTTTGTGTTTCGTGCACTGTAATATACCACCTAGAATTTTTTCATATGTGCATATATCACCATTTCGAGAACGAATATATTTTAGAAAATTACTCTGACAGTAAACTAAATTATATTTTAAATGGGCAATGTCCCACGTTACCTAAAGCGAAGAGATAGACATTAGTTATAAAATAAATATAAGAGAAATTAAACCATCTTTATTTTTTATTTAAATAATATAAGTTACATGCTAAAGAAAATCGTCAATAAGTCAGAAACAGAGACCAATAGACCCATGTTGTTATACATCAATGAACTCGCCTTTTAATTCCCTATGTAGATTTGACATAATGTCCAGGGGGTTCCATTTAAAAAAGTCAAGTAATTTCCCAATATGCGAAACATGGCAACACTGTAATATCCCTTTATTTTTAAATTTTTACTTTAGGCTGTAAATGAGGTATGTTTTAGTATTTTTTTTTTGGCGCAAGCAGAATTTTCAAAAGCATGTTAATAACCTAATTATGTTAATTTAAAGATATGTCAAGAACTGAAGGTTAATAAATGAGAAACGTTGCATAATAGACCCACACTACTATATACTATTGAACTCGCCTTTAAAGGCGCTATTCAAATCTGTAATAATATATAGGGTGTGCCATTGAAAATAATAAAGTGCGTACCTGCCCAGGAAAAATAAAACACCCTGTGTAAATAAAATACAAATACATTTAAACGTCAGTTAAAATTAAGAAACTTTTATTTTCAACTTTTTAAAGTATCTCTTACAAATTTCCATATCTTTTTCCTTATCTCGGACGCCCTGCACATATTTTTAATTAAATTGGACATAATCTACATAGTTTTTCCAACACATAATTTATTAGTGAATAATACATTTTATTTTATGAAATTTTTTCTAACTTAACTAACTAGATAAATATTTCTTCCGTTTTCTATGGTTTTTTAAAAAGCATAAAGGCGTAAACGGGTCATCATTGAAACAAGTATCTTTCTATTTCGAGATTAAAGGAAACATTTCGAGCTTGAATGCAAAATTCTGTGTCAAGTTCAAACTCAAAATCCGAGTTTAAATTGAATTTCAGATTATCTGATGCCAGCAACATGGATTTATTTTGAAAAATCTGCTTTACAATGGATTTTGATGAGGGAAATAGCAAATTTTCCTATATTAGGTCCTTCCTTGATGTTATAATTTGTAGTATTGAGCGAAGCCAAGGCTTTTTAAATGGGGTGTCTATTGTTAAAGTACGTGTCAGATGAATCCTAAATAATGTGTATTTCAAACAATTCACCAAGAAATACTTTTTCTATAAATTTCTATGAAAGCAATTTGTTGAGGGCGAATTAATGCGGAGGATATATATATATTATCTGAGTAATGTGGAAGAAGAATTTGGATTGGATTATTTGTTACCTCTAGATATGGGAGTTCTACGCTGATGAAATATTACTACTTTATGATTAAATGTGGTTTTATTTTTAACTTTTGTAACATATCTTTAACAGAGCTGCTCACAATTTTGTCATCTCTTTTATTCTAAATTATTTATCCTTATCTTTTGTTTTTCTAAAACTACTTCGTTTTTATATTACCAAAAGGTATTTCTACCAAACATTAACTGGTACATATAACAATTTGTGGGATCGTGTACTGAGCAAGTGGTACGCCACAAATACTCCCCTCTCTAAAAAAAATAAATAATAAAAAGAATTTCATCAAATTTTTAAACGTTAACAGAATTCAATGCGAAAGAAACTTTTTTTACGTTTTTATTTGGAATAACAGATTCATCATGCTCCGCCAACAGGAAAGCAGGTTTAATTCTGTCTATACTAACAACTACATCTTTATTATCTTTAAAAATAACAAATGATTTTGGATATTTTTTGATTACTTTAAAAGGACCCTCGTATGACGGCGAAAGAGATGACTTTTTGCCTTCTACTTTAATGAACACGTAATTTGAATTTTTTAAATCGTGACACACAAACGGTTTCTCCAGGTTACGCCTATTAATTGCTTCTGGCTTTAAATTAGCAAAACATTCGCGTAAACTGATCAAGATAGGAAAAGTGTCAATGATTTCGTGAGAAGTTGTAAAAAATTCTCCGGGCAATCGTAAAGGTTGACCATACATTAGTTCTGCAGGTGAACATTGAAGGTCTTCCTTTATTGCCGATCTTAGACCTAAGAGAATTAATGGTAGTTCATCTTTCCACCTATTTCTATTTCCTCTAGCTGTTAGAGCCGCTTTTAAAGTTCTGTGAAATCTTTCAATCATTCCATTGCTCTGCGGATGATATGTTGTTGTGTGTATTCTATGAATACCAAGAAGTTTACTAAACTCTGAGAACAATGCTGACTCGAATTGAGTTCCCTGGTCATGAGTTACTGTATGTGCTACGCCAAAACGTGAAAAATAGTGTGTATAGAGAGTTTTTGCCACAGTTTGTGCTGATATGTTAGATAGAGGATATGCTTCTGTCCACCTAGTGACTCTTTCAATAACTGTAAGAATATACGTGCATCCTCCTGAAGGAACTAGAGGACCGACTAAATCGATGTGAATATGTTCAAAACGACCTTTTGGAATGTCAAATTTACCTATAGGAGATTTTGTATGTTTATTGATTTTAGAAGTCTGACAACCTAGACAACATTTAACCCACTGATGAATATCTGAATTCATCTTAGGCCAAAAATATCGTGAACCTACTAATGTTTTTGAAGCGCGAATGCCAGGATGAGATATGCCATGCAAGTTTTGAAAAATCGTAAATCTAAGTTCTTTTGGTATATAAATTCTTTTATTCGTCGAAGAAACTTCGCACCAAACTTTAATTTTGGTGAAAGAAACTTCTTCCTCTTTTAATATAAATTTGCAGTTTTTGTTTAAATTTTGACTTTGAATTAATGTTTTAAGTTCTTTGTCCGCATCTTGTGCTTGTTTTAAAGAACAGATATCTATGTCAAATATATCTAAAGATCCCATGTTGTCATGTATGCGTGAGAGAGTATCAGCAATGACGTTTGATTTTCCTTTGATATATCGAATATCAGTTGTAAACTGAGCAATGTATTCTAAATAACGAAATTGACGTGGACTTCTGTCTGCTTTGGACTGAAAAATTGTAGTTAAAGGTTTATGGTCACAAAAAGTCAAGAATTCATTACCTTCTAAAAAATGTTGAAAATGTCTGATTGCTGCATAAATGGCTAACAATTCGCGATCAAAAGTAGAGTATTTTTGCTGAGAAGGGCTAAGTTTTTTTGAAAAATACGCAATAGGTTGCGAAAAATTATCATAAGTTTGTTCTAGTACAGCAGCGATGCCCGTACTAGAAGCGTCTGTTGTCAACGAAAGTTTGGCGCTACGTCTAGGATGTGCTAGAATTGTTGCTTCAGCAAGTAGAGTTTTCGCTTTGTTAAAACTATTCTCACACTCCTCTGGCCAATCGCTTATATTTTTATTTTTATTATTTTGCAAGTCAACTGAGAGTTTATGCAAAGGAATTAATATTTCTGACATTTTCGGTACAAAGCGATGGTAGAAATTGATCATTCCTATGAATCGTTGCAATTGTTTCAGTGTCTTTGGTGTCGGAAAATTTTTAATTACATTTATGCGTTCTTCTGAAGGTGAAATACCTTTTTCAGAGATGGAATGTCCCAAAAAATTTAAATTTGCTACTCCAAATTCACACTTTGAAGGTTTGAGACTTATTCCAAATTGATCGAGTCGCTCAAATAAAATATTTAAATGTTGAAAATGTTCGTCCTCATTTTTACTTGCTACTAAAATATCGTCAATGTAAACAAAAATAAAATCGAGTCCTTGAGTTACCTCATTAATAAATCTTTGGAAAGTCTGGGCAGCGTTTCGTAAACCAAAAGGCATTCGTTGAAACTCGAAAAGACCAAAAGGTGTAGTGATAGCTGTTTTGAAAATATCTTCCTCCGCTACCGGTATTTGATGATAAGCTCTCACTAAGTCAATTTTTGAGAAAATGGTACTGCCATGGACATTCAAGTTAAAATCTTGAATATGTGGTAATGGATACCTGTCTGGTGTCGTGACTCCATTTAAAAAACGATAATCCCCGCATGGTCGCCAATCAGAAGAATCTTTTTTAGGCACCATATGTAAAGGGGAAGCTACTGAAGAAGAGGATGGTCGGCAAATGCCTTGTGCAACCATCTGTTCTAACTCAGCTTTGGCAATTTTAAATTTAATGGAGTCGAGACGACGTGGACGACAAAAAGGTAAATGTCCATTAGTGACAATATGATGTTTAATTGAATGTTTGGCAGGTAGCACAAAATCTGGTGAAGAAATAAGTTTAGGGTATTTTCTAAGAAGTTGGGTATATTTTGTTTCGACAGCAAATAGTTTGGGAGTTGGAACATCTGAATTAACTAAAGAAGCTTTTGAAATCAAAGTAGTTTCAGAGTCAATGAGACATTTGTTTTTAACATCTACTAGCAAACCAAAATGGGCCAGAAAATCTGCGCCAATGATGGGACGATTAATATCAGCTACAGTAAAAATAAATGGGAAGTTGCGTCTGAGCTTAAGATTTACTTTTATAAACTTTTTGCCATAAGTTGTAATGGGAGTACCATTAGCGGCAGTTAAAAAAAAAATCTTTATCTTTTTTCAGATCTGAAAATACATCCCGAGGAATAACAGATACATCTGCACCGGTATCTATCAAAAACTGTAGTTTGTTAGAATCGTCAAACACGAAGAGGCGGCGATTTTGATATTTTACTATCCCACTGTCTGCTGTCGAAACTTTTACATGTTTTTTGAATTTTCTTTAGACTGAAAAGTTTCGTATAGCATACACCAAGGTCCTTGACATTTTAATGCTCTTTTTCCAAACTTGTTATGATAAAAACATACGCGATTTTTTGAGGATGACCGAGAACGACTGTTAGAGCGACTTCTACAGGAAACACATTGATTATTTTGATTTCTGTTAGGTGTGTTAGAAAAATTTTGAAAGTGTGACAATTGATTTTGAAGTGAATTAATTTGTTGTTCCATAGATTGTTGTTTTTGAGACATGGAATGAAGAAGATTTTGACAATTAATTGAAAAATCAGAAAAAGCTTTCATTAATTCGTTTGGAACGGTAGATGAATTACCTATATAGGGAACTGATCGATCGACAAGGTGCTGTGTTTCAACTTCAGAAACTTTTTTAAAAATAGAAGTTGGTCGATAAGTTTCCCATATATTGTCGGCTATTTCTAAAAGTTCATTGACAACCTTCCTACCAGATGCAGTCAATGCTACCAAAATTGTTTTTGGTAAGCGTCTTTTCCACAATTTAAGCAGCAATTCCTGGCTAACCATCTGTGAACCACCAGCTGTATTAAGCATTTCTCTATAAAAATCTGAAGGCTTGCGGTCACCCATTTCGGAGCCAGAAAGAAGGTCATCAAGTCTTTTTTCTTCACTTGAAGTTAACCTGTTGATTAGAATTTCTTTTAGTTTATTGTACATATCAGATTGTGGAGGGTTCGAAATAATGTCATAAATATTTGACACTATCTCTAAAGGTAAGTTAGCTATAACCAGGAAATATTTTGTTTTGTCTGCAGTGATACGAGAAACTGCAAATTGTGCCTCAATTTGACTAAACCAAATTTCTGGTTTTGTGATCCAGAAAGGAAGTAATTTAATTGATGAAATGTTTTCATTGTTAGCATTGACAGAACCGTTACTTTGATTAGTACTGACATGTTTGTCAATGAGAGGGTTGTCACCAATGTTTTCTTCTGTCATTTCGATGAAATATAAAAGAAAAAAGCAAAAATAATATTATTATTATCAAAGTGAATTATTCAGAGAGGTAAGTAAAAGGGGCGCAAACCACTTACCCAGCAGCCGACTCTGATTTCTATAATAAATTTAAGTCTTTTCTAATGTTCTTTGTTCTTTTTACTTCTTCCACGACTGGTTTCTAGAAGGATTTTTCTGGGCTGCTTTCTCAAACAAAGTCAATAAATTTTTCTAATCTTCTTTTTTTTTTCTTTGTAGATCTTCTACGGCTCCAAGACAGAGATCAAAGAATTACCATCACCTCGGAATCTACTCCCAATAGATTGAATCCCGATCCATTGGAATCCGTGTTCGCCAATAAACGTGAAGAAAACACTCACGTCGAGGGGTCACCAATTATGTTGAGGGCGAATTAATGCGGAGGATATATATATATATTATCTGAGTAATGTGGAAGAAGAATTTGGATTGGATTATTTGTTACCTCTAGATATGGGAGTTCTACGCTGATGAAATATTACTACTTTATGATTAAATGTGGTTTTATTTTTAACTTTTGTAACATATCTTTAACAGAGCTGCTCACAATTTTGTCATCTCTTTTATTCTAAATTATTTATCCTTATCTTTTGTTTTTCTAAAACTACTTCGTTTTTATGGTAATTATTGATATTACTGGAAACAGCGAATTTTTTCATGAAATTTTGCACATACCCTAATTTTGGGTCGTAGAACACGAATCCGAAGTCAGCTTTTGGCGGTCTCGTATGGTTTTTCCAAAAAAAAATTGTTTTTGGAAAATTTTTAGGTTAACTTTTAGGTTACCTTTTTGTTATAGATTCCTTTAAGTTTCGACACTTTCACTTCAACATATCTGTAAACTTATAATTTTTATTAGTTTTCGTCACACAAAACACCACATTTAGGCAAAAATAGCTAAGAAAATTGCTTTTTTCTATAGAAAATTCCATTTTATGGCTACTAGATGTCATTATTTTGCCAGCTGTCAATTTTCCGGCGTTGCCTCGTTGCATTTTATTTTCTCTAAAAGGGCAAAAAGATGACCCCAACCAACACCCTGGGGCACCGATCCCTCTTCGCCTGCGAGGAAAGAGACTGGTCAGGGCCCCTAACCAGGTGCTAACCCTGTTCCGACCTTAGGGGGCCCTCCGATCCACCGTTCGTATCAAAAACTTTTCTAAGTCGGTGAATTAGGTGACAGATCTAATATTTTCGATATAACGGTGGTATAACGGTGGATCGGAGGGCCCCCTAAGGTCGGAACAGGGTTAGCACCTGGTTAGGGGCCCTGACCAGTCTCTTTCCTCGCAGGCGAAGAGGGATCGGTGCCCCAGGGTGTTGGTTGGGGTCATCTTTTTGCCCTTTTAGGGAAAATAAAATGCAACGTGGCAACGCCGGAAAATTGACAGCTGGCAAAATAATGACATCTAGTAGCCATAAAATGGAATTTTCTATAGAAAAAAGCAATTTTCTTAGCTATTTTTGCCTAAATGTGGTGTTTTGTGTGACGAAAACTAATAAAAATTATAAGTTTACAGATATGTTGAAGTGAAAGTGTCGAAACTTAAAGGAATCTATAAAAAAAAGGTAACCTAAAATTTAACCTAAAAGTTTTGCAAAAAAAATTTTTTTTGGAAAAACCATACGAGACCGCCAAAAGCTGACTTCGGATTCGTGTTCTACGACCCAAAATTAGGGTCTGTGCAAAATTTCATGAAAAAATTCGCTGTTTCCAGTAATATCAATAATTACCGTTTTTATATTACCAAAAGGTATTTCTACCAAACATTAACTGGTACATATAACAATTTGTGGGATCGTGTACTGAGCAAGTGGTACGCCACACAATTTTTCATAATAGATGCAAACAGAGCTACGCATCGTATTAAGAACGATTATAATACAAAACGTAGTATATTTTTTTAATATCAAAATCCATCGGAAACAGATTTTCCAATACAAACACGTGCATATCACAGAAAACCTTTAATTCTGACTGAAACCACCGAATTCTAAACTGGAAATTTTAATTAAAATATTTTATTCATTTGATGGCCCTTTTACGCCTTCGTATTTTACCCGGGGCAACGCCAGACATACACAACAAACTAAATTAACTTAGACGTTGGAGTACATTTAGTAAGACTCCAGTAATTTTTTCTAATGATTGACACTTCGAGCAGTAGCAGAATTATAACCAGAGTTAGGGGACGCCCGGGCAAAGCGAATGTGTTAAAGTTGGAAAATCATAATTTTTTTGTTTATTATCAGATTCTAATAAAAAACTCTCTAGAGCGCACAGATTTATCTCTACTTCATTGCACACAAAGTAATTTATGACTACTCTTTGGTTTTGCTTTAATTTTTATTGTTTTTTACGCATGTGCATTTTATTCGCTTTGCCCGATTACCCGGGCAAAGTGAATATCAGTATATATTATATGTAAATGAAACAATAAACATAAATAACATTAAAATTATGTATCACAATACTCAGAAAAATACGAGCCAAACCCACTATAATTCGTGCAAAGGTCGTGGGCCCAATTTTGGCATTCACATTAGATCCAGTCTTCACCGTTCTGTTCAAAAAGTTCTCCACATGCCAGACAATTATAAACTCTATCAGAATTGTCACTAATATGTTTTTTTAACTTTGGGGAAACTGTATCGTGTTCTATTTTCTTCTTATTCTTACCAGACGCCTTTTTGAATAAAGGCTTAGAGATTGCCCTTTCCTTATCTAGCAAAGCGAATAGCTATCCGCTTTACCCTCTTCACTTTGCCCTGACATACATTCGGATATGGCGGCACATAAATGGACTATAACTCAAGGTTCTGGTCCGACATAAACATTAGGACTGAAATCCGACTTAATGAAGACAATGATGAATAACTAAGATGTTTTTTTTTGTAACGAGTTAGAACAAGTTTACTGAACTTACCTTAGAAGAATTATTTTAACTCGACACTGCAAAACGTTCAATGCGCATTTAAAGCATGTGCTTCTTAACTAATCGGTTAACCCTTAGTGATTTTTATTACTGTTAGACATGCTCTTTGATCTTATGTTAAGTAATGAACGTCATCTGTCTTTATTTTCGTGAAATAATTAATATTCCCTTTGCCCGAGCAATTCGCTTTGCCCGGGCTTCCCCTACATCTAAAATGCGATGAAATTAGGATTGCATGCAATAAAGATTTTGTCAACTGTTGCAAGAAGTAGACCGATCGCGCATACTTGCAATTAAAGTAACAATAATCTCTTAAAAATTGACTTGTGGAAAACTGCTTTAAAATAATATTGGTACAGTATTTTACATTATCTGCTATTATGTACCATGTCCAAATTCAAAAATATTTTATTATTTGCTTCTAGGGACACAAACTTTTCATTAAATAAATTTTATATTTAACACAAGACTTTTATTTGGGTCAAAAATGAGCTTTGACCCAGAAATTACATAATATTTTTTCTGAAGATAATAGATGTCAAGCTTTTAATGAATATATAGCACTACATTATACAAATAGGAACCATTTGCTTAGGAAGCCTCCATTGTAACCGACTCGATACCTACATTCAAATTACGTGAATACATTTTTTTGGCAAAGAAAAGAAAATAAAGAATACATAACACATTGTTTGAGTTCGCCCCGTATCCTTCCAATAATGGCAAAAAAGCAAGCATTTATCCTACGAAAGGTTTACTTTGAATAGAAATGGTTTCAATAGGATTATTTCAATTGCAAATTTGCCCTCGGTTTAAATAGTTCCTTTTTGGGACAGGAACTGACTTCTTTGCAGTAATTTTCGAGAGGATGGCCTTAACTTACAGTGGCGTAGCTTTCGTTAAATATGGTACTTACACTTATGATATTATGTTGGATTTCCATCTTTATACCCATAATGGCATTGTACTTTTTTCCACACTGTTTAAAACGTAGTAAAGTTATTTTTGTTGTGGTCTCCTCTGTAGATCTTGGCCAAAATATTATATACAATTTTGTTTATTGATCCTTGTTTTCCTCCTCGGCTGCTTTCTCTATATCAATTACTTATCCATGCTAATCTCTTCATCTGTTTGAATATATTCCGCTAAATTATAGCAATAGATATCTATTCGCTAGAATCGTTAGATTTGTTTTCCTGTTTCTGGTGTAGCATAAAGTTAAGATTGACCACGATAATTACCAGTCCACACAATTTGATGGCAGCATTTTGACAATGTAAACAGTTATATATTGCAACATGTTTAATGTTGGTGGTATTAAGTTTGTAACGTTGTTGGCTTCAAGATATTCTGGCTTATTAATACATTTCCCGTCCTTAGAATATAGTTATGGTCAAATTATTTTTCACTTGCTAGCAAATCCGATATAGGTGTTATTCTATTATTCCGAAGCCTTACTAAGATTTATACCTTTCCTTCTTTGCGTCAGCTTGTTCCACAGTATCAAGTCACACAGGCAGCCGCGCTACTAAGGCCACTTAAAGAGGGATTTAAACATTAAGTACTCTTTAAGACATTGCCAAATAAAAAAAACACTTTTAACACAATATTTTTATACTGCTTTTTTCGTACTTAAAACTCACAATCTTTGCCGCTGACAAATCGACTGAAATTAGTCCGTAAGTGCCACAGTTTTATGGTTCAAATAAATCTCGTTCTTTTGAACCCAAAGCAATACCTACCTGACAGATCCCTGACAATAAATATTTTGAATTATGACCTATTGGGGGAACCACTATGCAGTGGACCATCGACGCCAATGAATTGAATGGTATCGCGGGTGACTTTACTGGGACTGAGAAAGGAATTCTTCTCCGATGAATATCGATTCTGTTTAGCGACGCATTATAAGCCGCAACGGGTCAGAAGACTCGGTGGAGAACGAAGAAATTTTGCGTTTTCAGTTAAGGGACATGTGGTTCGCACTGTAAGTGTTATGATGTGAGGAGCCATATGTATTGCTAGTAGGTATCCATTATGGATCCATGACGGCCACGCGTGACATACAGGAAATTTTAGAACCAGCAGCTATACGTATTTGAAACGTCCTTTTCTAGAACGGTAATGCAGATGCGGCCACCTACATATACACTTCCTCAAGAAGGCATCGGTCATTTGCGTATCCAAACGCATTAGGTATTGAGTGTACAAATTTCAAGGCGGTTATACCCATAATTAGGATTTTAAGAACGTGTGACTCCAAAGTACCATCAATTATTGTGGGCATATACCATTCTGTATAAACCTGCAAAATTTCATCAAACTACGTGCGTTATTTATACAGTATGTCCGCGGATGGGGTTTAGAAGAGTACAAATGAACCCAATTTTTTGCTTGTAAAATAAATTAAGATTCACGTTATGAAAAATTAAATTTTTTATACAGGGAGCATAAAAAATACGAAAAAGGTACTTTGCGTAAGAGATACCTTGTTTATCATTTTCTACCAAACAAGCAAATATGAAATATGTTTTACATTAAACTCTAAGACGAAGTATAAGATAGAATACTTACTGGTTTATACATATTAAACAATAATGACACCTATGTATGGACATGGTTGTCAATGTCCTTATTAAATGAAGCAATTATTTAATTTAAAATACTTCTTATTCATGTGCAATTTTTCGATAATACGAACATTTAATTAAACTCAATAAAATATGATATAAACTCAGCAAAGCAATAAAGACATCAAAATTTAAAAAGTCCACCCCATCTTCAACACATTTTTCTAATTTCTTCCTTGGATATCTGAAGGAATTTCTGATTTATTCCTGGCATAGTGAACAAACAGCCTGGGTAATTCTGCCTTTTAGAACGTCTATTTTATTTGGTATTGGAGTGTCATAAACAATTTGTTTCAAACTGCCCTATAGAAATATATCGGCCAACATTAAGTCGGGGCTCCTCGCACAGAGAAAACACTACCTATCGTACATTGAATTGGATACCCATTCACTCAATGACACACTCTATTCCGTATTGCACAATACAAATTCGGCTTATTTCAATGATCATCATTGTTAACCAATAGGTTATAAGATTGCTTGAAATATAAGGTTTCATTGGTTTTTAATGGATCGTTCAAATATAACAATTATTTGATGCCAGTAATACCCGTTCTAAATTCAATGCAAACTATCATTGGTGTCACTAGAAGCTTATCTGTAAGAATATGCACCTCATTTGATGCAAAATAGCTATTATTATTTCAATTACAACAGTAATTAATTTAATGTAACTTCCAATAGAAAGAAAACATTTTTGTTTAAATTCACTCATATTCGTGTTTTGAAGAACAATTATTACTCTTATTTAATATAATGAAGAATTTCCATTACATCAGTTATACTTATATTTCAAATTTTCCAACAAATGAAACACTCTTTATTATTTTTAAATAATTTTTATTTAGAATTATTAACCATACATTGTTTAGGCATTCTGTAAACATTTAAATATAAAAAAACGCATTTTATTACACCACATTATATTTATTTCACTCCAAATATAGGATCTGCTTCTTTGTAAAACTGCCTCCTTTGGTTTGTATGGGTACGGGATGCTAGATGGAACAGATCTGACAGTGCATTCGAATCTCCTAAATTTACAGTTAGATTTGGTGGAAACCATGTATAAAAAATACAAATTCAAGAATAAACTTGCGATCATATTTAATGTTAATAGTTTTTTAACAATACGTATCGGCTGAGTAGTCATATAAAATAGACTAAGCAGAGAGATTTACAAATAAAAAATCACACTTATTACTGCAAAGCTTTTTAGATTTGTTTTACTTACCATAAAACACTGAAATAAGTTGCTCCAGTCTCCAGTCTTGCAAAAGATCTATTAATTTTGATATACGACTGACGATTCAACGAACAAAGAAAAATTCTAGCCTCTCCAAGGGTGTCTGCGAACAATAGAAATAATATTTCAGCCCACAATAGGACCCTTTGATTTAATATTTTTTATTAT